>BLSH010347747.1:864856-875487 GCA_018402905.1 Glandirana rugosa
AGGGCATCTACGTTGTCCTTTCCTTGTTAGAAGTTTCACTCCCTTTAAGGGAGAATCTGTTGACAATGACCTTGTTCACAGGGTAAACTTTATAAAGGGAACACTAGGAAATGATCACTGTGAAGTTTTCAATCTTAAAAGGAGGGAAGGGAAGTATCTCTGTTACTAGTCCGCTTCTGTTTGTATAGAGGGGTCGCTCCTAAAATTGTGAGGGAGTGAGATAGATTTTGTTTTTATTTTACAAAACCGAAATTACGTTCACTGGTATACGGTAGTAGTTTCCATAAGGTATTTGTAGAGTCGACAGTACGCCAGGAAGACTTTAATGCGTTACTAGTAGATTATAGTTATTTATAGATTTCCCGTCTACCATGAATTACAAGTCTGTTGTGCGACGGTAATTTGTGGCTAATTTTTTTTCTCTTTTTTTCAAAAAGTAACCAAAGTATACAGCCTCTTTTTTTTAATCGGTGTTTAATGGCAGCGTGTTGTCTGAACATTAAGTACCATCTGCCCTTTAGATATTTATTGATATTAGATGATCATTGCGTAATTTCAGAAGGACCGCATGACAGCTGAGATGTTTATGGAATACCTTTGATGATGGCATATGGTCACTTGCATTAAAGCCAAAACATTTTATTTTTGTTTTAGATAGAGTGAGGGAGTGTTAAAATCCTCGCTGGGGAGATATGTTTGTCTTCGCCTGATCATTGTCTCTATGAAGGGAAGGGAGGAAAATTCTAACTTTTGAAGTGTCACTAGTAAAGGATCACAAGGGAAATATTTCAAATGGGACACTTGTTCCAGTAACAGTTGTCTAAGAGGGAATTTCCCTCACTTTGAAGATTGTTCCTTTCCTGTTGCATCTACGGGACAGGAAATGAAGACGAATCGCCAAAATGCAGCAAAGATGGAAAAAACACAGCCTGATGACATTTTTTTTAAGGTAGTATGCTTTCCACACAAGATAGTTAGTGTAATTAGTAGGAGATCAGACAGTGCCTCTAACGTTCTAAACTTGGGCGATTTGGCAGTGAATTTGTCAACATGCTATTATCCCCACCATCTTTCCCACACTTTTACGATTTGGGTTTGGAAGACCGTGTAGGATCAGGGTGTGTGGCACACTCTGTTTTGTGTAGTTGACTAACAAGGGTATAGGGCAGGTTCTAGACAGAATACTTACTGCCTTCTTAAAGGAGAAGTATGGCCAAAGCCATTCTGCACTCTTGCGACCCGTTTTCAGCTGGAGATGTCACTCAGCTGGTCTAGACTCTTGAAAAACCCCAACTTTACAGTTGGGATCCACCCAGATGCCTGGACCGGCAGCTGGCTCAGACTTTGTGAGCCTTTGGGAGACAGAGCCAGCCGCTCCCCTCCCCTCCATAGCCTGCTGCTCCAGTGAATGCTGGAGGAGCAAAGCAGAGAGCCATTGACTGATGATTTTTGATCCCTCAGTGTAGAGCTGATAGGGGGCTGCAGCTGTGATTGGTGCTGTAGCCACCTAGGTGAGTGTGATTGTTTATTTTTTTTGTATTACCAAACTTCTCTTTTAATGCATTGACAGAAGCTTTTATTAATTGTCTGGGGTTAATTTTCTAAAGACAAAGGGAATTTCCCCTTAGTGATTAAGGTGCAACTCTCCTGACTTCCATCATCCAGTCATGTGCAAGTAAAAATACTTTACTGAACAGACTATTTACCTTTATTCGTAAATAAATTCTCTGTCTTTAAAGGGGTTGTAAAGGCAGAAGGTTTTTTTATCTTAATGCATTCTATGCATTAAGATAAAAAACCTTCTGTGTGCAGCAGTCCCCTCAGCCCCCCTAACACTCTCGGTCCAGCAATGTCCATGAGTGTCTCAGCCATCCAAGATTCCCCCTCCCTGATTAGCTGAGACACAGCAGTCATTCAAGGTCAGCTAGCCAATCAGGAGAGAGAAGGGGTGGGGCCGGGGCTCTGTGTCTGAATAGACACTGTGAGCTGTGACTCAGCTCTGGTGCCCCCATAGCAACCTGCTCGCTGTGGGGACACGGAACAGGAGGGAGGAGCCAGGATCACAGAAGATGGACCCGAGAAGTGGAGAATCTGGGCTGCTCTGTGCAAATCCACTCCAACAGAGCAGGTAAGTATAACATGTTTGTAATTTTTTTGGAAAAAAAAAATTCTATAAAAACTCAGAGCTGCTAGATGTACTCCTCTTTTTGTTATCCCCATCAAGTGGCACTATTGTTATTGTCATGTTGAGATTTATAACATCTCAATATAGGAAAAAACCTTGTTGTTATAATTTTATTATTACAAAGCCATACAAAGGTCTCGCCTTAACTGTACTATAGACCGTTATTAGCTTACTTTCACCTTGGACTTCTTTTGTGCAAAAAATGGTACACAGCACAATCATTAAAACAGAATTCTATACAATGCTCTCTAGAAAAGAAAATACACTGTACATGATCTCTATTAAGTGAGAAGTATAGCTTTTTAATGCACATTATATTAGATACACACATACCAAGAACCAAGTAGATTATGAACTAATAAGATTATGTATTGCATAGCTTAATCATTCTATGCAAAAAAAATATCTTTATAATTAGCTTGTGGTGCATGTATAATTCATGATTTTCTCCCAGAAATGAAGATAGCTTAAAATACAAACATGTAAAGAATGGTGCCTTAAACTCTAATTTTCCTTATGAATGAAAATCACACATTCATACGTAGTTGGCTCAGCCAAATTCTTGAAACAACCAATATAACACCATGTGTTATATTTAGCCTGGAATTCTGCGTAATCCTGCGATTGCTCGTTATCACACAATAAATAAATGATGGCACCGAAAACATATGTAGCCATGTAATGTGTTGTCCATGTAAGATTAGCGCTCAGAGCCAAGGTCCTCATCACTATATAGAAGTAAAAGGAAAGAGTCTGCGATAAGACTCGCTTCACAGATTAGAAATCCTTTGTGGCCGGTTATCTGTAGATTGTGGTATTTCCCCGCTGTCTAACCGCAAGGAAACCAAAAATATTTACACAGCAGATAAAGCTCATGTCCACATTTGTTATATATACAGAGGCTTTTATAATACGTTTCTGCAGCAAGGAATATTAAAACCAGTCATAGAAATTGGAGATTAGTTGGACATGTGCTCATAATCCACCCATCATCAGAATTTTTTCTTAAAAAAAAAAACATGCAGCGCCGGGGTTAGCAAATGGCCACTTTTATTGCAAATGTATCTCTGTGATCATCAAAAAAATATCCAATATTTTACAAAGGTTGGTCGCCTGGGGTTGCTCGGTACAAGAGGCTGACATACTCTATTCTATTGTAGAAAGGATCTTAAAGTGCAGCTACGCTTTGTTGGGAAAAAAACGTTCCCCTTTGGGTGATCTGTGTACATTCAGTGAAGGATGGCGCCAGTGGTTGGGAACAATTTGTGGGAAAGGTGACTGATTAACTATAACATAGTCCAGAAAAATATGTATAGTCCATATAAAAAAGTTAATATATGAATGTATGGGTGATCCTCTGATGCACCAGCAGACAGGGGCAGCAACCTGGAGAGTTTAAGCGGCTCTGTGGTAGAAGAAAAAATGTAACAAGGTGCGCCAGACCTAAGTGCATTATATCAGGAATAGCAGTTTATTAAGAACAAAAAGCCAAATGGGTACTCAAATTTGGAGAAGGAGGAAGTCACCCCTTCCTCCTCCTCCATCCAATCGGATTTGATTACCAGACGCACTGAGGATATGTGACACAGCTGCCCAGTCCCTATACTACTATATGCCTGTTTTTTAAGACAATCTTGTGAGTACCCATTTAATTTTTTTGTTCTTAATGAACTGCTATTCCTGATATACTGCACTTAAGTCTGGCGCACCTTGTTCCATTTGATCTGTGTACAGTGCATGGGTCTTAACAAACTTTGTTGCAAATTCCTACCTTTTGCTATTCTGAAGAAATAGCGGTTTGTTTGTCTGTGTCTATGTGGAAAGTGAATGTGAATGGGAGTGAATTTTTTTTAGTAATCAGCTGTTCTAGTGTTCTAATGAGCAAAATGCAGGGTTTGCATCCATTTAGACATGATTAACCCTTAGGGAGTATCTCACCAAAAATGAAATGTTTGTTGCAGAGGATGCAAGATGCCCACAATCAAATTTGTGTCTTGGTACAGACTTGTGCCACTCACACAAGCAAGAAATTACATTTCTTGGGGGGCGTTCCATACACCATCTGTGTACAGAACACCTGCAGGTTGCTGTATTGTGTTGCGTTTTAAAGAAAATACAGCATTGAGGATTAAAAAGGAAAGATAATTTTTAACAATGTTAAATTACAATATGTATTTTAACACAACTGTATACAATTTTATTTATTTATTTTTGGCAATCTTTTTTTCTAGAGTTACCCTTTAACATCCCTAATATACAGCCTGTTATAAGGGAATTCAGAAATGTTAATTGTGCCTAAAGTTTTTCTGGAATTCCTGTTGCAAAAATAGAAGAGCACTTCTTGATATGCAAGTGTGCCTAGACACTTCCATGCCTACAGCCTCATAAGGCACTGCTGACTCTGATTAGTCTCATGGAATTTAGAGTGAGATTTGGTTATGTCACTACTTTGCTTCCTGCTGGAGACTCTGGTATGAAGAAGCATAAGCCTGTCTCTATCTAGATGGCCATCTCCAGACAAGATATTGTACAACAGGGCATGCTAAATCATTAATGGCAAAAAGATCAGCAGAAGGGAGACCACAAAAAATACAAGTGACTAGCCAATTGCTTTTCACAAAAAATACAAGTGACTAGCCAATTGCTTTTCACAAAAAATACAAGTGACTAGCCAATTGCTTTTCACGAAAAATACAAGTGACTAGCCAATTGCTTTTCACGAAAAATACAAGTGACTAGCCAATTGCTTTTCACGAAAAATACAAGTGACTAGCCAATTGCTTTTCACAAAAAATACTAGTGACTAGCAAATTGTTTTCAACGTTTAGTTAAGTTGACCATATATGCTGAACGAAAAAAAATCAAACCGATTCCTCCATCCGTGCTATACACCGAGGATGGGCAGATCTCTCACTGTAGCTATTGTATTTTAACAGCTGGCTGTCCGGTCAATAATTTTCTTGCTCCTTTGACCAGTCAAATGCAGGGTGTCGGGCAGGAGGTGGCTGATAGGGCCACCCACAAAGTGAATTTTAGTTGGTTTATCAGGAACCAGTCAAAATTTGAAAAGTGTATGGGCAGCTTTACTCTTTAAAGTGATTGTAAAGTCTCTTTTTTTTTTTTTTCAAATAACAAACATGTTATACTTGCCTCCTCTGTGCAGTGGCTTTGCACAGAGCAGCCCCGAACCTCCTCTTCTCGGGTCTCTCTTCGGTGCTCCTGGCCCCTCCCTCCTGTTGAGTGCCCCCACAGCCAGCAGCTTCCTATGGGCGCACCCGAGTCGAGTCAGAGCTTTGTGTATCCATTCAGACACAGAGCCCCGAACTGGCCTCAACCCCCCTCCCCTCTCCTCTGATTGGCTGGCTTACTGACACAGCTGCGGGAGCCAAAGTTGCAAGTAATTAGGGGGTGCTGGGGGGGGGGCTGCTACACCCAAAAGGTTTTTTTATCTTAATGCTTAGAATGCATTAAGATAAAAAACCTTCTGCCTTTACAACTCCTTTAAGTTAGTCTTTAAAGCGGAGCCAAACTACTTACCTATATTTACAAACTACTTACCTATACCAAACTCCAAACTACTTACCTATACTTCTATACTTCAACAGACTATCACCTTGTACAAAAATGACTGCAAGCAGTCAGGTAGGTATATTCTATTATCCTCACCCTCTGAGGACGTGTCCCAACATAGAGAGCGTGGAACCATACTCTGACGTATCGTGAGCTTTATTCTATTGCAGAAGAGGCATTGCATGTCTATTCTGCAACTAAGAGCTTGCCTGCTCAGTTTTTGAAAATGGGACTTTAGTTCCTTGTTCCAGTTACAACCTCTACCCCCAACACAATTTTGTTTTTTAATAAAGCAAAGGTAATTCCCTTTGGTGTATCTTCTATAATTACATGAGTCTAGACAGTCATGAAAGATCACTGCAATATGTCAATATGAACAAAAGAGAAGATTCCTTTTTTTCAATTTGTGAGAGATCTTTCCATATATTACCGATTTTACTCTAAGTAACCAGTTACCGTTCATCGTTTTATATATATATATATATATATATATATATATATTTATTTATTTTTTTTAAACAAGCAGCGCTTGCACTTAATAAAAGTCCCAACAAGCTGTTGGACTGACAAGCAGGAGAGCTGGGGACCAAAGTGCCACTCTCAGCAGATTTCTCCTTTCTGCTTTTTTAACATCATTATTACAAGGTTCTATGTGGATCCTTTCGAGACATTAGTGGGATCAGCTCTAGTGTTTAAAGTGACACCTCCAAATAATAGTTGACAGTTGGATGATGATGCACGTTTCCTCCTGTCCTTGATGCATTGGTGTATGGTCACACCTGCGCCTTTTGACTCTGGTGTATGCCAATAGAGTCAATTTGATCTGGTGAGTGCAGAGTGTATACAAGAGCACGGTGGAGAGGAGTGCTATTTGAATGCACATTTATTTTTCAGGAGGGTGAATTAAAGACCCAGCACACAAGAATTTATTATATTTCACCATTTCTTTATTGGACTGTTAATCAGTGCAAACAATATATGTTTGAATGTATATGATCCATTTTGAGACTATTTGTAAATAACTGCTAGTATATTGTATATTATATCATATATCATTCATTATTATTTGTTTTAAAAGGGTGCGGGTGTCACATATCGTCATCTTTAGCATTTCGATGCTGACTGAAAGATGTGGTCAACATAAAACACGTCAAAAGCTGTGACATTTTAGGAGGGGGGCAAATTGTGCTTTGTTTATCTTACCCGGGACACATAATTTCTGGTTGTTATGGACTATTGCACATTGTGTTTGAAGTGTTTTTTAATTTGATCTATCACTGCTATAGAGATGTTTCCATATTTTTTGTCTCACGTCAACAGAAAATGAGTGGAGTCCTCTCCAAAAAAGCAATAGGACAGTAACAAACATGGATCCATTTGTTTTGACTTGAATCACGAGTATCAAATAAGGCCACTGGGGTGTGATACATACAGAGTTCAGGGTTCAGAAGTGCATTACATATAAATAGCAAAGTTCACGATTACGATAGGTACAGAGTGCAGAGTTCAAGAGTGCTCTACATACAGAGTGCAAAGTTCAGGAGTGCTCTAAGTACAAAGTACAGAGTTTAGTGGTGTGCTACATACAGAGTACAGGTTTCAGGAGTGCATTATGTACAGAGTGCAGAGTTTAGAAGTGCATTATGTACAGAGTACAAAGTTCAGAAGTGCATTATGTGCAGAGTTCAGAAGTGCATTGTGTGCAGAGTTCAGAAGTGCATTATGTGTAGAGTTCAGAAGTGCATTATGTGCAGAGTTCAGAAGTGCATTGTGTGCAGAGTTCAGAAGTGCATTATGTGTAGAGTTCAGAAGTGCATTATGTACAGAGTGCAGAAGTGCATTATGTACAGAGTGCAGAAGTGCATTATGTACAGAGTGCAGAAGTGCATTATGTACAGAGTGCAGAAGTGCATTATGTACAGAGTGCAGAGTTCAGAAGTGCAATATGTACAGAGTGCAGAGTTCAGATGTGCATTATGTACAGAGTGCAGAGTTCAGAAGTGTATTATGTGCAGAGTTCAGAAGTGTATTATGTACAGAGTTCAGAAGTGTATTATGTACAGAGTGCAGAGTTCAGAAGTGCATTATGTACAGAGTGCAGAGTTCAGAGGTGGAATAGTTACAGAGTGCAGAGTTCAGGGGTGCACTACATACACAGTGCAGGGTTTAGAGGTGCGCAAAGCACAGTGTGCAACCCCAACACCTCCCTCCCCCCCAAACCCCCGGGCTGGCTCTTGTACCTCATGGTGTATGCGGCTCTGTCTCACCTTGCAGGAAGATTGTTCTCTCTCAGATTTTGGAGATCTGTCATGCCCCGCTATGAGTGTGAGTAAACACAAAAGGCTTCTGTGTTTGCAAAATTGGATGCAGGGGCCACATGACCAGGTCTGGCAGGCTGGATTCGGCCTGCAGGCCTTGTGTTTGACATATGTAACTTGATCTATACTTAGGTATTTGTAGACCTGAAATGAGCATTGCTCAGTTGACTGATATTAGTCACCTGTGGCCAAAGGCAGTTGGGGAAATAGTGATCAGACAGATTAGCGAGCCTATTCTGATCACTGTGTATGCTTAGACAACTCAAGCATTCATGGTTATGCTATACAGACAGCATCTACAGACATCTAGAGGAGACTGGATTGTGTCTGCATGTCTTTCTGCTTTTTATTGTTGTCTATATACAGATTTAGTCAAACCATATATCTGGGCCAACATTTAGCTCAAAATAGTAAAAAGATCTGCAATGTGTTATTTACTTGCTAGCTTGACTTCTGCTTCACTTTCCTCTCTGAACATGTGTGTGATTTTCCTCTGATCTGCCTCTTTGATGATGAATAATTTCAGAAACTCGACCAAAACACATGCCAGTTTTTAGGTTGAGGCTTGCCCTTGAATTGCAGAAATTCACATTTGTATATTTTATAGCATATTTTCATGGTTAAAAAATATGTTTACTACAGTTTATGATAGGAAATGTTCAACAGTTTTATTGGCATAAAGAATAGTTCTTGTTCTTTCGCGATCAAGCAGTCTCCATTTTAAGACGGTACACAATAAAGTATCATATTATTATGTGATACGTTAAAATAGAAGATATTTATAAGAGGCTTACTGTCATGTCCCTTGAGGAATAGTCTCTTTGATAGTGTATCTTGTAATGTACTGAGCCAGCGTTCCTGTTAGACCCTAGAGAGGCTCTGTACTGAGCGGTAATATATTACTGTTTAATCCTATAGAAAGCCAGCGATAAGTTGTCACCAGGTATGATACTGTGACAAAGCGTGTAATCCAATGTAAACGTGTGATAAATTGTTGTATATAGACGTACTTAACTCTGAATACTATTGACAAGCTGTGATGGACTGTGATATTGATACATTTCTGGAACTGAACAAGAAATCATAATTGTCGTGATGGAAATGGCCATGGATTCCGACGTGTTGCTGTACATCATCTCTCTAGGGATCCTACATAGATGTCTTTATTTGCTCTCGAATTTTGATCAGTATTGGATGTAGGCAACCGTTGTTCTTTTTTTCTGTATATCGTGTTTATTTGGCTTGGGCTTGTACTTGCAATGCTGAGAACATCCCAGTGATAAATCTTGACTCAGCAAACATTATCTGTGAACATAACAAGTCCCAGCATTATTGTGAACATAAGAAAAAGCAGAATTTCCTGTGTGAAGATCTCGTTATTTTCTTCCCTCTTGTGTGCTTTAACGCTAGATTAAAACAAGGTCTGCAGATATTATCAGTGTTTGTATGACCGTGTAGTAATACATGACACATGTGTTGGTAGTTTTTAGACGGGGTGCTCCATCTACAGGCATTGTATAGCACTTTCACTCTTGTCTCTCAAGCTACCAATTAGCTGGTGTGAGCGGCTGCTGGCAGTACGTACGAGCGTTCCAGGTTTGAAGTAGTGGGGAGAGCCAGCTGACAATTCTTATTAATCTGGCTAATACATTTTTGTTTTAATGCCCTGTGTGCATGCATGTCTGAGAGCTCGAGTGAAATTCAGCATAGCACACAATTTTCCAAGCCCATCGATTAAATTATGCTGACTATACACTGTCTCATAAGTGGTGTTCCATATTTGAGTGCTTTCATCAATAAGCATGTACACGTGAGCAAGCAATGATTAAAGGTTGACACACATTATGTTATGTTGGAATTGTTTTTGGATAGTGAAAAATAACACATGGAAGGAGATCGGTTTACGATTGGAGCTGCAGATCCAGGTTATACAAGTGCTGATCAGTTGATACTTCAATTGGATATTTTTGCATTCTGTAAATGAGAGTTTCTTGTATGGCCAAATTAAAATATATGTAAACCAAAATTCAGTTTTTCAGTGCATTACTGAATACAGTTTTTTTTAGCAATCTATACAGATTTTTGTAATCTGCTGCAAAACTGAAGATGCTGCCATTAACAACACTTTCTCCTTCAGGATGGGTTCACAGTAGTCGGACAAACGGACCGACATTGTGAGCACAAGTCACATTAAGTCACCAAATCAGTGTTTCCTTATGAGAGCCGTCTTAACTGGACCAACATAAATCGGTCCGACTTTGAAAAAGGTTCCTGTACTACTTAGGTCCGACTTTGGTCCTACTTCAGCCCATTGAATATCATTGAATTCGGATCAAAGTCGGATCCTTGTTCTAACATCCGACTTGTGACATCCGACTTGGTGATTACACCAGCAGTAAAAGGAATTTATCTCACACTGGGATTGTTTTGATTGGTTAAAGAACAAGTCACTATCTCAAAGTTGGAGCAGACTCTTATCTTGTTCATTCAAGTCGGATGGAAGTAGGACCGAAGAAGGACCGATGTTGCAGGGCAAAGTAGGATCAAAAGTCTGACCG
>BLSH010347747.1:876384-924659 GCA_018402905.1 Glandirana rugosa
TATTTACTTCACACTGGGTTATACAAAAGTAATACTTTTAGAACCCAACGTCAAGATTTACGGTCGACCGGAAAACACTAAATGTTTCACCATTATGCACTAGTATTTGTGTCTAAAATCTGTTATGAGGGGGGCAATAATATATGTTTTCTTGTGCCCTATTGTCCTCCGTATATTTTTTGTAATTTATTTGTCTTTTAAGTTATTTAATTTTTTTTTTTACGTAACTCCTCTCTCGTCTAGATACCTGTTCCACAGGATGCGAATGGTACTGTGTCCTGTGAGAGACTGTCTTTTGAACCTACATGGTTTACACACGACCGTAATTTGAGCAGTAGTCTCAGGACTTGACTGACGAACCGTGATCGTGAATTATTGGTGGAGACCAACAGTACTTCTACCCCTCTACTTCATCCCCTTACATTTACACCAGCACACATTTGGTACATCCAAGTTTTCTGTCAGAGAGTGTCCTGTGTCATGGTAAGCGTAGGACACCTTGTCCATAGATCTGCTCTCTCCTCAATGCATTTTTTTTTTTAATTTATTGAATTTTCTGTTTATTTAATGTTTTTTATATGCCTCCTGTTATCCCGTGTTCTTTTGTATATAATAACGGGGGGAGTATTGTCTAAAATCTGTGTTTATGATCACGTATTACCACTTTGTAAATCACAAAAGGCCAGCTGGCATTTAGAACTGCAACCCAAGATTTTCATAATGAAAACATATTGGGTCACACTTCATTTATGCCAAGTTACAATACAGTGGCCAATGGTGTTTCTGATAACAGGAGCACAACTGAAGCAAAAAATGTTTTATTTTGAATGGAATGGGGAAGGGATAGAGCCTCTGTCAGGTTTTCATCACATGTGACCCTATTAGGGAGATATACCCTCATTTCCCTCTGTCAATATGGAAAGTGAGGGGAATCTCTCCAAAAGGGACACAAACAAAAACATAAGATGTCTTCCTGTTTCCATAATGATCACACCGCTCTATTTCTTACACAGGAGATATATAAGGACAAGAAGTGAGAGAAAATCTCCTGAGGAGAGACGTGGGTCATAGACAGAAACAAGGACCTGACAGAAATGTTAATTCCTTCCTGCTCTATCCAAAAAAAAAAAAGAAAAACTTCATGTTTTCGATTATAATGGAATTTTCAAAAAAAAGTTTCCCTTCTTAGTGTCTCATATGCTTCACTTACCTAGGGCCCTTTCAAACGGGCATTCCGTTCAGGTCCTCCTGTCCGTTGTTCAGGCGGACCTGAACGGACACTCAGTGCAGCCCTATGGAGCGGTGGATGTCAGCGGAGACATGTCCGCTGACACCCGTCGCTCTCCGATCCGATACTGTCCGTGAAATACAGACGAATGGATACCCTATTTTCCTTCCGTCTGTAGAATCGGATCGGAGCAAATCGGATGACAACGGACAGGCGGTTAGTTGTCATCCGATCTCCATAGAGGAGAGCGGGGCTCTGACAGTTCCATCTCTGCTCACTGAGCGGAGACGGAGCTGCCATCTGTTGGCTCAGCGGGGATCGGCGTATCGACCCCCGCTGAGCAAAAACTAACCCTTCACACAGAAAGCCTGTGTGAAAGGGCCCTTAGGAACACCTGTGTTTATATTCAGTCTGTTTGTGCTAATACTGATCTGAACTATGTATTTATTAATGGGCAAGTAAACTTTCAGGGCACTTTCACACTAAGGGGCTTCTTTTGAGGTGCTTTTCGTGAGCTTTGGGGCTTTTGAAGAGCTTTTCAGGAGCTTTTGAAGCACTCTCCATTCATTTCAATGGAGAGGGGCGTTTTTGAGGGGCATTTCTTAGCACTCCAAATATGCTTCTTGCAGCAGTTTTTTCACTGCCCCGCCAGTGCACCGCACAGTGTGAAAGAATTCATTGATTTTAATGGAAAATTTTTGTGAGCTCTTCAGATGCTTTTTTTTAGCGCCTGAAAAGCGACGTAGTGTGAATGGGGCCTCAAACACACTTTTACAATGTTTTTGCCTCCACCTCCCTGACCTCAGCCAACCCACTCTTCCTCAACAGCTGCTTACTTGCCTAGTTCTTGCCACCATGGCCTGCTGAATTGTTTACATCCTGCGGCCGGTCTGCCCTTTCCATTGGCCATGTGTGTGCAGTAGGCTTTTTCCTGACAGGGGACACTCAGGAGACAACCCCATATAAACCTATAGGGACTCTAGAGTGAACATAGATAGAAGAGGTCAGTTACAGGATGTAAACATTGCTGTGGGCCTTGGTAGCATGGCATACTGGCTCTCTGGCTTCACTTCTGTCTAAATCACTTACCCAGAAAACCTATGCAGATCAGGGCACTGTACTCTGACCTCACCTGCTGCATCCGTATTTTGCTTTAGTATTGACGTCTGAGACAGCCTGGAAGCTAGCATTTTCCAGACTAGAACAGCCACTATGTCTCTCTCATGCAAGTGTTCCTGTTCTTTTAGCAGCTAAAAATTAGAATGTGTGTGTGCCATTTCAATCATTAACGCTGCAGAATAGGATAACTGCTACAACTGTACTCGGTTGCTGCAGAAAAGGATCGCTTTAATCAAAAGTTTGGTTCCTACACTGTTCAAAGCACATATGAGATTAAGCAACATAAAAATATGCCACCTATAACAGCTGCTTCACCAGCTTTCAGCACACATTTGTTTGCCCAGAATGCCACAGAAATGAAATTCAGCCCCGAGCGAAGCAGCTGTGGACTTACCCTTACCCCCTGGCATCCTGCCACAGAGACATGTAACGTTGACAGTTATGGTGCTACGGCGAGTTACAAAGCTGTCCATCAGCTTGTCAGTCAAAGAACACATCTCATTAGGTGCCATGGCAAAATAGTCACACTGATCCATGACTAGGCAACCGCGTTCATTTCATCTGTCTGTCCCGTTTTATTCGTTCTTGTTTTGTATTGTTCAGAAGTCTGACAAAATTCATCTCGGGTTCAAGGAATTAAAAATGGTAAATTAAGCTGTGCGTGTTGTAAATGTACACGCTTGTTATTGTGCAGATGAACACAAAGCTGGGGAACAATTATTAAAATGATGCAAACTCGCATCCGCTTTAAACATCCATCCGTGTGCTGGAAATCTCAGAAATGGAAATGTCTGCAGTGTGGGGTTAGATATTTGACGCAAACACAGGTTCAGTGTATGTCACCCTTTGTGTGTCTTTTGGGGTCAACTACTTACATTTTTTATTAATGTGATTCAATAAAACTAAATCCCAGTCTTGGCAAAGCCACAGACTTAGTTTTGTGAGGTTGCAAAGCAGTTCATTTACTTGAATTAAAGCAGTATTAAACACCAAACAAAAAATGTAATATATTGCAACTTACCAATCATCAGATGTGGTGGCTGCATTTCTTTTCTTTTTTTAGGCTTTTCCCCCTCTGTTTTCACCTGGTGATCTGGCCAGTCAAACACATCCTGTATTAGAGTGCCCCCAGTCTGTTTGAGCCCGGGTTCACACTACTGTGATCTCAGAGACCGCATGTGATTCGCACCCGCATCACAGGTGCTGATCTCTGAGCAATGTGAATTCAGCCATACAGTTGTGAACTCGCATGAGATTCGCACCAAAAAAGGGGCAGGAGTGTTCTCACCTATGCAATCTGATTCCTGTGCGAGTTCACAGTTCGCACTGCGATCTGTGAACAAATCGGGGGGTGTCATTAACTTTGTGAACTGCCTGTGGGAGAGGTGCGATGCGGGAACCGGCTCTGCAATTGTGTCGGTTCCTGCACCGCAGAAGTGTGAACCAGGGCTTAATGAGCACAGGGGTAGAGCAGACATTAGCATTGCCAGTCTGGGAGAAGGGAAGTGTTAGATGTACTAGCAGATTTAATTACACATATAGTTACATAGTTAGTGAGGTTGAAAAAAGACACCGGTCCATCAAGTTCAACCTATGTGTGTGTTTTTATGTCAGTATTACATTGTGTATCCCTCGGTGTTGTGGTCCCTTAGGTGTGCATCTAATAGTTTTTTGAAATGATCTATGCTCCCAGCTGAAACCACAGCTTGTGTAAGATAATTCCACATCCTCACTGCTCTTACCATAAAGAACCTTCTATGCAGTTTAAGGCTAAACTGCCTTTTCTCTACTTTTAGTGAATGGCCGTGTGTCTTTGTGTACTCCCTTGCGCTGAATAGTTTTGTCCCTATTGTGGGGTCACCAGTACAGTATTTGTACATGGAAATCATATCTCCTCTCAAGCGTTTCTTCTCCAGAGAGAATGCTACACCAACAATTTGAAGCCAAACTCCAGCTCACACACTCATTTCCAGCTCAGTTTCAGCAAACTGTTTTTTTTTTTTTCTTTTTAGAATAAAGGTTTTATATGAAAAAATAAAAACGGATCCCTGTAAGTACAACCACCACTGTTAAATGGTTTGCCTCACCCCTGTAAAATGATGCATTAGAAAGAGAGCTTGTTCTTTTGAAAATGAACAGACTTACTGGCCAGATCTCCAGATGACAATACAGGAAAGAAAGCCTAAAAAAAGAAAACAGTTGCAACCATTATATCTAAGAACTGGTAAGCTGCAATGTAATAAATGTTTGCTTTTGGGTTTAATACTGCTTTAATTTCACTCAATGCAGAGACATAGTTCCAATAACTAGAACTTAAAGTTTTTTTGGTTCCTGTCCCCAAGGGTGTCAAAGTACAAGTGTAGGTAGCGCTCCCCTCCATTTACTGCTGTCTGACCGTGCATATACCAAAATAAAATTGAATTAGTCATGATGGACAGTGCTTGCCTTGGGCACCAGGGAAACTAGTGCCATCACAATGTGTGCAGGGGGTAGGTTTGTGTCAGCTCCAGTGTCTGTGAAAGGAAAAAAAAGTAGCCGAGATAGGTGCACTCACAGTGGAGCACTGCCTGGTATCCCCTCACATACACCATCAATCTCAGTCAGTCTGGGACTCCTCTCAGGGGAAGTACTTTTTTTGATGACATTTGTGTGTAACACAAGCATGCTCACTACACAAGGGCATGATGGGCTCTGTCACAGCCCTGCAACAGGAACGCCCACAAATTGGTGTTCTTTATAGGGAGGAGCAGATAAGCTTAAAATCAATAAAGAAAGAGGGTGCTTACAAGAACCAGTTGCAATTTATATAACAAGTATTTCTAGGTATATGAACATGCTGTTCTGGACCAGTAGTTTAGTTACAAATCATCCTGAAAGTTCTTCTTTAACATTTGGCGGATCGGGGAGATTTGGCATTTTGCTAAAAATAGGGCCAGTAGCAACAATCTCATTAAATTACTCCTTCAACAGTTTTTTAGAAGACATGTTTAAATGAAACGAAGGTCACATTGCATTGATGGGTTCATTCCCTTGTAAACTGCATTTTAGTTATGGAATCAGTGAAGTGCAAAATTACATAAAGCAGAACCGACCAGATGTAAAAGTTTAACAATGACGTACAGTGTAATAAAAGTATTCTTGAGAAACACATCATACTAATACACCATTACAAGACATTATGGTATAACACCATAATAAAACTCCAGATCAATGTTACATAATATACTATACCAATAAAGCATTTTACCATGTAGTTTGCAATATATGTACATGGTGTAATACAGTTCTGGCACCTATCTGTTAGGAAGATACCAACTTACTTCTTATGGCATTATACCAGATTTTCTGTTCATTTAAAATCTGTCATAGATAAATACAGTGTTGTAATGCAGACTAAAGGCACACGGTACAATGGTTGTACAATAATGGTCGTACAACAGCTTGTTGTACGATCATCCGACCGTTAGTGCGCTCGATTAGATCAGCCAACGTGTGACGGTCGTACAACAGCAGTTGGATGAGCAGACTAGAAAACCTTTGTTGTACAACAAGCGGTTGTACGACTGTTGTACTGTGTGTACAGAAGTTGGGCCAACAAAGCTATACTTGCAAAACATGCATGCTCAGAAGTCAGGAAAGCCCGGAAGTGTCAGTTCGTGTAAACCTACGTTCCTAATTCACAAATCACATTCACCTGAATTTCCTCTTTATACACTTGTAGCACATCACCATGTTAGGCTTGATCGTACGATCACTTAGTGCATGTCAGTACGTGAGCCACAACAGCCAACATACAATTTTGGACGTCTGGTCGTATGACTGTCCCACCGCGTGTACGAGGCGTTATGCTCTTTTAAGCAGGTCTTCACACCCTTTTAAATTTTAAACAATATTGCCCCCCCCCTTAAAAATAAAAAATGCAAATAAAACATTTTTTTGATGTGTGCAACCTGTGCCTCCCTCTTTCGCGGCTCTAGGCGAGAATGACGTTCCCCCCTGCCTGAAGCCTCCTAGGACAATGGTTCTCAACCCTGTCCTCAAGTACACCCAACAGGCCATGTTTGCAAGCTTTCCTTTATCTTGCACAGGTGCTTTAAATCAGAGTCAATGGCTTGTTATTTTGGGCAGCTATTTTTTCTAAGAGAAATTCCCAAAACCTGGCTGGTTGGAGGTACTTGAGGACAGGGTTGAGAACCACTGTCCTAGGATACTCATGTCACATATCCCAGGTAAGTTTGGGGCATTTTCCAGCACTTTACGCATGTACAGAAGCCCATCACCAGGGGGTCAGCTGTAAGAACCCAACCAATCAAAAACCCTCAGATTTGATGAATTTTAAAATATAAAGCTCTATTAAAACTGTGCATCTTATTTTCTATTTATAGTACTAGGCAGCTGCATATTCTGATTAAGCGATTTTCACATGGAAGCTTCTTAAAATACCTTTTCCTGTTAATGGAAGGGTACTTGTGCCTTTCTACACTGATATTTATACTGGCATGAGTAATGGTCACATTCTTCATCACATGCATCCATTCTTGTATTGCCAAGGAAGAAAGTGGGTGTGTGTGACCAGTTCTGCTAAATTATGGATTGCACTCGGGAGCATGGTCAAACCCTTGTTCCTAGTTGTCTGCTCATGTCATATTTAGACAGCTGTGGAAGTAAGAAGAAGGTTGCTGGCACAAAGTATATCTGACTGAATATCTATTTTTGTGTCCTCAGTTTGGCATTATTGTCTGACATTTTTGCAGGGGTTAGCTAGTCGGCTGCATGGTATCCATATAAATGCTAATCTCAACTTTCCTGTTAAATTTTAGCCTAAACCTGTCTCCTTGAACTTTATAACCCCCTCTTATTGTCATTTATGCCATCCATCAATTTAAAAGACCGATAAGAGGTCTTAGGTGATAAAAGGGGTACCCCAGGAATAGTTGTGATTTGCTTAGAACTTCAGCTGCCTACTTTCTGATCTACCGGTCATCTTGATTTAGGATTTTTATAGACACTGGTCTCTGCTAGTACATTTTTGCATTAAGGTGTATACAACTTGTCACTACTGCCTTTAGACCATGCCCCATTGAGGTGGTCCTGATCAAGGAGGAAAGGCATCAGAGCTTCACCTGGCCTTGCATTAGACATTTCTGCTTGTCAAGTCGGAAGGGGTATCCACTTTGTGTCCATCTTGCATAATTTTATTCAATTCATAATACATAATGGTGGTTTTCAGATTTTAAAGATATTCAATAAATGTCATTTTTTCCATAATTCTATGTGCCATTAAAGTCCGTCTTTATTCTTCACTGTTTTGCACCTGTCAAGCCGAAAGTGCATTAAATGGGTTGTATACACCTTGATAATTTATGTCAGGAAGCGCTGAGAATGTTCATGTATACATAGGGATCCAACTAAACAAGGGTTTTCAGGATTACAAACCCTTATCAGCCCTTGTGTTTGATGTGGACATATACTCCTGGAGGGAGGAAGGTGGGATGAAAACTGATGCTGTAGGTGGTACATTGTGAGAGAGTAGGCTTATAGGAGATGTAATGTAGTGGTGTAGTGCAGCCTTTCCCTACCTTCTCAACACAGAGGAACCCTTGAAATTATTCTCCGCTCTCGGGGAACCCCTGCTAAAAATTAAAAATCTACAACTCATGATACATTAATGTGATGGTCAGTGGGAAGAATGCTCCCTACACTTGTGGCCATTGGGAAGAAATACCCCCTTACAGATAACTAAAAAGATCAATGATGTAATTGGGAATTTATCTGAGAGGTAGAAATTGACCATTGCTCAAGGAACCCCTAGGAACCTGTGGAGGAACCCTAGGGATCCATGGAACCCAGGTTGAGGAACCCTGGTGTAGTGGATAGCACTTTTGACTGGCAACAAAAGGGTCGCTGGTTCAAATCCCAACCCGACACTACCTGCCTGGAGTTTGCATGTTCTCCCTGTGCCTGCGTGGGTTTCCTCTGGGTACACCGGTTTCCTTCTGCACGCCAAAGACATGCTGGTAGGTTAGTTGGATCCTGTCTAAATTGGCCCTAGTATATGCATGAATGTGAGTTAGGGACCTTAGATTGTAAGCTCCTTGAGGGTAGGGACTGATGTGAATGTATAATGTGTATGTAAAGTGCTGCATAAATTGACAGCGCTATATAAGTACCTGAAATAAATATAAATAATAATAAATAAATAAATAAGTACAATAAAATAAATAAATGTAGACACAGTTGGGTTGATTTACCAAAATTGGAGAATGCAAAATCTGGTGCAGCTCTGCACAGAAACCAATCAGATTCCAGTTTTTTGTCAAAGCTTAATTGAAAAAGCTGAAGTTAGAAGCTGATTGGCTACCATGCACAGCTGCACCAGATTTCACACTCTCCAGTTTTAGTAAATTAACCCCCATTGAAATATTTTGATGGATGGGAGATGAGTTGATGCAACATGCCTATTGCTAGTTATGGGGATACATTATACATACTCCTCTTAATAATACAGTCAGTCGCCACCTGTTTCCCATTTTTTGGATATACTGTATACCTATATGTGATAACTTTTGGAACTTCCACTTACATGTTGTAGACTCACAAAAACAAAGCATAACCTGTATAATCATAAGAGAGTTGTACCTATTAAGGTGGAAGTAAACTTCCATCTTTTGCTTTTACCTATGGGTAAGCCTATAATAAGGCTTACCTATAGATAGTGTAAATATCTCCTACACATGTACCGTTTAGGAGATATTTAGTGTACATGCAGCCCATGACATGTCACTGGCACATGCGCTCTGAAGGAATGGCCACCCATGCCATTTCTTCAGAGCCTCGTGCTGTGAACAGCGTCTCGCGTCTTCTGGTGGCTCCGGCCAGTCACAGAGCCGGAGTCCGCGAACTCGGAAGCAAGACGAGTGAAGATGAGAGTGCCCGCAGCGCTGACATCTCGGTACTGGAAGAGCTTCGTTAATTTTAACATGTGCTCGTATGCGATGCATACTAGCACACTATGCCTTTACCTTGCAGGTACAAAAAAAAACAATTATTCAGCGGTTAACAACCGCTTTAAAAGATTGACAGTCCATCTAATACAGAGGATGATATATTTTTACTTGCTTTCAAAGGTTGGATAACCTATGCAACAAAAAGCTGTGGATCTGAGTACATTCCAACCTGTGGATTTACGAGCACTAATTTGCACACCTGGTTGCTTATTCTTGCAGTTTTCGGTTGTTTGTACCCTGACCCTGTAAAACAACCCAATCAGTTTAAAATAGAAATGAAAGGCAAGGCATGTGTGTATAGATAAAAAAAAAAAAAAAATAAAATACATTTTTTTCCCCTTATTTAGTGATCGCATTCCCTCAATTCTAAGACCCCTTTCACACTTGTGCGAGTTGACCTGCGATTTGGGACTGCAAAGTCGCACGACAAGTCGTTCCCCATGATTTCCAATGAGTACAATTCATATCCGTACGACTTTCAAGTCTTGCCGACTTCCAAGTAGTTCCTACATAGACCTCATTGAAGTCTATGAGGTCCATAGACTTCAATGTTAAACCCTCAAAGTCTCATGCAAATCACACCTGAATAATATAGATGCAATTTCTGTACTATTTCTGTACGACTTTGTAATATGTATTCATTGAGCCAAAGTTGCAACAAAGTCAGACCAAAGTCATACTGATCCAGAATCATAAAATCGCGGCAACATCGCTGAAAAAATTGCTGTAAAATTGCGACGCACAAGTGTGAAAGGGGCCTTAGCTGCATAAGAGCTGTGGGGAAGGAGAAGCAACAGTGTACTGAATTTCCCAGTGAATGGTTGTACAGCGGGTGGGGAGTCAGAATAAGCCTGATCATTGGAGGAGAGCAGGCTGAGTTCCCAGCACAGCTAGAGAACTGACCACAATGTGTTCTCCTGCTTAGTGTTGTCAGTTTTTAATAGCACAGCAGAGGGCCTGGAAGGATCACCATGATTTCACACATAGGAAGCAATACAAAGAAAATAGGATGCTTTTTCATACAAGTACATGGTACAGTGGGCACATATAAGGAATATGAAATGCTGGGGTAACAAATACTTTAAGTTAAAATGTATTGTTGTGGATGCATACGGCATTGAATCGTCATCACTGGATCAGTGTTTATATTATTCTGATTGGCACACCTTGCAGCCATGATGTTTGTTTCTTTTAAAAAAGATTTTAGAGGCTCATGCACACAGAAGTTTGTGATAGTATGCCACTAAATGGCTGTATGCAGATATATACGTCGGTACTTACAGAGACACACATGTGCGTGTAGACATACAACATATCCTTATTATAGAGGTTGTTAAGCCGCTCTAACACCTTTATACTATCCTCTTTGCCTCCTAAGCCTGTGTCACCCTGTGTGTGTGATTTATAAAAAATGCAGTATATACCTCACTTCAGAGCGCTGCTCAGTGCTCACATGACTGGCCGGCTCTCTCCGCTCCATGTCTGACAGCTGCAGCGGGCAGGGCCAAGATTCCCCCGCTGGCGTCATTCGGGAGGGGAGGAGGAGAAAGCTGGCCAGTCATGTGACCACTGAGCGGCGCTCTGAAATGTGGTATATACTGCATTTTCTATAAATCACACACACAGGGATTAGGAGACAGCGCTGATAGTATAAAAAAGTATGCTATTCCAACAGCAGGATGGGGGGGCACTGTCTCTAGCTGACAGGTAGGGAGAGGACGACAGAGGTGTACAGGAGAGACATCAGAGGCACGTAAACTGACTGTGGTGTCATGGCTCAGCAGCCTCGATAAACGTGGTCAGCTTACAGAGGGGAGGGCATAGCCAGGCAAGATCAACCAGGTATTTCAGGTACAGGGGGCCAAATGACACAGCACAAGCAATGTGCTGTATAACATGCTTTAAAGGGACAGGATCCATTTTTTTTTCTATGGCAGGGATATGCAATTAGCGGACCTCCAGCTGGTGCAAAACTACAAGTCCCATCATGTCTCTGCCTCTGGGTGTCATGCTTGTGGCTATCAGAGTCTTACTATGTCTCATGGGACTTGTAGGTCCCTGGAGGTCTGCTAACTGCATATCCCTGTTCTAGGGTAACAAATGCATTAACTATTTCAGGATACCCCATCCCATCAGTTTTTTTTTTTAGTTTAAAACATTGCTTATAGGCTGGTGAAATGAGTACAGTCCTGGGCATAGTCTAGCATCTGTCTGATCAAACTTTACTAGGCCTGCTGGTCCAATAAAGATTCTATCATGCCTTGTGCAGTATTGATGAGGCATACAACTTACAATAAAGTTGGCTTCTTCTTATAAAAGATCTGAGGCTGGTTAGTGTTTAGTATTGCACAAGTACCCTCAGGTATGATAACACAAATACTAACCCTGGCAAGCTGCCAGTCTGGGCATGCTTGAATGTAACTTTTTGGCCTTCTTTGTTTTGTACCATTGAGATGGTACCTTCTTTTTTGTTGTTGGTGTCATTATTATACATTCCTGTATGACAAATTGTCCCTTATGGGTTCAAGGTATTTTGTCTTCCTTTTTGTAGAAAATTCAGACTTTGAGAAAGCTGAACAACGTGTTTGGCATTTTTCACATCGCTGTACAAATTTAAAAGGAACAGGTGGCAGTTAATACAATGAAACAAAAATATATCAATATATTATTATATTTTTTTAAAAACCCACTGTTTCCTGGCTATAGACACGACAGTTCTTTGAAATGCTTTGCAATGCAGCATATTGCTGGCAACCTGTTCGCCCAAATCAAATACTGCTCAGAATATATATCAGCATTGCCAGGCTTTAGAAATCCTTTCAGATCTGATGAAGAGAGAAGGTTAGCTCCCAGGAGCTTATGAATATAAAGTTTACAGAGTACCATGGATGTAATGATACATTTCCTCTTCTTTAGATTCGAAAAATGCCTGAAATTGTGTTCATTATATTGCTTTCCTTGAGCTGCACATGATATGCATAGCACATCCAATGACCCGAAGGTGTCTTCTGCCCCTATAGTCTTGATTAAAGTTGTAACGTTTTATAGTAGATATGGAGATAGACTTGGACCCAAAGACACAGCCCCATATTCCACACACTACTGCAAATAATTGCCTGACAATGCAGGCTATAAAATCTTCTATTAATGTATTGTTTTATTAGTGGTCGTAGAAGACGATACGGCAGTTGTATGGATGATGGGATGGGAGAAGGGAGTATTATCCATTGTCCCTTGAAGTCCTTTAGAGACTAAAAGGAAAAAGAATATACTTTGCCTAAATCTTGCCTAAATCTTATTTAGCAGAAATGTTTATGGTGTGGAAGAATTTTATTCCTAGACATTTTTTTATACTGATTGATGCACTATCTGATTCAGTACCTCTTTTTTATTGCTATTTTAGAGACAGTCTGTCAAGAAATAAATAGGCTGTCACTCTGACCTCCTTTTAAAAAATGTTTGGCTGTCATTCTGATCCTCTGGTTTCAGTATTTTGAGTAGGACTGAGATGGGGCAAGGATACAGATCAGGCGTTTTGATTTAATTTGCTTTATCATTGGATAGGGTCAATGATTTCACGCTTATGCAACTTGTCCTGCGATTTTGGACTGCAAAGTCGCATGACAAGTCGTTCCCTATGATTTCCAATGAGTACCGTTTAGATCTGTACAACTTTCAAGCCATGCCGACTTCAAAGTAGTCCCTGCATTACTTTGGTCCAACTTTGATGCAACTTGAGGTCCATAGACTTCAATGTTAAACCTTCAAAGTCTCATGCAAATCGCACCTGAATAATATAGATGCGATTTCTGTACTACTTCTGGACGACTTTGTAATATGTTTTCATTGAGCCAAAGTTGCAACAAAGTCGGACCAAAGTCTTACTGATCCCAAATCGTGTCAAAATCGCTGTAAAATCGGGTCATACAAGTGTGAATGTGCCCTTAGGGTCCATTCACAGCGGCCACTGCGTCATAACACAGCAGCTGGTGTGCGGTGCAGTCCGGAAGGATCACTGCACTGTACTGCATTGTTTCCTTTTTTTTACAAACTTTATTGAAATGTCACAAAGATATTTCATAAGGTTCAATTGGCTGTTGTGCGGTTTGATTCAGTGAATTGTGCTGCACTGTGCTAAAAAAAAAAAAAGTAGTGCATGCAATACATTTTTCAATGCCCATACACCACTGCAACAAAGTCAAGTCAACTGACCAGGCATTTTACCTTTTTAATGCGGTGGGACTGTGCTGTAATAGCTGCCCAACACAGTCCCACTTCATTTAGTGTGAATGGAACCTCAGAAAGGATTGAAATAAAAAACACCCAGGCAACTAGAAGCAATAGCAGATCCCGTCTTTTCTGTCTGCTGCTATTAGCATGAGTCACTTCTGACAAGTTTCCTGGACACCAAGAGAAAAAAGGTGACAGGGGAGGGACCTCCAGCTGATTGACAGCCTCAGCTCTGTTTCTGTGTGCTATGTGAAGGGGGGTGTTCCTTCCCTCCAATCAGCTCTCAGAGATCTCCTCACTGAGCTCTGCAGAGTGTAACTTTAGCTCTCTGCCCCGTTTTTTCTGAACTCTCAGACAAGCTTTATAATTCAGCACTTTAAACACATTTAGAGAAGAGACAACTACAGATAGACAGATACAACTTATGTAGGAGGATATGTTTCATTTCTGTGTATCACCAGAGGTCAATCACTTCACAGGGTATAGGCAAGGGCTTACAACCACTTTTATTCCAAAAGGCCTTCTTAAAGTTAAAGTAACAGTAAAGCCTAAAATTAAAGTGGTTTTAAACCCTCGCAGTTTTTTACATGAATGCATTCTATGCATTCATGTGAAAAACCTTTTCTGTTGCAGCTGCCCACAGTGCTTCCGTTTACCTACCTGAGCCCGATCGTTCCAGCGATGAGGACGAGCCTAGCAGCTCCAGCCGGTGTCTCGGGTCCTCGTTGATTAGATCGATAGCAGTGCAGCCATTGGCTCCTGCTGCTGTCAATCAAATCCAGGGGGGCGGGGGCGAGTCCTGTTGTCTGTGTCAATGGATGCAGCAACAGGACACGGGAGCGCGCCTGCACGGGTGACCCCAGGGAAAGCGCTTCTACAACGGGGCACTCGATGCGAGGAGGAGCCAGGAGCGCCACTGGGGGGCCCCAGAAGAGGAGAATCAGGGCCACTTTGTGCAAAACCCTTGTACAGAGGAGGTAAGTATGACATGTTTGTTATTTAAAATAAAAAAAAAAAGGTGAACCTTTACAATCACTTTAACTATTCAAAAAATGTTCCCTAACCCATCCTCCTACGCATCACACCCTGTAAAAAAAGATCAGTTAACAAGTGGCAGCTACAGGGGAGAGGAGAAAGCACCAACAACGGCTGGGCCATGGAGCCTATGGGGGACATCATGGCTCCCGGAATTCATGTGACTGGACCAGAGCAGTTTAAAAAAAGGTAAGTGCACAGATCTTTTGTATACAGGTTATGCAGGATAGGTAGGTGGAGGGGTGATAGAACATTCTTTAAAATAGTTAGTGTTGGGCTTTATGATTACTTGAATTGTTCAGAATCTTTACAAGCGTGCATGAATGCAATTCTGAGATGCCAAACAATATGACAAAAGTATGTTTTTCAAATAGTTCCACCTTTTAGCCTTGACATTCAGAAATTGACTAATTCGTTTAGGTAACTTGGCTTAAAGTGTTACTAAACCCACAACATTAAAATCAGTCTGTATATGCAGTAAAGCATGCTTGTTATAATCACGGTGGAACCTAAGGGGTTAACCCTCTGCATTGTGTAAAAAGACTGTGTGATCTTGTGTGCACAGATCCTCCTTTTCTTCCACTGACTCCAAAACAGGCCCAGATAATACAGAGCCTTTGGAGGAAGGCTGCACATGCTCATTTTGGTTTGTATTGCTACAGAGGTTTTTTTTTTTTTCTTGGGAGAGTGCATGTGATTGGCACAGGGCCAATCAGCACTGTCCAGACAAGAGGGTCAGGGGTCGTTGATCCTGATAGGACAGCTAAGTGCAGTGTGAAAATTCCTCCTGCAAGCTTTACCAGGAACTGTTAGAAGCCACAAAACTGCTATATACTGCTGATGAGAAAAGTATTTAGCAGTTTATATTAACTAAAATAATTGCATTTCTATGTTCTGTGTACTGTGGGAGACCAGATATAGTGAATGCAGGGTCCACTTTAAGCTAGTGTGATCTCAGTGGTCAGTGATCAGACTTTGTTGCAAGCCTTAAAGTGGTTGTCAACTCTGGACAACCACTTTAACCTACAGCTTATAAGGCTTACCTGTAGGTGCCCTGGATATTTCCTAAACCTGCACGGCTTAGGAGATATACAGTGTACATGCATGTGCCCATGTCATTGCGCAGAGGCCGTTTCTTCACTGAGATCGTGCCGTGATTGGTGGCTCCCGCACACATGCGCGGGAGTGACATCACGCGGCTCCGGCCAATCACAGAGCTGGAGTCCGCAGCCCTGGAAGGAAGAGGGACAATAATGGAAGCGGGCTGGAGCGGGGACAGTGCGGGCTTCCAATGCAGGTAAGTGTCACATAATAGGCTAGTATGAGATGCATACTAGCCTATTATGCATTTACATCACAGGGTAATGAAGAGGAAGTAAAACCCATCAGGGTTTACTTCCTCTTTAAAATGAGAGGCTGCAGCAGAAGCTGATCTTTGTTAGGCATTTGTGAACATAGTCAATAATAACGCAGCCACTAGGATTCATGACTGTCATCCCTGAGACAGCCTCCCAGTTCAGAAAGTAGATGCAGATCCTGAATAAAACTAAAACAAAGCTGGTGCCTTTATTCTGGAGAGGAATGCAGATGAGGGCATTGTCAGGGGTGTGCTGTGATATCTGTTAGAAGTAATACATGCCTGTGGGTGTTATACTTGCACATTCGCATGCATTTGCTTATTGTGAAAGAAAGTTGATGGTTGGTCCACTTTAAGCTTGTTGAGAAATTTTTAATGAAACTGATAAAAAATAAATATAGCCAATACAGAAAAGCTATGTGACTGGGGGGATAACTACTTATTCAGTAAATATAAGATGCATTGTCACCGGAATATTCATTTCAGGGACGCAGCTACCTAGCTAAGCCTGGATGTTAGATACTAGGAAACGCAGCATGACCTGATCCTAGCACGCAATTGTAATACAATTCTGTTGTATTCTTTTGTTCAATTTAAAGGCTCTCCATCTATAAATGACTTTCAGCCCAGAGAATTGCAGTAGACAAAGAGAACTGTGTGCAGCCGTTACATATTATCCACGCGTATAGCCGCTCAGATCCTCAAAAAACATTGACATTGTTAATAGAAAAACTGTTCCTAAATGAATTGGGTTTCTGGCCCATAAATGTGTAAATGGAAGATGAACAGCTTTTTCCAGGAAACTGAAATATGTGCATGTAGCTAAAGTGTAAGGATTTGTGACAACATGCAGATTTAGAGTCCGCCTTCTGTACTGTGTGAACAGGAGTTACAGTTCTGTGATGCTGTTTGTCATCTTCCCTAAGAATACCCAGGACAGAAGAGGGATACAAAAACCAACCCTACAGCCAATTAATACCTCTCACTTGAATCTGCTGCTGCCTACAATCCCTTCATTCTTTTTATTTTCATTAATAAAAACATCTTCTTTCTCTTCCTCCATTGTAGGAAGAAGGGGAGGGCTCTAAAATGTAAATACTACATTTGCAATTGCTGTGATTAATCATCACAAGGTACAGAGTCACTCCAATTGGCTCTGTACATTGTTCCTGTGATCTGAGCCACCCAATGACCGCTCAGATCACAGATGTTCATTGTTGTGTAATATTTCACACTGGTGTATTTATAAACCACACTCCAAAAATACACGCCCACCACTCCGCCATTGTAAAACATTTGATGGTGGTTAATGTGGACTTTTTGGTAACTTTGCAAACATGCATTAATACATTCTGAACCTGTCACAGCAACGGTTTCGCTTCTGTAAAATCTGTACCTTTTATCTCTTTTAAGCACGAAACATGTCAGAGGTGGCTTACTGCAGATTAATGAACAGGAAAAGTTACCATGGCCCATGGTGTGGGGATTCATTTTTCTGACAAATTCCCCTCCATAGTTCAAATACTTCTTTTTGCCCAAATGACCGTGTGCACCTGGCAAAACTCTGTCACAAGCCACGACCTCCTAGTCTTTAGCTGGGAGAAGGGGCATTTGGGCTGGACCCTTTTCACTGTCTTTGCAAGGACATGTGTTTTGACTGGGTGGGGGTGCAGTTGATATCAACCGGTTTAAAACTACATAAGTAAACTCTTGGCCTCCTGCAGGCCAGTAATTAAAACTTTGTAATCCTTTAAAGCCCAACTCCGGGCAAATAAGTTTTCCCATGCAGTGCCAGCACTGCACAAGGCAATTGCTTGTTTTGTCTAGGGGTGAGGAGAAATCTTATACTCACCAGATCCTTCATTCCACCGTAAAACGGCACTCCTCCACCATCCAGCAAGGGGCTGTTCCTGGTCTATGGAGTCTGCACTGGGCTTGATGGCATCAGGAACAGTCCACAACCCAGGACCGCTGGAGTGCAGGGGTGACAGATCAGTCATGTGGTGGTATGATTGGATGATTAGTTAAGTATATCTCCTTTCCCCTCTTCCCTAGACCAGGGGTCTTCAAACTTTATAAACAATGGGCCAGTTTACTGTCCTTCAGACTTTAGGGGGGCCGACTGGGGCCAGTGGGAGATAAAAAAAAGTCCTAATGTCAGTGGGAGTAAACAACGCCACATCTTTAGTGGCAGGGATGGTTCCCCATTGTTGGTGTAAGTGGGAAGAATAGTGCCCCATCATTGGTGTCAGTGGGAGGAATAGTGCCCCATCATTGGTGTCAGTGGGAGGCATAGTGCCCCATTGTTGGTGGCAGTGAAAAGAATTATGCCCCTATTGCTGATTTCAGTGGGAGAAATAGTGCCACATAGTTGGTGTCAGTGGGAGGAGTAGTGCCCCATTGTTGGTGTAAGAGGGAAGAATAGTGCCCCATCATTGGTGTCAGTGAGCGGAATAGTGCCCCATTGTTGGTGTCAGTGAAAGGAATTATGCCCCCTATTGGTGATTTCAGTGGGAGGGATAGTGCTCCATGGTTGGTGTCAGTGGGAGGAATAGTGCCCTATTGTTGGTGTCAGTATGAGTAATAGTGCCCCAAGGGCCATATAAAATGAAGCAGAAGACTTCATTGGGCCCCCGGCACTGCCCCACTGCATGAAAACTGTTTTACCCTTAGATGGGCTTTAAGACTTTGTTCACCTTTGCGGCCAGGGGGGCAGTAAAACCAGTAGGTTGAGCCGCAGCTTTTCTGCCCCCTGATAACCTGCCTGAATGGTGACATACAGCCATGTCATAAATTAAACAGCATGCCCCTTTTGGTGGTTAGTGTCACTGCCAAACGTGACCAATAAAAGTCTATAGGACACGTAATTGCAGTGCAGTAGTACAGCATTTAAAGGGTTCAATCAGCCGTGAGGAGACAGCATATCACCTCCTCACCACCTGCCAAATATCTCTAAAAAAGCAATATGGGCTTGGATCACTTTCTAGAGGTGCAACAGTCCTTGCTGCACATCTGAATGAGTCCTTAGAGTTTCACTTTTTAACTCTTTCAAGGTAATTATCCTTTGGACTGAATGGTACTAGACATACAATTTGCTCTCTGCACTTACAATAGTGTTGGCCATTTTCTTCAGCAGTCAGAAGTCCCAATCTATTCTTTGACCCTGCAGTCTTCCTATAATTCTGCCATATCATGTCAACCATACTCCATACTACAAGGGTATGTGTCCTGGTTAGAGAAATAAAAACACATTAATAGGCTGCTAACAGCTGATGTTCTAAAGAACTTTGATTCCTTTAATGTGTGCAGAAAGTATACCTCCCAACTTTCTAAAATAACGAAGAAATGTAATTTTTAGCACAATGTATGTAGGCAAAGGCCACACCACCGGCATAGCCAAAGACTGTGAAGAATTATGAAGAATGTATATGCATGCATAGGCTTCTTTTCACCATTACTTCTCCTTTATACTGGCTTTTCAAAAGCACAGATGCCGTCATAGAGAGGTTGGATGAAAGATTTAGTGCAATTTAACATTATTGGTACAGTAGCTAAACAGAAAAAAAGAGGAACAGCTGAGGAGGAAAGCGGGGCAGAGGGATTGGGTTCCAAAACAGGGACAGTCCCTCCAAATTAGGGATGGTTGGAAGCTTTGCAGATGGAAATATCCATAGCTGTGGCTGAAGGCAATCTGTTCTGTTTTACTGACTTATGTGAAGGTATTTGATGCATAGAGAGGAAATGTTTTCTTTCTGCAAGTGGTGCACTCTAGTCTGCTGCTGTGCCGTGTCATGACAAACTGGAGGCAGATTTTTACTGCAAAGTGTTATTAACAAGTACGTCAAACCCAGAAAATGTTAGATGTCTATCCATTTTAATCCTAAAATCATGTTAATTTTTCCACAGTACAATTTGGGAAAAAAAACATTGCCAGATGTTATGCGGAAATACATTTTAATTTTCTCTTCACACTCATGGGTGGGGGGAATATGGTTTAAGAAGTGATATGAGAGTGAGTGATAGAAATTCCAGACTGACAGCTGAGATTCCGTGGAATTGTGTGCTGTGTAAGAAATGTTGTGTTTGTGCTTGTCAGAAGGAAATGCAGCAAGTACAGTATATTTGATTTTTTGATACTTTTTACTTGCTATTAGCTGTTTTATGGTGTTTTGCACACTGCATAGTAAAACTTTAAGTAGAAGTTTTCAGAGTGGTTTGAGTATACAGGCTCTTCCTCTTCCATGCATAGTGCTGTTGAATTACAAAATCAAGAGTAAAATATTTTAGAGCAGGAGTAGTCTTTTAACTGAAACAGAGAATTTATAGAATTTATATTCTATCAGGATCTGTAGCACACGGCATTATACATTCTACTACCATCTCTACTTATCTTAATCAAATGAGCAAGAAGGGGTATGAAGAATGGCACTCCCTTCCACCTTGCTTCTCAGGCCCATATTGGATACAAAGGCTTCTGTGATACTATACCATAAGTAACCGGAGCAGGAGTAGTCTTTTAACTGAAACAGAGAATTTATAGAATTTATATTCTATCAGGATCTGTAGCACACAGCATTATACATTCTACTACCATCTTTACTTATCTTAATCAGATGAGCAAGCAGGGGTATGAAGAATGGCACTCCCTTCCACCTTGCTTCTCAGGCCCATATTGGATACAAAGGCTTCTGTGATACTATACCATAAGTAACCGGAGCAAGAGTAGTCTCTTAACTGAAACTGAGAATTTCTTGAATTTATATTCTATCCGGATCTGTAGCACACAGCATTATATATTTTACTACCATCTCTACTTATCTTAATCAGATAAACAAGAAGGGGTATGAAGAATGGCACTCCCTTCCACCTTGCTTCTCAGGCCCATATTGGATACAAAGGCTTCTGTGATACTATATCATAAGTAACCGGAGCAAGAGTAGTCTTTTAACTGAAACAGAGAATTTATATTATATCAGGATCTGTAGAACACAGCATTATACTGTACATTATACTACCATCTCTCCTTGTCTTAATCAGATGAGCAAGAAGGGGCATGGCACTCTTCATCCTTGTTTCTCAGGCCCATATTGGATACAAAGGCTTCTGTGATACCATACATTAAGTAACATTGTGTAATAACAAGAGTTACATATTAATCCCTGGCTGCAGTCCCCAGATCTGTGTTAGTTGACCTAGCTAGCATGTGATTTCCTAAAGTAAATAGATATACATGCTCATAGGAAAACATGCAAGGCATGCCATGGATCTTAGTCCTTAGTTTAACGTGATTGTAAAGTCAGAAGTTTTTTTTATCTTAATGCATTTTATGGGTGCAGCAGCCCCCCTAATTCTTACCTGAGCCTCATCTCTCTCCAGCGATGTCCACGAGTTCCTCGGCTGTCCGGGACTCTCCTCCTGATTGGCTGAAACACAGCAACGGCTCCATCAATCAAAGTCAGTTAACCAATCATGGGAGAGAGGGGGTGTGGCCGAATCAAGGCTCCATGTCTGAATGGACACAGAAAGCTGTGGCTTGTCTCAGGTGCCCCCATAGCAAGCTGCTTGCTGTGGGGACACTCGACAGGAGGAAGAGGGGCCAGGGGAGCCGAAGAGGGACCCGAGAAGCGGAGGATCGGGGCTGCTCTGTGCAAAACCAACTGCACAGAGCAGGTAAGTATAAAATGTTTGTTATTTTCATAGAAAAAAAGAGACTTTACAATCACTTTAACCACCTGCCGACCGCCAACCGCAGGTTGACGGCGACAAGGTGGCTCGATATCGCAAACCGCCGTCATACGACAGTGGCTGCGATATCATGCACTGTGAGCTGTGTTCGGGGGGGGGGGGCAGGGAGCGGGTGCGGCGGACTCGATCTCCGCCGGCTACCCGCAATGCCCCCCCGCAGTGAAAGAATGGAGGTCCGTGTAAGTAAGCACGGATCTCCGTTCTGTGTGAGGGAGAAGGGCTGTGATCACAGCCTTCCTGTAAATGGAAGCTGTGATCACTCCCCTCCCCCTGCCAGTCAAACACTGTCACAGTTAGAACAGTTAGAACATGCCCAGGGAACACAGTTAACCCTTTCAGTGCCCCCCCCCCCAGGTTAACCCCTTCACTGCCAATGGCATTTACACAGTAATCAATGCATTTTCATAGCACTGATCGCTGTATAAATGCCAATGGTCCCAAAAAAGTGTCAAAATGGTCCGACATGTCCGCCCAAATATCGCAGTACCGCTAAAAATTACAGATTGCCGCCATTACTAATAAAAAAATAAATAAATACCCCAGAAATTAATTCTCATCATCCGTAAACGCGGCCACTTTTCCGCAAACCAATCAATAAACACCTATTGCAATTTTTTTTTATCACAAATATGAGGAAGAATACAAATCGGCCAAAACCATTGAAAAAAAATGTTTTTTTATATTTTTTTTTTGGATTTGTATTTTAGCAAAAAGTAAGGAATGTGCGTTTTTTTTGCAAAATTGTCGCTCTTCTTTTGTTTATAGCGGCAATCAGAAATAACGCAGAGGGGATCAAATACCACCAAAAGAAAGCTCTATTGGTGGGAAAAAAAGGACGCAAATTTAATTTGGGTACGATGTCGCACGACCGCGCAATTGTCAGTTAAAGTGATGCAGTGCCGAATTGCAAAAAGTGCTCTGGTCCTAAAGTGTGAAATCCTTCCGGGGCTGAAGTGGTTAAAGCTGAAACTAAACAGTCCTCCCGTGCAGTGGTTTATGCCTAGGGGACTGTCAAAATCACTTTTACTGATCGGCCCTTGCAGCCTCATCTGTCCTGAACCTCTGTGGTCTAAGGTCCCCTGATGCCATCCAGAGCCCATAGTCCTCCATTGGACATGATCCACTGCTAGCGCATAGGGGAGCAGGAGATCAGGTAACTAAAAGTGCTTTTTCGCATCCCCTAGACCTAAATGAGGGGTTAACCCTTGTCACAAGGGCAGACATTTCACTTTTCCGCTTTAAAATATGTCACCCACCAACCATAAAAGAAATACAAACAAACTGGGGACTTCATTATGGTGAACAATATCCTGAAACTATGAATCTTTATGGAATGTAGATTTAAAGTGTTACAAAACCCACAACAGTAAAATCGGTCTGCATATGCAGTAAAGCATGCTGGTTATACTCATTGTGGAACCTAGGGGGTTAATCCTCCACATTGTGGAAAAAGGTTGTTTGATCATGTCTTCTCTGATCCTCCCCTTCTTCTTATGTCTCCAATCCATAGTACAGAGCCTTGGGGACACTCTGCACGTGCTCAATTTGGTGTGTATTACTAGTCTTTTTTTTTGGAAGGGTGCATGTGATCAGCACAGGGCCATTCAACGCTGTCCAGACAGAGGGTCAGGGGTCCCGCAGCCTCATAGGACAGTCAGAGTAGAATGAAAACTCCTCCTACAAGCTTTAACCAGACACTGGTAGAAGTTATAAGACTGCTTTATACTGCTGATGAAAAAAGGTATTTAGCAGTTTATATTTACTAAATAATTTCATTTCCATGTTCTGTGTAATGCATGGTCCTGGGTTTAGTAACACTTTATCTGGTTTATCCGCCTCCCCCCCCCCCCTCCGGTGCCACATTTGGCACCCTTTGCAGGGGGGGGGGGATACCTGTTTTTGACAGGTATCCATCTCCACTTCTGAGAGATCTCGCCACGGCAACATCACTCGGAAGTTTGGCCCCCCTCCTCCTTCCCCTGCCACTGGGCCATTTAGAAAGTGCAGCGTGCTTGCGCGTGCATAGTAGGGAGCTGGCTATGAAGCCGCAAGGTTTCCCTTACAGGCAATGGCGACGGGAGCATCCGAGAGCCAATGGAAACATAGGCTGGGGTGCTGACATCGCTGGATTCCAGGACAGGTAAGTGTCCTAATAATTTTTTTTTTTTTGGGGGGGGGGGCGACTCCGCTGTAAGTCTCAGAGCCCAATCTGTATTTGCTCTACAAGCTAAATAGATAACGTACTCTGGTTGTGGCTCACATTTAAACCTGGATAAAAAAGATGAGTTTATTTTACAATATCCACCAATCAGGTGTAAGCATCAATGCTTTAGCCTTAAATCAAAAAAGAAAGTTTTTTCTCCATTTATTTGTATGCCAGAGCCATTTATTGGTCCTAGTAAATCCAGAACGACACAGTTTTCCTTCTAACATTTTCCTCATTGCTATGGCATGTGGTCTGAATATATATTTTGCTCTTGCTACAGGTTATTTGCAACTCAAAATCAATATTTAACACAGCTATGGCATTTCAACCCGAAGTGCACCAGTGCCAATTTAATAACTGACATTGAATGAATTCATTAATCCTCAGTGAAATGTCAAATGTGTTACAGAGCTTGTTTTGCTTAAGAAAAGTCTTGATTTTTAGGCATTCTATTAAAAAAAAAAAAAACATGGCAGGACACTTTCCATGTTAGGTGGCAAGGATTTTTAGATATGACTGGCAGCGGCTATACCAAACTATAGGTCTCCAGTTACTTCTTTTTCATGCTCTAGAAATGCAATGCCATTAATCTAATCTATCCCTAAGAGGCCTGCAATGGCTCCTCAAGCAGCACCTCCTCTCTGCTTAGGAATGTTTTTAGTAGGCTGATATTATAATTGAACAATGAAAGTTATATAATGCCCTCTACTGCATGTTATTACTGCATTGTATTGGTTTTATGGCTGTCTGCCCAAATCATCTTAATTTAATTTCTAATTCTAACATAATCACATGGGAATAGAAGACAGGGATGGTAGTTTTGCTAAAGGCATTATCAGTGGATACATTGGAGAGTAGTTTTATATAGCAGACTCTTATTGGTGTTCTTTATTGTGAGCAGAACATACTGTATATGCTTACATTTCTGGGCCCCTGAGGCCACTTTTCTTGTGCCACTCCTATGACTACAGATCTTTGTGGCATACGACTCTTTATATCTTATAATGGAAATACATTTAGTCCACTTTCCTCTGTTAAGCTGACAAAGGAAAAGATCTGTTGTAGTGGAACAAGTTACGATGGCCTTTTCTTGACATGTTGTGACTGTATTCTGTGGCCTCTGTATCAATACAGTTCTTCATGCAGTGTATAAATGGGTTGAATGCCTATACATGATGTATGTTCTTGGAATGTTTGGTCTGATTATGTCTTAATGTTGCTCAAGGACTCGCAATATTATTTCCTCTTCCAATGGCTCTATTAGGCCTCCAGTTTCTAGAGAACCGATGGCTGTTTTTTTTTTCTTAAATAGAATTCCATGTTCTGCTTCTTGCAATTCAGCTTCACATTTATGAACAAAGACCATCTCATTTCTTTATGCTTTGCTTTTCTGACCGCATACAAAAGGGAGACAGGTTAAGCAGACAGTTTAGCTTAGCACACAATATATAGGAGGCCTGAGATTGTATCATTAACTTGGACATACACGCACAGGCATATTATTGTTTAAGCACAGTAAGGTTCTCCTTAGCCTGCCGATTCCACCGAACTGTGGGGTTGATTTACTAAGATGGGAGGGTGCAAATTCTGGTGCAGATCTGCATGGTAACCAATCCGCTTCCAGTTTTTTTGTCAAAGCTTAATTGAACAAGCTGAGGTTAGAAGCTGATTGGCTATCATGCACAGCTGCACCAGATTTTACACTCTTCAGTTTTAGTAAATCAACCAATATGTATCAAGGATAAGGACTTCTTCAGCTATTACTTCCAAACTGAACTGGCAGTGGCTTCCTTTTGACTCTGAAATAAGGTTTACTAATCTTAGAGAACCTAAAGAGTTGCACGAAAATAAAACTGCCAGCTCCGGTCGGAGCCGCTGTACTAACCATGCAAGGTTACTTCAGCGATCTCCCCTGCTGAGCTGTTGTATTCTGACAGGGAGACAGCTCCCCTGCAGGAACACTCCGATCAGCGTTTGCAGCCATTGGCTGAGAGCACTTATTGGGAGCCGGGTGGCTGCTTGTTTTCCAGCATGCTCATCCGACATGGCTGGACAGACCGACATACACACGAGCCAAATGTCAGCCTTTTTTTTTTTTTTTTTAACAGGCCGTTGTCTCCCGACATTCGTCCCGTGTGCACAGGGATTTACCCACATAACAGTACTCTTTACCCTCTTGGCCTTCATATGTTTCTTCTCTTTACTAGTGGTAACTAAGGCCTCATGCACACTGGTTTATTGTAAATGCTATTTCTCTTGACAGGGGAAAGCCAGCGTTAAAAACTCACCTAAGCTATGTTTGTTTCAAACCAGTTTAGGCGAATTTAGCAGTGTTTGGTATTTGGGTGTTTATGTATTTAATTGTTAAATGTTATTTTATTCTAGCCATTAAAATGAATAAACACTGAAGTGCTAAACACCTCTTTAGACACGTTTAGCCGCGCTTGGCATTTTTGTGCCCAACACAGTTGTCCTACTTTGAATGCCTCCAAGCTCTGTTGCTCCAAAACTCTTCTAAAAGCCTATGGGGTTGATTTACTAAAGGCAAAAAGACTGTGCAAAAAGACAGAGCTTAGTAAATGAGCAGAAGCTCTGCTGACTTCCATCATCCAATCATGTGCATGCAAAAATGCTGTTATTTTAATTTTCCTTGCACATGATTGGGTACTCTTTGCAAAGTGAAACCTTACCTTATTTACTAAGCTCTGGAGCAACTGCACGTTGCAAAGTTCACAGTCTATTTGCCTTTAGTAAATCAACCCTATGTGTGCATAATGCATAGGATTTTATTGAGGTGCATTCAGGGGCTTGGGCAAAAAATGCCAAAAGCTCCAAAAACGTCAGTTTAGAAGCAGCAGTGTGCATAAGGCCAAGGGTGATTTTTTTTTCAGGGCAAGATGAAAAAGTCCAAAAGGGTCAACTGAAATTGTTGTATACAGTTTTTTTTCTTCTTGTGTGTCCGCTATCCTCTCGCACTTAGGGGTTGAATTCCTATTTATTTCTACTGGGGGGTTACCAAATAGGACATCTGACACTTCTCCATGCACTACCCAAGCCCTGTTGGGCAGCAGAATAACAAAATTGGAAGACTATAGACAACTATATAACAGACTGTTAAACTCATAACCGTCAACCCAGGAAGTTTTGCCCACCAGCTACTCTGCTGGGACTGGCTGAGGAGAGTATTCACTTTATCTGGCAGATTAGCAGGTAATTTCTTCAGTATTTGCTGGTGATGCCCATTTTCAGTAAGATATTGAACTTTCCTATACATGGTCACCTACAGTGGAGAATTACTTTAGGTTCATGGGTTACAGGGGTTCAGGGGTTGCAACTCAAAGCCATCTACCCAAGAATTTTTGCCCACCAGCTAGTCTGCTGGGACTGGCTGAGGAGAGTATTTACTTTCTCTGGCAGATTAGATGGTAATTTCTCCAGTATTTGCTGGTGATGCCCATTTTCAGTAAGATATTGAGCTTTCCTATACATGGTCACCTACACTGGAGAATTACTTTAGGTTCAGGGTTTGCAACTCAAAGCCGTCAACCCAGGAATTTTTGCCCACCAGCTAGTGTGCTGGGATTGGATGAGGAGAGTATTCACTTTATCTGGCAGATTAGCAGGTAATTGCTCCAGTATCTGCTGGTGATGTCCATTTCAGTAAGATATTGAGATTTCCTATACATGGTCACCTACACCGGAGAATTACTTTAGGTTCAGGGGTTGCAGCTCTTTATGGTCCTACAAAGTTTAATTGGGCCTGAGCTATGATACCCATTGTGCCTGTGGTTGGGGGCTTTAGACCTCTGCTCATTAAAAAGGCTTCTTACCCTGTACAGTGAAAGCTGTGTCTCCTCCAGAAGCTAGCTTTGGAGGTATTTTGATGCTTAGGAATATATTTAAAATTATGTAATTTGTGGGGAAATGAAGAAAACCAAGAAAAAATAGTATCCGGTAATGTTAAAATAAATCCTCTATATTTATCTGAACAGACTGCCTGAGAAAATTGCTTGCAATGTGAAAATGAAGTGCTAAAATCTATAAGCTAGCAGATCAGGCAGGTATGTAATCAAAAACCTACTTCAACACACATAACATATGTAGAACAAGCAGCTTTAACCTATTCCACCGAATGAACCCGCTTCAAAGGTATCAGTCTGCAAGCAGAACTATATAAATAATTGATGTCGCACATTGCATTAAAGTTTGAGGTTTTCCGTGCAGCCGTCCACTTCTCTTTACATGTCTGTCTGTAGTGTTTATCATTTCATGAATGTTGTACCACCATTTTATCTGTTGCTGGGCTTCATATGTAGTCTGCTGAGCCCCGTCTCCTGTGCTCAATAAGACTTTATATGATTGCTCAGCAGGAAGCCACTTTTTTTTCCAAGGAGGTGGGAAGCTATTGTCTATAAACAGGGAGCCATACATGATTTTCAGCCAACATTATTCGTCTCCGGTTTTTTTTTTCCTCTGCATTTGCTGAGTATCTTTGTCTGGATGCATCAGTGACATGACTCATGCTGTCACCAAGCCATTAGAAGCACACTGAAGTAGCGATGGTAATTTTGAAGGGATGCAGCAAACTGGCTAGAAGACACATCAGGCTCCCTCTTGCTCTCACTAGACCCAGGATTCCTATTGTCAGATGCACTGGGCATGAAAGCAGCAATTTTACAGCACAAAAACTCCAATAACATTTACTGCGGTTGGCTGAGATTGAAATGCACACAGTCACTGCTCAGTCGTGGTTGCTTAAGCACCAGCTCCCCTTGGCTTTTCGCCAGTTTGTGCATTTCAAAGAGACAAGTCCTTTAAAGAAAGAGTTTTTCCTTCGAACTTGCTGTGGGGCAAACAGACTGCTCAGGCATAGGTTTATTGCATTACATACTTGACTATGCAGAGTAGAATGCGGTGACATAATTGGGAGAATTATTGCGATCATTTGAATAAGTATGAAGAATTACAGCATATTCCACACTACAATAAACTGAAGTAATATAGACTGCCGAGGGTTTTTTCTTTTTGCTCAGCACTGGACATTGAACTTGTATTTATTCATTTGTAGAAGAAAAACCCAATACTGTGTTTGCTAAGAAGACTGAGACTGAAGAGTCATGTATTGCGGATCAGCTTTAGTTAACCTCCGGAAAGTAGGTTTAGTAAATTTGATGTCACAATTTCAGTATTATTACCAGCGTTATGTTATAAACCTCTTCACCATGATAAAAGGGTTAGGTTTACATTAAAGGGCTGGGGGTAGCTATAGGTAGGGATAAGGTTAAAGTGTTTGTTACCCCCAAAACTTCATATTCCTGATATGTGCCTGCTGTACCATGTATGAGAAAGTATCCTGTTCTGTTTGTATTGCTTCCTTTGTGTGAATTACCTGGTGTTCCTGCCAGTCCCTCTGCTTGCCTGTTAGAAGCTGACCACACTAAGCAGGAGAGCACGCCATGGTCAGTTCTCTAGCTATGCTAAGAACTCAGTGTACTCTCTGCCTAGGTTCACACTGAATGCAGGTTTAAAATTTCAGTCCGACTTCGGGGGCGATTTGAAAGACATCTAAGTGGGTTCATGCACAGAGGTCTATTGAAACCGCCCCCGAAGTCGCCAAAAGTAGGACAAGAACTACTTCGCAAAGTCAGTGCAGACGGTGCAGTTGCCGGAAATAGGCTCCAATTTGGCATGCAATTGTCAAATCGGCCCAATGTGAATGGAGGCTCCTCCAATGATCTGACTTGTCCTGAAGCGCCCTAGTTGAAGAACCATTTACTGGGAAGGTCAGTGTGCTGCTGCTTCTCCTCCCCCCAGCTCTTATGCAGCTGAGAACAGAGGGAATGCAATCACTTATAAAAAAGGTATTTATAATGTTTTTTTTATATCTATACACAAATGTTTGTCTTTCCTTTCTATTTTAAACTGAATGGGTTGTTTAACAAGGTGATCATTTACAATCACTTTAAAGTGGTTGTAAAGTCCCCCCCCCCAAAAAAAAAAAGAAAACCTGCAAAGCAAAGGCATAATGAGCTAGTATGCAGCGCATACTAGCTCATCATGAAATACTTACCTTGGAACGAAGCTGTTGCAGCGGTCTCGGCACACCGCTGTGAGCGGCGACATCCTTCTCCCGGGTCTGCGGCTCCGTCCAATCACATCTCGGGCTCCAGCACTGGGATTGGCGGAGCCACGCTGACATCACTCCCGCGCATGCACAAGGGAGCCGTCATTTACGGCACTTCAACAGAAGAAATGGCACCCTGGGCTACCCCGGGTGCCGATTATTCAGTGTACATGTGCCGATGACGTCGGCACATGCAGATACAGGGAATATCTCCTAAAACGTACAGGTATAGAAGATATTCCCGGGACCTACAGGTAAGCCTTATTGTAGGCTTACCTGTAGTTTAAAGTAGTTGTCATGAGTTGACAACAACTTTAAGGCTTCGGATTAAAGCAAATCTAATCCCAAGAACACACATTTTATATATTGCAGATTGCCAATCCTTAAATGTGGTGACTGCATTCATTAATTTTTTTTTTCAGACATTTTACCTATTTTTTTCACTTGGTGATCTTGCCAGTAGCACCCTCACTCTTCTAAGGTGACAGTGCTCATTCCATATAGTGCACTTGTGGAGGAGCAGTGTTATCACCTCAGGGCTGCTTGCTTCTGATTTGGACTATACCTCTCTCATCTCAATTCCATAGATGGGGCAGTGTTTTGTAGTTCAGAGGTGAACTGGGCAGGACGGACAACACTGCTTGAGATTTCAGTGCAGCTCACTGAATTTAATAGAAGTCCGATCAACTACTGGTTAGGCTTAAACCTGCTCCCACCCGCATTCTAAGCCCTATACTAACTACCCTGTAAAGGAGAATGCTTATACTTATTCTGATCTGATCACATGATCTCCCCAGCAGCTCGCTTTAGTGAAGAGGAGATATCGTTGACAATGGCTGGAATGCCTGTGCTGATGTCAGCCATAGGCTTACTATGGGGGCATCCATTGTCGGCTATCCCTCCTCTACACTGAAGCTGGTGCTTCGATCATGTGACCAGACCGAAGCTCCATGAAAATAGGTAAGTATAGGCATCTTTTCTTTACAGGGTAGATAGAATAGTCTTAGAATGCGGGTAGGAGCAGATTGAAACATAGTTGGTATTTGACTGGACTTCTACTTTAAATTTCCAGTGTGACAAGTCATTTTTTTTAAATGTTTATTATTTGTAAATGTCATTGGCACTAAAAGTTTACTAAACTTATCTTTGGGTAACCATCACCCTTCTCAAACCCCCCTCTAATCCACGCAGCATTTTTTTCTTACCCTGTGAGCAAAATTATACTCACCTAAATCCACTGTCCATGTCCCTTACCGGTGCCATTTCTGGTTGCAGGGGACAGCACTGCAGATGAGCCCGCACCTACCCGTCCTCAGCACTCTCCTTGTGCTGATGTCACCCGTAGCCATTGATGTTATCGCTAGCAATTGAAATTTTGGCAGTGTTTGGAGCCAGTGAGGAAGCCTTCAGCTGGCAACGGAGCGATTCCATAGGGACAGATGGGTAGACTCTTAGTGATTCAGCTGCTGGCGATTTGTTGCTAGCAGAAGAATTACCCTGTCTGACATCAGCCATAGGGTGCAAATGTCTTTTAGTATAAGTTACTACGAATATCTCAGCAGCTTTGTAGATCTGAAAGAACAGCATATGAGGAATTTGTCAATGTAACTGAAACTCACTTTTGGGTTAGTCTGGTCTTCTTAGGAAAAAAAGGACCATGGAAGTGTTAGAACACAGAGCACGAAACATTTTTTTTCCACAAATGAAGAAACAAAAAAACACATTTTTGGCTAGTGCTAAATGTGTTCATACAGTAATCTGATTTGTTAATTCATGTGAGTTAAAATCATTACATTTCATTGTTTTAGTTTCTGTTTGTTTTAAATTAGCATTTTTATATCAGTTATTGCATGTTCCATTGCTTGCATATTAACCATTCATGAAAATGTATTTAAAATATGCATAGATTGTTATCATTGGGATTGGTTTACAGTTTTGGCTTTTAGAGGGATTCTGAGCAAGAGCAGAATTATATTTAGAAAAAGGCCAGAGAAATGCAGAAGAAAGTGAAAAATCCTTTTAAAGTGTAATTTTACCTTACTGGCAGTCTTCTTGCTCTGGAGTTGAAGAATCAACAAAGTTTTTCTTATACTCTTTGGCCAAACCCAGTCTTTCAGTACATCAAGAAGTCTCTATGAATACGTTATTGATATGTCACGATCTATAAAAACAGTATAATTTTTCCAAAAACACTGTTATTTACCATTGATTCCTTCCAGTCCCTGATTTTTGGTCAGGTGACTTTGCCTATGCTGAGATTATATCATAAGTCTTCTGCAAACATGAGGAAGCATTTCATCAGTCTCCTTTACCCTAGTGATCAGACTATAACATTGTAATATTATAGCAAGTCACAGGGTGCAAGGCTGTAGCTGGGTGAGGTAAGGGGGTGGTCTGTGCCAGACATTTTGTAAACTGCTCAGGCAGCAGGATATACAGGATTGCGTCTTCTTTGACCCAGCATCTCAATGCAGGAAGTAGATGCTGAATTTGTATGAGGCCGAATAAGGAAGGTGTCAGAAACTTTCAAAAATCCAGGTTTAGAATAAAATGGATATGTGCTGGGCTGCCAAGAAGACGGTGTACAAATGTGTTGCCGGCTTAGTGAAACCTGTACTATGAAGTTGGCATTGCATACACTGGCTGCAACACTTTCCAGTCACTGATCCACAACAAGAACAATCGTGTAAATGTGTGACATCAAAGCTCACAATCTACTGCACATACCCATTCTGAGAGAGTTGAAGCCATAAGATGAAGTTGGCTGACAGGCAACTAGCATTTTCAGAGGTGGAGCTCAGCTTTAGAAACCTTCATATTTCACTACAGGTTTCCTTTAGGTGGACAGCACGTACAAAATTCAATGGCAGCTGCTCAGGTCTGTCCACATTGGCATGGTCATGATGCTTTGCTTGTGCTGAGGCAAATTTACCTTGTCATGTCCCATTTGGCAAGCAGTGCTTCTTGCTAAACATGTCAATTGAAGTTAATAATACAGGACTGTAAATGCTTGCCAACTGCTTGGCATCCAGTTACATAGTTACATAGGCTGGCTGAAAAAAAGACACAAGTCCATCTAATTCAACCAATAAAAAGAAAAAAAAAGAACTCCAATGCAAAATCCTCCCTGGGGTGAAAAAGGAAAACAAGCATTCAAGAAGCAGCAGTTTTGTCTCCTGAACGCCTCTAAGCCAGTTCTGGACCATCTCTGAAAAGTGGTCCAACCTACTTTTCAAAGGTGTGTTTAGCACCACCAGAAAAACACACTCGGTGCTACCCTTGTCTAAGGTACCACAGGCTGTGCACAAGTTACCAAAGGAACAATTATCCCAATGTACTCAGCTAAAAATAACCTAATTTATTCCCAGAAATTAGGAATATTAGTCACTGGCTAACAATCAGGGCTCATGCAAGGCTGCCTTCTCAAGTAGGGCTGGGAACCCAGGTTATGTAACAAAAGAGGGAAAGGGAAGAGAGGCGCCAAGCAGCCACTCATGTAGCACAATTTTATCATTAAAAAGTAAGCACACAAGTATATATACTCACAATGGTTAACAGGCAGTGAGATGCAAGGGGAAGTCTCTGGGAAGTAGTCCAGGAGAAGCCGAAGTCAACAATGCAGGGAACTGCTAAAGCAGCGAAGCTAGGGGTCAGATGTTCTTATCAGTGGAGAGTGCTATCAAGCTCAACAAACAACTTGTCAATCCAAGGAACAGTGTAGCCAATCAGGACACGTTTCAGAGGCAAGACAAACCTCCATCAGCCTCGGCTGCTTGGTGCCTCTCTTCCCTTCCCGTCTTGTGTTTATCACCACTGCACGTGTGAACAAGGTCTCAAAGGAGAAGTAGGGCAAAAACTCTTTTGGTCATACTTCTCACGTAGGTCACAGAAGTGCACTTCGTTCTGCACCCATATTTAGCTGACACCAGGCTTAAGTCCGCTGCACCCCCAGTGAGCACTGGAGGGGCAGAGCATTCAACATTGTTTGATCGCTCAGTTCTCAGTGCTGAGGCAGCAGGGGACAGATGCAGCATCAGATCAATACTGTCTCCTGTAAGTATGCATGTTTGTTTATTTTTTTTTCAAAACCCATACATCTCTTTAATGTAAGTAGAAAATTACATTAAGGCCCCTTTCACACTTATGCGACTTGTCCTGCGATTTAGGACTGCAAAGTCGCATGACAAGTCGTTCCCCATGGTTTCCAATGAGTACCGTTCATATCTGTACGACTTCAAGTCACGCCGATTTCAAAGTAGTCCCTGTATTACTTCGCTCCAACTTTGATGCAACTTGAGGTCCATAGATGTTAAACTCTCAAAGTCACATGCAAATCGCATCTGAATAATATAGATGCAATTTCTGTACGACTTTGCAATATCTTTTCATTGTGCCAAAGTTGCAACAAAGTCAGACCAAAGTTGTACTGATCCCAAATCACGGCAAAAAAAGTGGCAAAATTGCGATAGTCGTGTAGCACAAGTGTGAAATGAGAGGTTTGACGGGGCTGTTTTTTGCGATAGGGCTGGCACTGGAGGGGCAAAGCATGTGATATCCGAGTAGATAGTCACAAGTTCATGAGATAAGACTTATGGAAATGAAAAAGGATCTGTAAACTGCATTACTGTCTGCCTCTAACTTTAGAAGACTTTAGCTAGTTGCCTGGAGTCAGTGCTAAGAGCAAGGTAATAGAGAAAAAAAGGTCTGAGATGCCTTCACTCATCTGACACTGTTATAATCTCAGTATGTTTATTCATCTAACTGAAGTTTAATTTGAAACGGATGTCAACTGATTTAACTATAAATGACTCTAGTGCCAACTCTAAAGGTCCCTTGATCCATGTGAAATCCAAAATAAGTGCTAAACACAGAGCAACCTTTTGTGAGTCAGCCTGATAGGATTAGGCCAATTTGTAATGGAGATCTGACCCATATTGAGAACGATGTGAACACTGGAAGAGTTCAGTTACCTTGAATGAATGGAGCAAAAGTCTTCCTTGGCACAGGGAATCAGCTTGACAGCACATTAGTTCCACATTGGTTCCAGTTTATCGATTTCTAATTATCTCAACATTCATTAGAATTCAGGAAATTGATGTCAGACATTCCATACTAAAATTAGTGTCACCCTGCAACTGCTCCTGATATGTTGGCGGCAATTACACACAGTATATAGGAATAGCACAATCTTGATGTTAATGTAGCCTTTCCAGCCAAAACACTTATTGATCTGTTGTGTTTTGTTTCTTTTCTTAAATAGTCAGCAGCTTTAGAGCTGAAGCATGTTATCTAACACCCACGTTTTCCCATGGATTAGTGATGTCATCAGATTCATTTTCATCCAAATTCATGTTTAATAGCGATTATCCAATAGCTATTAAAAATGTGATTAGATTTTAACTGGTAGCCATTTGTTCAATTAAAAAGGACCTAGCATCAGATATATTTTTCATGGTAAATGCATTCTAAATAATGTGTAAGACTAACACTTACAGTTATTTGTTACATCTCACTTAGTTCAAATGACTCCCTCTAACATTTTTATTATGCTTTCCCTCCCAAAAAACAGGCACCATCTTTGTTCATACACCATCTAGAGTCAGCATATGGATTAGTAAAGACACATCGATGCATCCTGTTGCATTACAATAGTCTTTATGCTCTTTGCTAATTGTACTAATGTCTCACACAAGTCAGTTTATTGATGTTGTCTCTGTCTGTGACCAACCAATGTAAACATCCAACACACTCATTCAACTTAGTCTCCTATCCATCAAACTGTCATGGCTCCGTTCCCTTGCTGCCTTTACCCTATGACCTGCCAGTGTTGCAATCCATTGCAACCAGAATGCTCTTTTCAAGCAGAACCTGTGAGACTGTGCCTTTTTAATAATAAAAGACAAGTTGGGTTGTTGATGTTTATGTGGATATGGGGGTAAAAATGCCCAGTAGGGATGCAAACAGCAGAAAAAAATTAAAAGTATGGAAGAGTTAGAACCGATATCAAGTTTTATTACTGTCTGTTTCCTCAGATTTTCACTCCTTTCCTGTCCAGGTGACAGGTGTCAGACAAAAAAGGAATCAAGGGAATATATCTCTAGTAGACACACAGACAGCATTTAAAACAGAAGTCTCAGACCTTTCACAGTCTATCCAAAAATAAAACATTGGCTGAAATTGGGATGTACAATTTTTGAGGAAAATAGAAAGCTTTAAATATTTAAAGTTATGGTAAATGCTCTGAATTTTTAAAATGAAAATAACAAACATGTTACACTTACCTGCTCTTTGCAATGGTTTTGCACAGAGCAGCCCTGATCCTCCTTTTTTTTGGGTCCCACGCTGGCTCCCCTAGCTCCTCCCACCCAATGAGTGCCCCCATAGCAAGCCACTTGCTCCCAAGCCCTGCTCTATGCGTCCATTCCGCCCCTTCTCCCTGCTCACTGGTTGTGATTGACAGCAGCAGGAGCCAATGGCTCCCACTGCTGTGTCTGAGTCAATGGGGAGAGAGAGAGAGCTGAGAGAGCCTCTGTCCTTGTGCATGTCGCTGGATCGAGATCGGGTTCAGGTAAGTATAAGGAGGAGTTGAGGGAGAATGCAATAAGGTAAAAAAAAAACCTTCCTTTAGAACCCCTTTAACTTTGTTACAGAACTGTTGGATGGGGTTCCTATGATCAAAATGATTAAACCCTACATTTATAGTCACAGTGAGGGATGTTTCCTGTTGTGTGACGACATCTGTATCCTGGAGAAATCTTCACTGCAGAGATGCCCCATTTTTGCAGCACCAAGAGTTTAGAGACAGGAAGAGGACAGACATCCCTGCAGTGTAGATTTCTCCAGGGCCCAGCTAGCTGCACAACATGGAGCATATACAGCATTACATGCAAGTGGTAAATTACAGGTTTAAAGTGTCATGGTATATTATTTCTGCTAATTGGAATAGCCAAACTCTAGCTCTTTCTGAACTCTAATCATCCTTAGCAGAAGCCACATGGCCACTAAGATTTTGAACATGTAACAAGCGTCTAATAGTCTGAGTCGGCAGTTTTTGCAACAAAAATTGGTATTTCATTCATTCTCCTGAATAAACAGTTTGAAAGGGAACTTGGGTGGATAGAAACACAGGATCTGCCATCTCTAAGATGTTTATTCTGAGCCTGGCACCCTGATCCTGCCGTCACTACCTAGTGAGTTACTCATTTTAAACTTTGCAGAATGGGAGTTTAGCCTTTTGGGCTACAATAGATACTTGTCCAGTTAGCCATTATGGCGTGAAGCCAGGATCAATATCACCACCTTAGCAGTCTAAGGCCTTAATACTTCCCTATCGGGCAGGGAATGTTGAATAACAATTCATAAATGTACATAAATATAAACCATTTGGTCGGTAATCCAGTTCACAAATACTTATTAGTGTGTATTTACCTACTGTATTTACCCTAGAGTTTGCTTGTAAGGGAGTTGGATAACCAATGTAGCAGCTGGGGTAAGTCATATTTTACAATATGTTCACTTTAAAATGGTACCCCTTGGAATACTTCAATCAAAAAATGAAGACGTAAAAGCGGAGACATTGAACGTCCCGTTAATATACAGTATATATTGCATGTAGACATTGACATGTCTTCCCCTCTACATCATATGCTCTTCACTAATTTGGGAAGCTGGGGGCTAGTATTTCTATGTATCACACTATTCAGTAAAGGACAATCACATGAATTATATGCCCCTTTTTTCCTTCACTTAATGTTACAAATTTAGTATCAAAGGTGACAATACTACATATTTTGGCGATTCAAAAAACTCCCCTGGTGATTTTCTTGTTCAAATATTTTAATATATAAAAGAAAGGAAGACGTTTACAAAACATAGAAACATACAAATCTGGTTCCAGACCAGACAAACATACAGCAAGCATGCATTGGGTATCCTTGGTGGAATTTGAACCCAGAACCTACAGGTGTAAGCCAAGAGCACAACACCATCTACCTGCCTACATTTTAATTGCAGCAGAATGAGGTGGTAATCATGCCAATCATTGTGCACCTTCAGTTAATTGAAAAACTGGTGGCACAAATCTGTATTAACCACATCTTAATAAAGTTGGACTAACATCTAACATTGGTGTTTTTAATGGAAAAGAAATAAAACGTTTCTTTGCCACCTTTTTGGCACCTCATAGGGTGTTTTACAACACCTTGTGACAAAAATGTCCCTGAAGGCAAGCCAAGTGTCTGATAATGTTCCTTTGATCACTTACCAGCACCATGAACCGTACAAGAAATAATACAGTGTGGGATTCAGCGGAATCCTGGCATCCCCTGGTCACAGCCAGTGATGTTAAAACCACATGTTGCTTGCACACTGTGGGATGGAGATGTTGGCATTAGAATCTCAACAATCAAGACATCATGTCGTTTCAGTAGAAGTTTAATATCCTCACACAGCATGGCTTTTTAACAGGCGGTAGCTCTTATTAGTCACTAGGTACCTATATATTTTTTTTCTTTGTTCTTTTTTTTTTTCCTTCTCCATTTCATTAAAAGTGCTTACTTTTCTAAAAGTATGCAGATAGCTGTTTCTGCTGATGGGAAAACACAAATAATTTCTTAATAATCATATTGCTCTATGCTCCTTCCTCTTCTGTTGCAAATGAAGTATGGTACTGCACTTTTTCAATCCAAAAATGGTTGCATGTTGACAGATACTGAGCATTCTAGGATTCTCCCATATATAGGAACGCACACTGTATAGTATTGTGATTAATAACAGAGCATACACCACTGCTAGAGAATTTTATGCCTTCCTGACACACAGTAAATGTATTATTAGGCTCATAGTCGAGTCTGGCCTTATCTCTCTGGGGATGATTGCACTTTAACAGTATTCTAGTAGGATGTGACATAATTTGATTAAACTAGTTACACGTTACAGCAAGTACTAAATCTATGGGCAAAAGTGGCAAGACGCAAACATTTTCTTATGCTATGCGACCGATTTAATCATTGCTTGTGATAACTGAACAGCGTTGCAATGGTAACACGCATGTACCAGAAGAGATTTTCCTTCATGTATAAAAAGCTTTGCAACTGTTGAAAAATCATTCCTTTTTATCATAGAAGAAAGGAAGGGTTCTTTCATCCAGCATGCTCCACTGCCCTGTGATGCTTTTTTTACGTTAAAAAGGTACAGTACAGCTTGTTCACATAAGCCCTGCTGATGGCGCGGTATCCTACATTGCACTGTACCACGCAGAAACGCATTGTTGTAAATGGAGTTTGTTTGATGGTGAGGCTGTCTCAGCAATGACAGGCAGGTGTCTTAAATCTTATTGCTCATCCTTTAAAGTAGAACTGCAGTAAAAAATAAGATAAAAATGAATAGCTCACTAAAAGATAAAACAAAAAAACCACCTTTTGCTGCAGTATTCAATATTAGTCGAGAGGCTTCCCCAGCAGTACTTAGTTTTCTGCTGCTAGATGTCCTGAGTCTGGTGGCCAACAGGATTCAACTCAATACCTCTATATCCAGGTCACCCTAGACCAGTGATGGCGAACCTTGGCACCCCAGATGTTTTGGATCTACATTTCTCATTATGCTTATGCACTATGCAGTGTTGTTGAGCATCATGGGAAATGTATTTCAAAACATCTGGGGTACCAAGGTTCGCCATCACTACTCCAAGCCTGTGACTGGTCAGTAAAAGGAGAAGTAGCACAGGGACAAGCTCAACTCATTGTGACTCTACTTTATCTTCCTATCAGCACAGGAACTAAATGGTTTACTGCTTCTTCTTCTCTTACACTCCAACCCTGCTGTATAGGGACTGCAAGAGACTTATACTAGGTCAGATCCAGGTACTTGCTCTGCTTGAATTTAAAAAAAAAAAATACACGTTTTCCTTATAGAGCTGCAATAAGTTGTGTCTTTAAAGCCTCGTACAAACGGTTCGGCGGTCATAAGACCAAACGGACCAAATCGTATGTTGGCTGTTGTATCTAGCATACTGACATGCACTACACGATCGTACGACCAAGCTGAACGTAGTGTCGTGTTATGAACGTATAAAGAGAAAGTTCAGGTGCATGTAATTAGTGTCTGGCCATTCCTGAGCATGTGTGTTTTGCACAATATAACTTGTTGGGCCAACTTCTCTGTACACACGATACAACGGTCGTAAGACTACCAAGTTTTCTAGTTTGCTCATACAACTCCTGTTGTACGACCGTCGTATGTCGGCAGTTCTAATCGCGCGTACTACCGATCGATTTCGCATACAACGGTCCTTCGTATGACCTGTTGTATACGACCGTCGAACCATGTGTACGAGGCATAAGAGTCCATGTGCACTAGGAGCAGAAAAAAATTCCAGAACCTCTGGCAGAAAAAGCGGCATATAAAATGCTCATAGTGGCTTGTATTGCACAATAGTCTATGGGCGTTAGCTTATGTAAGCATTTTTTCCAAAACAGTCCCCTCTGCTCATTTTAACTATAATCAACATATATTTGAAAGCACTGAACGCTCCTATAAGCTGCGTTTAGGTGTGTTTATGAGCGTTTAGCGCTTTTCTGCCTGAAAACTTCTCTCACACACTTTTGTGATGGATTTTTTTTTCTGCCTCTAACCTCTCCTCTAGAGACACATAGGATAACATTGAGCTGTTTCTACGGGTAGGAGAAAAAAACACAACAGCATGTTTTAAGCCCAGTGTGCATGGGCCTTTATAAATGTCTAGAGTCCAGCTTTAGTGACAGATTTGCCCCTTTAATGAACAACTATTGTCATAACACTTTTGTGTTATAGCTTTTGGGTGTATATTAAGTTAGTTGTTATGTTCATGATCCAAATTTAAAAATGAAATACTTTTAGTATGGAAAATATGGATTTGGAATATGAATATACCATATACTGTATACTACAGACAAGCAATAGGTAGCGCTGTAGAGTGTTTTGATTAAAGGAGAAGTTCAACTTTGTAAAAAAAATAATAAATGCACATCTTTTGCAGGTACAAAATGTGCATTTATTTATTTTTAATAGGAGCCTGGAAAGCATTGTACCCATGATCAGCAGATCACAGGTACCATGCAGGACCCCTGCAGACTTTCTGTGTAAGCTGTCTGCTCGTACCTTGTATGAGCAGGCAGTTGCACTCTGGCAGGAAAAGATAATGAACCACCTAGAGTGCTCAACAGAGCCCTGGTAATTCATTGAGGACTACAAGCCGACAGTCACAAAGGCTGTTGGTAGTTGTAGTTCTCCCATTCACAGAGCTCTGTGAATAAATGACATGGCCAAGTGGGCACATTTTTTAAAAATTGTGACAGCGAGTTTGGGGAGAAGATTCCTGGGTCGCTGTCACCAGAGGCAGCAGATGGAGGAGCGGCTGCAGAAGTGGGAACATTTTAAAACGGATGGAACATGTAACATGCTCCCAAAGCTGAACTTCTTCTTTAAATTATGTTCAGGTTGCAGAAACTCATGCCATCGACTTAATTTGATGTGACCATGCTAATATACCATCAGCTGATTTCTAATTGGCCAAAGGATTATTGAGTGTCATAACTTGTGTTATAAAGGTCCAGGTCAGCAATGAAGGCTCAGGTCACCTTTGCATACTTATATAAGTTTATGTTTTGCAGCATTTCATATGCACCAGCAAATAAAAAAGGAAGTGCAAGGGAATAAGTAAAAGTGACCTAGTGTAGTGAAAACAACCCATAGAGAACATTTTCAAATCTTGTTACGATTGGATAGTTTATAGTTGTAGAGAAAAGTTTGGAAGAAAGCTGTAGAGGGAAAATGCACAAATATAGATTGACTTTTATCAGCCGATGGGCACTGCAGGATTTAGCCTGGCGTGTTTGAAGTTCTATCCCAGCATCAGCTGATTGCATGTTCCAAACTTACAAATAGGAAGAACTTTAGTCCAGGACCTGCCGTGCAGACACTTAAGAAAGCACAAGTGAATGCCGTATAGAACAGGACTTCCCAATTCTCTAAATGGCCTCAGCATTTCTATCAGCCGCGTACAGCTGGACTTTGCCTGTAATTGCTGTTAGGATGAGATACTCGACATGGGGTTTTGGAGAAGCTTGGGTATGTATTGTTTTCAGACAGGAGAGTTGCAGATTTTGATAGGCTCATGCAGCTCACCCATTTCTTACACACTGATGACTTGACAGCGGGCAATGGCGACAGAGGTGATGAAAATGTTAAAGCACAGAGATATTGTTTCTGTGAAATACCTTCAGTGTAACAGGGGGTGAATTAGGTCTGTAATTGTAAAACAAATCACTGCTCATTATGCTCTTAGTGTGAGGCTGCATTCATCTCCCAACAATATAACATAGCACATTTACAAAAGAGTAATAAAACCGGAATTTCTATTCAGCAAGCAGTACATAATTGGAATATCTTTCATTTTCTCATAAGCTTTCAGTAAGAATTCCCTAAATCTGCATTTTTACCATTACAAGAATCCCGACCCTTTTCCACTTGTATCTAGTACCTGATCCCAAAGAGGCTGGCTCTCATTAACATAATTACCACCTGAAAGCCATTAGGAAATCAAGTGGACAGATGTCCGGGCTAGATTTGGTAAACTAATTTAACGAAAGGTGTCCAGTGGAACATTAACATCTGGACTTGGAAATGTGGCTCTTTAATTAGAGGGATAAACCAGAGTAGATAGAGGTGAGACAAAGCAACGAGTTTTTTATTATTTGCACTCTTTCTTCTTAATGCGCACAGTTATGGTTGAAACTTAGCTTGTTGTTTTAAGTGATGTCTTTAATTTTATATGCTGTATATTTTATATACTCTGCACTTCTGCAGCTACATTCAGCGCATTAGATGCAGACTGATTTTCCTATGAATGCATTTTATAGAACTGACATGAATCACTCGTGGGTAGGCATGGAGCATCTACGTAACAGGCAGTACGAATGTTTATAAATCCATTGTCCATTATATAGTCCACCGGTTCCATTTCATGATGGGGTAAAGATATACTTCTTGAGTCAAGAAGGGCCACCTTACAGGGCCTTTACATTTTACATTTTTACGAAGAACACATTTCTTTGATAAACATAGTTGGAGACCAAATTATTTATAACCTTTGACTGGCAGAGTGGAGGAGCATAAATTACATGCCTGGCTGTTGGAGGAGGTCCTGTGCAGTGAAAACATGAGTTGCATCACCCAATATTAACTGCACATTAATATAGGTCAAATATAAGTTATTGAGTTAAAAAAAAAATACTAGCTCATTATGAAATACTTCCCCCGGAACAAAGCTGTTGCAGTGGTCTCGGCACACCGCTGTGACCGGCGACATCATTCTTCCGGATCTGCGGCTCCGTCTAATCACAGCGCGGGCTCCAGTGCTGTGATTGACAGAGCCACGCTGACGTCACTCCCGCACATGCACGCAGGAGCGGTCATTTACGGCATGAATACAGAAGAAACGGCACCCTGGGCGCCGATTCTTCAGTGCGCATGTGCCGATGATGTCGGCACATGCAGATGCAGGGGATATCTCCTAAACCGTACAGGTTTAGGAGATATTTCCTGGACCTACAGGTAAGCCTTATTGTAGGCTTACCTGTAGTTTAAAGTGGTTGTCATGACTTGACAACCACTTTAAGCGCTAGAAGCTTCTTGGTTGCAGTGGACACCTTTACTGTCATAGAGGAATATCACATCATGTCTTACAGGAACTTAATAACAGTCGAGTACACACTGAACATTGGTAGAACATCCGGTAATCACATTACAATGGATTTTCCATGCACATAACACTATAATACTGCAGAACCCCCTGCTGGTATAGACAGGTATAATGCATATCTATTACACAGTCACAGTATAAAAAACGACTATACTGTTGCTCTTCCAACTCCCCTTCTCAACAGCATGTGCTTTGTCAAATTATATTCAGCTTCTTGTGGATATAACTATGACGTGCCTTCAACAAAGGTTTGGTAAGCGCACCGGCAGGCATCTCCTCTGATGGGCAGTATTGAATGTCAATAACACCTTGCTTTTGATTGTCCCTCAGTAGGTGATACTTGACATTGATGTGCTTGGTTCTAGGATTGACCCTTTTTGATTGTGTAAACTTTATACAACCCTGGTTGTTTTCAAAAATGGGAATTGGTTTTGACATGTCTATCCCAATTTCCACAAAAGTTGACAAATCCTTATTGCTTCTTTTCATTCGTGTGCTGCTGCAATGTACTCTGCTTCAGTTAAAGATAGAGCGACCGTTAGCTGCTTTCGACTAGACCAACTGATGGTTCCTTCCCCATACTGGAAGATAAATCTGCTTGTGGATTTGCGATCTGTGCAATCCCCGGCCCAATCGACATCCACATATCCGATCAGTTTTGGATGTGATGTTGCTGGTAACCGTAACTTCATCTGAATTGTTCCTTTGAGATACTGCATCACTCTTTTTATTGCGTTCCAATCAAGCTGACGGGGAGCTGAGCATAGTATGCCGAGTGCTGCAACTATGTCTGGTCTTGTCACAGTGGCAACATATACAGTCAGGTCCATAAATATTGTGACAATTCTAATCTTTTTGGCTCTGTAATGGATTTGAAATGAAACAAACAAGATGTGCTTTAACTGCAGACTTTCAGCTTTAATTTGAGGGTATTTACATCCAAATCAGGTGTTCATTTCAAGTGTGCTATTTGCATTTGGAATCAGTTGCTGTCAACTCTCAATATGAGATCCAAAGAGCTGTCACTATCAGTGAAGCAAGCCATCCTTAAAAAGAAAGAACACATTAGTGAGCTCAGCAAGACCAAAAGACCTGGAAGACCATGGAAAACAACTGTGGTGGATGACCGAAGAATTATTTCCCTGGTGAAGAAAACACCCTTCACAACAGTTGGCCAGATCAAGAACACTCTCCAGGAGGTAGGTGTATATGTATCAAAGTCAACAATTAAGAGAAGACTTCACCAGAGTGAATACAGAGGGTTCGCCACAAGATGTAAACCATTGGTGAGCCTCAAAAACAGGAAAGCCAGATTAGAGTTTGCCAAACAACATCTAAAAAAGCCTTCACAGTTCTGTAACAACATCCTATGGACAGATGAGACCAAGATCAACTTGTACCAGAACTGATCTGTTCATGATCCAAAGCATACCGCCTCATCAGTGAAGCATGGTGGTGGTAGTGTCATGGTGTGGGCATGTATGGCTGCAAATGGAACTGGTTCTCTTGTATTTATTGATGATGTGACTGCTGACAAAAGCAGCAGGATGAATTCTGAAGTGTTTCGGGCAATATCTGCTCATATTCAGCCAAATGCTTCAGAACTCATGGGGCGGTGCTTCACAGTGCAGATGGACAATGACCTGAAGCATACTGCGAAAGCAACCAAAGAGTTTTTTAAGGGAAAGAAGTGGAATGTTATGCAATGGCCAAGTCATTCACCTGACTTGAATCCGATTGAGCATGCATTTCACTTGCTGAAGACAAAACTGAAGGGAAAATGCCCCAAGAACAAGCAGGAACTGAAGACAGTTGCAGCAGAGGCCTGGCAGAGCATCCCCAGGGATGAAACCCAGCATCTGGTGATGCCTATGCATTTCACACTTCAGGCTGTAATTGACTGCAAAAGATTTGCAACCAAGTATTAAAAAGTGAAAGTTTGATTTATGATTGTTAATCTGTCCCATTACTTTTGGTCCCTTAAAAAGTGGGAGGCACATATACAAACTGTTGTAATTCCTACACCGTTCACCTGATTTGGATGTAAATACCCTCAAATTAAAGCTGAAAGTCTGCAGTTAAAGCACGTCTTGATTGTTTCATTTCAAATCCATTGTGGTGGTGTATAGAGCCAATAAGATTAGAATTGTGTCAATGTCCCAATATTTATGGACATGACTGTAGCAGCTTACCGATTGCTTTGTGATACATGCCATTGCTGCATAGCAAGTTTTCTGCTTCATTGCTCTTTAAAGAGCCTGGTTCCATAGGAGTTTTCACTTTCTTTGCAACTTGCATATGGAATTGTTCCAGAATTTCAGAGATTTTCTGTGATTGGTTGAGAAGATAACGTTCATCTTCTTCTCTCTGTATTTGGATTCCCAGATAGTATATAATGTTAACTAGCTCTTTGATTTCAAAATTAGCTTTCAGCTTGTGAACCATCTGATTGTAATCCCCTTCTTGTTCAAAACAAGTTATAATGTCATCAACATAGATAAGGATGTATATCCATCTCCCTGATTTCTGGAGTAGAGACAGGGGTCTGCTTTACTTCTTGAGAATCCCTCTCTAGTGAGCACTTCATTCACTTTCTCATTCCACATCCTTGCAGATTGTTTAAGACCTTAGATGCTCTTCTGAAGTTTACATATGAGGTTGTCTCCTTGCTCAAACCCTGGTGGTTGCTCCATGATCTTCCTTAATGTCTCCATATAGGAAAGCAGTTTTAACATCTAGGTGTCTCACTTGCATGCCTTTCCTGACTGCTATTGCAAGAAGCGCTCTGATGGTGGAGTGTTTTACAACGTGAGCAAATGTTTCATTGTAATCGTCACCAAATTTCTGGGAGTAACACTTGGCAACTAGTCTGGCTTTGTATTTGTGGACATTCCCTTCTGCCTCTGACTTTACTTTGGAAGTCCACTTACTTCCTATAGTTTTGCGCTTAGGAGGGAGCTCTGTGAGTGTCCAGGTTTTATTTTCTTGAAGTGACTTTAATTCTTCTTCTGCTGCCTTTCTCCATTTATTGGCTTCATATTTTGGCAGTTTTGCTATTTCTTCCCAGGATGTTGGTTCAAGTATGCTGTGTGTGTTAGCAGTGTATAACAGCTTGCGGGGTGGTATCCCCTTTGTAGTCCGAGTGGATCTTATGATTTCAGACAGTTCAATGGGATCTGGTGGGGAACTTGATTTCGCTATTGTGAGTTCCACCTCTTGTTCTCATTCCTGCACAGGTTCACTTTGATCTACCTTTTCTTCTGGTTTGCTTGGCATATTTACTTCACAGCTTTCAGTGTTTCTGGCGATGGGCACTCATCAAAATAAACACTACGGCTTATTGCCACTTTGTCAGTTTTTGGAATCTGTAACCCTTAGTTTGTTTGCTGTAGCCTACTAGAATGCCCTCTATGGCTTTGTTCTCCAGCTTGGATCGCTTTTCACTTGGAATATAGGCATATGCTTTACATCCAAACACTCTGATGTGTCCTATGCTAGGCTTTGATCCATGCCACATTTCGAATGGAGTACTTTTATTGGCTTTTGAGGGTAGTCTGTTCTGTAGGTAGGTTGCAGTCATGACTGCTTCTCCCCAGTACTTGTGAGGTAGGTTGGCATCCGACAACATGCCCCTGACCATTTCTATAAGAGTGTGATTTTTTTCCTCTCTGCTACACCGTTTTGTTCAGGATTGTATGGTGGGACTGTCTGGTGTACTATTCCTTGTCTCTTCAGGTATGTGGCCACTTATTTGCTCATGTATTCTCCCCCATTGTCGGTGCGTATTATTCCTGGTTTGCGTTGGAATTTGTTGCTAGACATGGCAACAAACTCTTGAAGTTTCTCTGATGTTTCGTTCTTGTGTTTCATCAGATAAGTAGTTGTGTACCTGGAATAATCATCAATGAAAGTCATTAGATATCCGTTCCCGTCTGATTTCATTAGACCGCATACATCACTTTGTATGAGCTGCAGGGGATGGGTAGTTTTTCTTTGAGATGCCTGTGGAAGGTGAGCACGTGTGGCTTTTGATTCAATACAGCACTTGCATTTCATGAGCACTTTGCAAGGCATTATTGTCAAATCTTCTGATAAGCCTCTCTTTATAATGTCCTATATAGCTTCTGGACTTCTGTGCCCCAGCCTCCTGTGCCATAAGTGAATACATTTGCTGTGTAGGTCATTAGAGACTATATTGGCTAGCTGGTCTGTGGTGATGAGCTTGTATAGGTGATCATCCTGTTTTCCTTTTGCGAGGAATCGCATATTATTGTGAATTGTGCATTCATCACCTTGAAACTTAACTGTGAGACCATTGTTTGCAAGCCTTTTCACTGATAGAAGGCTGTCTTCTAGTTCGGGAACATACAGCACTTACTATACTGTGGGGACCTCCTTGTGGTGTAATGCAGTTCAGGAAGCCCTGGCCTTAACCTTCAACAGTGATACTTTTGCTAAGAAAATTTGGTCTTTTGCACTATAATAA
>BLSH010347747.1:934924-961232 GCA_018402905.1 Glandirana rugosa
ATATATATACATATATACAGTGTGTGTGTGTGTGTGTGTATATATATATATATATATATATATATATATATATCGTTGTGCTCATAAGTGTACATACCCTGTCAGGATTTATGATTTCTTGGCCATTTTTCAGAGAATATGAATGAGAACACAAAAACGTATTATTTCACTCATGGTTAGGGTTTGGCCGAAGCCAGAAGCCATGTATTATCAAGCAACTGTGTTTACTCTTTTAAAATCATAATGACAACAGAAACTACCCAAAAGACCCTGATCAAAAGTTTACATACCCTGATGATTTTGGCCTGGTAACATGCACACAAGTTGACACAAAGGGGTTTGAATGGCTATTAAAGGTAACCATCCTCACCTGTGATCTGTTTGCTTGTAATTAGTATGTGTGTATAAAAGGTCAATGAGTTTCTGGACTCCTGACAGACCCTTGCATCTTTAATCCAGTGCTGCACTGATGTTTCTGGATTCTGAGTCATGGGGAAAGCAAAAGAATTGCCCAAGGATCTGCAGGAAAAGGTAGTTCAACTGTATAAAACAGGAAAGGAATATAAAAAGATATCCAAGGAATTGAGAATGCCAATCAGCAGTGTTCAAACTCTAATTTAGAAGTGGAAAATGAGGGGTTCTGTTGAAACCAAACCACGGTCAGGTAGACCAACTAAAATTTCAGCCACAACTGCCAGGAAAATTGTTCGGGATGCAAAGAAAACCCCACAAATAACTTCAGGTGAAATACAGGACTCTCTGAAAACATGTGGTGTGGCTGTTTCAAGATGCACAATAAGTAATTTGGAGTGATGAGACCAAAATTGAGCTTTTTGACCACAGCCATAAACGCTACATTTGGGGAGGAATAAACAAGGCCTGTGAAACACAGAGGTGGATCACTGATGTTTTGCAGATGTGTGAGCTACAAAGGCACAGGAAATTTGGTCAAAATTGATGGCAAGATAAATGCAGACATTTGCATTAATCAGCCAGGAAGCTGCGCATGGTACATACTTGGACATTCCAACATGACAATGATCCAAAACACAAGGCCAAGTAGACCTGTCATTGGCTACAGCAGAATAAAGTGAGGGTTCTGGAGTGGCCATCTCAGTTTACTGACCTCAATATCATTGAGCCACTCTGGGGAGATCTCAAACGTGCAGTTCATGCAAGACAGCCCAAGAATTTCCAGGAACTGGAGGCTTTTTTGCCAAGAGGAATGGGCAGCTTTACCATCTGAGAAGATAAAGTGCCTCATCCACAAATACCACGAAAGACTTCAAGCTGTCATTTATGTTAAAGGGGGCAATACACTGTATTAAGAACTGGGGTATGTAAGCTTTTGATCAGGGTCATTTGGATAGTTTCTGTTGTCATTATGATTTAAAGAGGAAGTAAACCCAGATTGGGTTTACTTCCTCAATATACTCCTGTAAAGTAGAAGCATAATGGGCTACTATACCCATTATGTGCCACTTACCTGCAAATGAAGCCTGCAGCGTCCAGCAATGTCCCCACTCCAGGCCGCGTCCATCTTCTGCCCCTCTTTCTTCGGGGACCGCGACTCCGGCGTTGTGACTGGCCGGAGTCGTGTGACGTCACGAGCCACCAGTCACAGCACAGGGTCAGTGGAGAAACTGCACGGAGGCCGTTTCTTCACTGCGCATGTGTCGACATGACGTCAGGACATGCAAAACACTGCATATCTCCTGAACCGTGCAGGTTTGGGAGATATGCAGGGAACCTACAGGTAAGCCTTATTCTAGGCTTACCTGTAGGTTAAAGTGGTTGTCACAGGTTGACAGCCACTTTAAAAAGATTAAACATAATTGATTGATAATACATGTCTTCACCCAAACACTAACCATGAGTGAAAGAAATGTTTTGTGTTATCATTCATATCCTCTGAAAAATGCCCAAGAAATCATAAATTCTGCCAGGATATGTAAACTTATGAGCACAACTGTATTTGTGTGTATATATATATATATATATATATATATATATATATATATATACACACACACACACACACACGCACGCAGTTAGAACACTTAGAGTGATTCAAGGATTTACATTTTTTATCTGCATTGTTAACTCTGATGGAAACTACCATTGATAAGAGCTAACTTACTGTTTAAGCTACCTAGATCTCTCAATCTACTGATCATTATGACATGTGGCCTTCACTGATGGTAACCTCTGATTATGCATTTCATCATGTGCTCAGTTTGAATTGCCCAGGATTGTGATGGGTTTTACTTATGGGAGTTCTTATTTCGGTCATTACTCTATACTCTGTAATTATGTATTTGGTAGGGAAAAGTCAGAAATGTTTTCATGGAAGCAGTGTTGTATATTTTGCCACATATAGTATAACGTGGGGATCTGTTGTTGGAGTGTTTACTGACACCAGCATTACCATCTCCTAGGCAGTAGTGTGGATGATTACATATACATATGGAAGTTGGTTCTCCTCTGTATCTTTTCTCCACCTAGTTCCTATCACAGCAGAGCAATATAACCAAGCCATAGGAGTTTGTGTAGTTTATTAAACTCTATGATGAGCAAATCTGTCAAAACAAGTGTCATTGCAGTCGACAGGTCAGTAAAATACCCTTGAAGTACATAGCACCAACACTGGATTACATCTTTATCAAACACTGATTGATGATTTACTGCCTTCTGCAACCTCCTTCAGGATAAAAAATTGTGAAGAAACAAAAACATTGCTTATTAAAATTTTGTTCTAATTCATACAATCCAAACTTTGCATATTAATCCCATGCAACATTTATTCCAAAAGTTGATCCCCACAGACATTTATCTATAGATTGTACATTACCTAGCAATTTTGCCACTTTCCCATAGATGCATGCAGTTATCTGGAACCCAAAACCAACAATTTAGTAAATTACAGTTTACTAATCCTTGGTGTGGTGACTACATTCATTTTCTTGTTTTCAATACTCTTTTACTCTTTTGCTTTATTTTCACTGTGTTATTCTGATAGAAAGGATAACTTGCTACACATTTGTGGCAGTGTTAAATTGTAAGTCTGTTTATTTGCTGCACATTTTCACTGGCAAGTTGTGCACTTGAAGCACAAGTTCTAGTTGGCAGTTTTCCAATTTGTAGCAAATTTGAATGGCAAGTCTCTAGCAACAGCAAAGTTGCAGTGGTGAGTCTACAGCAAGAGCTCTGCAAGTCTACAGCATGAAAATTCAGCCACAGTGTCCCCTGTGGTGGGATGACTATTGCACAACATAACAGAACCAGAACGTGCAGCAGACTTGCAGAATGTTTGCAGAGAAAGTTGATCTGGAGTCATGCAATGTGGACTTGCTGCAATTGTGCAACAAACCTGTAAAGCCTAGCAAGTCTAGCAATAGCTTATCAAGCCATTTTCAAACTTGCAGCTCAATTGCTTGCTATATGAGTAGATAGCACACTTCCTGACCCTGGGTGGCTACATCACCCCTCCACTGTGTCTATGAAGGGAGCCGTGGTGGCCACCCCAGGCTGCTCTCCTGGTATGGGCTATGTCCATATTTCTTCTTCTGCATTGCATGGGGGCAGCTGGGAAGCTAAGAAGGAAGATAACAGGAAGTGGCAAGCACACTTAATTTCTGGATAAATCAAAATGTATTATCTGTACTTGCTGAACATGTTCTTGGTTTGAAAAAAGAAAAGTAATGCAACACCACATTTAAGGACGAATAATCTGTAATGTATTAATATCATTTTTGATTGTGGGTTTACATAGATATCCTTTAATGTGGTACAACCCAGTGAAGTGACTGGCTTCAGGTGATCCATAGAGATGAAACAAATTATCTTGCATACATTATACCTGTCTATCGGCAGCCCCTTCTTCTCTACATCCATTCAAAGTGCTGAATTTTAAATCTTGTCTGAAAGTTCAGAAAAAAGGGGGTGGGGAGCTGAAGTCACATACTGCAGAGCTCGGTAAGGAGAGCTCTGACAGCTGATTGAATGGAAGGGACACACCCCCTTCATGCAGCACACGGGAACAAAGCTGAGGCTGTCAATCAGCTGGAGGTCCCTCCCCTGTCACAATTTTTCTCTTGGTTTTAGGAAAACTTGTCAGAAGTGACTAATTCTGATAGCAGAACAATGAAGCAGCTCGCAAACGTAACACTTAGTACTCTTAATTAAGACCAGTACACATTATAGAAGGATATGTTTTGTTCATATTTCATGTCTGAGGTTTACAAACACTTTAAGCTGCTCCTCCGCCTTATTATATAAAGTAAGATCATTTTAATGGGAACATAAATCATAAAAAAAAAAGTTATGAATTCAAGCATGAAACCCTGATATGCTACCACGGGAGAGGAAGGAAATATACGGCAAAAAAACCAAAGTGATAAAATAATGGTGTTGTTCAAAGAACACATCAGTAAACTACGTTCCTTCTTATTAAGCTGATGCCCTAAAGAGTAAAACCGTTTTGAACTGTTCTTAATGCTGAGCCTGACCCACAATATGTCATGCCGATCTGCCTGGGCCACAATGATGCGTTTCTGCCTTATATGGTTAGATTGCTGTTTGCAGTTGGGAAGAGCATGAATAATTAGATACCTTGGGATTGCTGGTGCAGAGTGTGTGTTAATATGTGGAAGCAGGTTAGGCACCTGTCAACTGCAGAGGATTCTTTTCCACTTGAATGTAAATTTGTGGCATTTTACAAAAGCCCGCTGTGCTTGAGTATGCTGGAAATCATCTGCCCTGCCAGAATTCCTTTTGTATAGAACCCTTTGTGGTCTTCCATATGTAATTCATCAAAGTCAAGAGAAAACCAGCCAGTTGTGTTTTCTAATGTGTGTGTCTCTTTGCTTCAGGAGACCTGTCAAGATTTAGAAATTAAATGCACAGAAATTGCAATCACGCTCCATATACGGCATTAACATCTCATCGGCCATTTTGTTATTGTTATTATTATTATTGTGACAGATTTATTTTTAGTATTTTTTTTTTTGGTATGGTAAATTATAGAGCGCCATTTCCTGAGCAAAGTGACAAAAAAATAACACATTTCAGTCAAAACTATTATATGTAAATATTGGAGCATCTGCCATTCCCTGTCTTGTCAGATTATCCTGGAGGGCTAGAAAAAGTCATTTAAAATGCAGTTTTTGCTTTCCTCTCATGCTGTTGGTTTCCATAGTTTGTCTTGTGCTAACTCCCCTGTATATCGTATATAGCATAGCAAGTTTAATTGGAAAAGTTGTATCACACAGATTTGTGATAAATATTTTATTAGGACATATGCATGCATGAACGTGTGTTTTAGCAGAAAGAATACATTGAGTTACTTAACGCTGATGTTTAAGTTTAGTAAAAATGTTTTTGGGTATACAACATCAGGGACGTCACTTCCGAAGTGTACCCTATGTCCTGTTGCTTGCTGGTTCCTTCTCACATTAATGAACTTTTAGTGCTGAATGTGCTAAAGCTGAATGTAGTGTAGTTATACATTTTCAAAACTTGTGGGATCTCCGTGAGAGCTGCAAATGACTTCCAAAGGAAGCTGGAAGGACGCGCACCCTCCTCCACCCATCTCCTTCATTCCAGAATTATTTTAATGGAATTCAAATTCATAAAACTCTTTGCAGTCAGTTAAAAGAATACAAGTTTTGTGGGTGCAGAAGAGGGGGGAAGAGGAGAGTGAGCGGTGTGATCCTTTACCGTTACAACCAAGGCAGTTATAGTGGTTGTCAACCTGTGACAACCACTTTAACCTACAGGTAAGCCTAGAATAAGGCTTACCTGTAGGTGCCCTGCATATCTCCCAAACCTACACGGTTCAGGAGATATGCAGTGTTTTGCATGTGCTGACGTCATGTTGGCACATGCACAGTGAAGAAACGGCCTCCGCGCCGTTTCTCCACTGACACTGTGCCGTGACTGGCGGCTCCTGCGCCTCCGACCAGTCACATAGCCGGAGTTGCGGCCCCGGAAGGAAGAGGGGCTGAAGATGGACGCCGCCAGCACAGGGGACAGCGCTGGACGCCGCCAGCACAGGGGACAGCGCTGGACGCCGCAGGCTTCATTTCTAGGTAAGTGGCACATAATGGGCTACTGTTTAACCAATGCAGCGCTGGAAGTTCACCACAGTGAGGAAGAACCACCGAGGGAGGGGGGGGGGGTTAACAGTATCCAGCAGCCAGTGGGGAATAGGATACACTTCATTAACCACTTAAGGACTGGAAAGTGTTACCCTCTTCCTGACCTGGCCATTTTTTGCGATATGGCACGGCATTACATTAACTGACAATTGCGTGGTTGGGCGGCACTGTACCCAAATAAAATTGATGTCCTTTTTTTCCCACAAATATAGCTTTCTTTTGGTGGTATTTGATCACCTCTACAGTTTTTATTTTTTGTGCTATAAACAAAAACAGAGCGACAATTTAGTGAAAAATAAAACAAGATTTTTTACTTTCTGCTATAAAACATCCAATAAAAAAATGTACAAAATCTAATTTCTTCATCAGTTTAGGCCGATATGTATTCTACTACATATTTTTGGTAAAAAAAAAAATCCTAATAAGTGTATATTGATTGGTTTGCACAAAAGTTAAAGCGTCCACAAACTAAGGAATATTTTTTGAGATTGATTTTTTTTTTTTTTTTTACTAGTAATGGCAGCGGTCAGTGATTTTTAGCAGGACTTGCGGCAAACAAATCAGTTACCTTACTGACACTTTTTTGGGAACCAGTGACATTATTACAGCGATCAGTGCTAAAAATATGCACTGTTACTGTACTAATAACACTGGCAGGGAAGGGGTTAACACCAGTGGCGATCGAAGGGTTAAGTGTGTTCCATGGGAGGTGTTTCTAACTGTGTGGGGGATGGACTGACTAGGGCAACACAGAAATCTGGGTTCCTGCTTAGCAGGATGACAAGATCTCTATGTCCTCCCCTGTCAGAACATCAATCTGCCTCGTTTACATAAGCAGATCCCCGTTCTGCCTCCATGAGGAACGATCATGGGTGGCTGGCGGACATCGCGTCCACCAGACCCACTGATTGGTTCCCCCTCTGGCCAATCAGCGCACACCCACACAGTCTAGTACACTTAATGACTTGTACAGGTACCTTTGATTCGCGCAGCTGTTCCACCTTGCCACTGTACAACTGTTGCGGCGGTTGGCAAGTAGTTAAAAGTAGGTTATATCCCTGGAGCTGTAAACCCAAAACCTTTCTTTTTGACCTTCATGTTTAAAGCTGATCTCTGCAATAAGCAAATAATGTCTAAATACAAAAGGCATGCATATTCTTAGTTGGATCTTGGTGTGCTGTGTGTATTTCTTCCATATCTGTGCAGTAATCCAGTCTTAAATGTTGCTTCTGTGCAGAAGCTTACTGTAACAAAGACTGGTCACTGCTGCTCTCTCTCCTTGTGCAGGGTGACAGTCTTGTATCCACCCCCTCCTGTAGTTTTTGTAAGTGGCCTGTAGTAGGCGTGTCTGCTAGACCCCTCCCACTGCTCTCTGCACAGGCTATGTATAGCACAGTGGTGACGTCATTGCTACTTTCTATCTGGCTTTGCAAAAGTATTTGGTGCAGAGAAAGTGGATTTATATCCCTTTTGGCCATTGTTTAATACAGTATAATTAAATTAAAGTATATGTGGCCAGAGCTTTAACGTTTATATAAAGGCCAAACCCTTTTATTTATTCAAGACAAAACAAAAACGTTTGGATTTATATATATTTTAAAGGGTAAGTTCACTTTAAGAAAAGTGTCTTTATCACTGACCTATACTAATCCACCCTCCCCTCCACAGACACATACTTACCTTGATCCAATGGCCATGGTTACACTGTCCTAGCCTGGCCGTACCTGTGCATTAATGTTCCATAGGCTTCTCTGGGGGCTGTGTCCTGTGGCTGCTGATGATTAAAGACAGTCCTATAGAAGTCTGTGGTTGTGTGGGTACGGCCAGGGAAGACTTGCAGCGCTGGTTGTAAACAAACAACTCACCGTGGCTATCAAACAACGGTAAGCATGTGTCTGTGGGAGTGGGGGGTGAATTAGTTTGTCAGTGATAAATGCACTTTCTCTTACAGTGCACTTATCATTTAAAAGTTCACCTTTTGAAATAAATAAATAAATGCACATTTTTGTTTTTGCAGTGTGCATTTATTTTTATTTTCTTCTAAGGAGCCTGCAGAACATTGCAATACTGATCGCAGGTGCAATGCAAGGATTCTACAGAGTCTCCAATACAAGCAGGTAGTTACTTGAGAGCATAATGATTAATAGACTACGAGAGCACTCACCAGGACCCTCACAGGTCACTGAGAACTACAAGCTGTCAGCCGCAATGGCTGAAGTGCTTGTAGTCTATTCATTCAAAAGTAATTGTGAATGAATGACACGGCCGTGTGGGTGGAGCTCTGCATGGCTGTACTGTTTTCAAATTGTGACAACGGGTGCGGGGAGAAGATCCCTCGCCCACTGTCACAGGGAGGGGGGATCGAGAGGAGAAGGTGCAGATGTTCCAAAGGTGATTTTTTTTCCCTCTAAAGCAGGGGTGTCAAACTGGCAGCCCTCCAGCTGTTGCAGAACTACAAGTCCCATCATGCCTCTGCCTGTGGAAGTCATGCTTGTAACTGTCAGCCTTGCAATGCCTCATGAGAATTGTAGTTCCCCAACAGCTGGAGGGCCGCCAGTTTGACACATGTGCTCTAAACTATATTTTAAAGCAAAAACATTTTTTTTTTTGCTTGGATAGAGTAGGTAATGATTAGAACATTTTACCATCTGTGTCTCATTGGGGAGAATTGTTTTCACTTCCTGTGCCATAAACAGATCAGAAAGAAAGAGTCATCTTTTCAGAATAAGGGCGGTTTCAAACTGATCTGCTGTAGTTTGTCCTCAGCGCAATGTACATTTTTTGCAGGTTATCTGTACTTTCCCATAGACTTCTATTAGATCAGGCGGTTTTGGTGTGTTTTCTGAAAGCTCACCAAAAGCCCTCCCATCTTAGTTGTCGCAAAGGAATTATCCCTGTTCCCTTTTATTCCTGTTCAGGTGACAACTTAGGAATATAGATGGGCCTGGGAGTGTTCGGAATCCCGCCAGGAAGCTGACATTGCACACCGCTAATCACAGGCAGTGAGACATTTCCTGATCTGTGCAACTGCGGATTGGGAAATGTCTCAATGATTGTGATTAGCGGTGTGCAGTGTTGGCTTTCTAGCAGGATTGGGCAGGTGGGATCCCGAACACGCCCAAACCCATTCCTACTCAGGAAAGGGAGGGTTAGATTCGTTCAGATGAAGCAGGGGAAATGGAAAAGTGTATTTTGTTTTAACATGCATTTATCCTTTAACATATTTAGAGTTGAATTTTCTTTTTCCTAATGGGCGAGTCCAACTAAGGGCTGATGTCGACAATAGTTAATGTCAGAAGCCGTTTTCATTCGCACGCAGCTGCAGGCGTTCGAACGAAAAACACAGTATTAGACAAGAATAGGCTATGTTTGACCCGCTTTGCCTGCACCTCAATAGTAAATGCTGCATCTGCAAGAAGCAGGTCAAACGCAGTCTCTGCAATTTGATGCGTTTTATACCATTAAAGTCAATAACAATTTGCTGGCCTGCACACATCAAATGCAGGGAAACAACGCCCATTTGCATGAGCGTTTCAACTGACAATTTAGTCTTTGATGAAGGAGAAGTTCATCATGTTGATCAGAAACTTAGCTGATGAGGTCTTTTATTTCAGTTTTCTGGTCCAACACTTTTCACATAAATATTGGAGGGTTTCACTAGCCCTGATGGATTTTTATTTACTTTACATTGTGAAGAATGCAGCATGAAGGCTGGGAACACCCAGAACAATCCTGATATAGGGGCCTGCAGAAACAAGAACAACAATGCAAAATCTTTCCAACAGTCTACAAGAAATCTAAGAAACCAGCGGCTTATTTAACCACTGGATTCCACCTATAACAGAAGAAGCATTTTTAGGAGCAGACTAATCTTTTATAGGTTTTTTTATAAGGTGACTTTTTCATTTTTTTTATTTTTTATTTTTATTTGCATAGTTGTATTCTAGTTTCATGTATACATGGCCAAGTATTAAAATGTCAGTCACCGTTCCCTCCAGCTGCAGACATAAACACTTGTTGCAAGCGTCAAACACAAGGCAATAACACAGCTTCTGTGCTTCTGGTCCTTTCTGTGCAAATATAGGAAGAAAATGGCAAATCTGCCCTCTCCATCAAAATCCTTTAAATTGTATTCATTATCACTGACCCAGGAATAGAGGTTACTTTAGTTCATAAAGGTACATTGCAGACAGACATGAAACATTTGTATTAAACCTGACTCATGGGACAGATCCTACTAGTTTAGCAGCTATAATTTTCATCTTTTTTTATACCTGGCTGCCCTACCAAATCCCCAAAGCTGCCTGTAACCTCATCATTTAAATAGCCCAGAGCCTAAGCCTGTAGAATATAGTGTTCCAGCACTGCTCTTTCTCTGAGTCCGTTGTGGCTTTGTCTCCATGGAGTGTCAGAGGAAGGTTTCACAGCAAAGAATCCTTTGTAAAGAGGCCGCTATCCTGTCCTGAAAGGTGGTAAAATCTTGCTGATCTTAGGATGCAGTAGATTATGTAAAATCTAGCTAAAAAAAGAATGCAACATTTTAGATTCGGTTATCTCAAGCTTGGTAAATCTATTTGTTGCTTGTACATGCAACATAATGCTACACTTCCATGAAATCCTGCACAAATCTTGTTATTTAACTCCTTACTTCCCACTCCTGGCCCTTTTAACTGGGTTTTAAGGTTGGAAGGTGGGACAGACTTCTCAGGCATGTAATTGGCTGTCACAGGGGTCACATGATCAAGAGCCCATCCAGCTGGCTCTTGATCACAAACTAATACTGGGAACTGTCTGTGACACTTTGGTCACTGTCATATGGGAAGGAGGCCTCAATGTGTTAAGATATTGGGGTGGGTACCATCATCCAAAAATTGATAGGTGGAAGATAGGGAGAAGGGCTGGGGTTGACCCAGTTGCAAACCGCTGGCCCAGACAAAACAGCATGGACTATCTCAGTACCCAAGGATAGCACACAAATTGAGGTAGCCGTTTTCACGGGAGCAGGTGCGGCAGACCCCAGACTTTGGTGAGTTGATCCCCTATGCATGGCAATCTGTATCCTTCCTTGCCTCCACACACTTTCCCCCTTCTTTCCCTCCCCACCCCCCCTTCCCCCTTCACCCCCCATTTTCCCACCCCTCCCTTCTCTTTCTTCCTCTCCCACTTCCTCTCTTTTTACCTTTTTCTTTCTCTACTTTTCTGACCCCTCTCCCTTTTCTTTTCTTTTTTCCTTTTTCTTTTTTCCCCTCCCTCCACAGTTTCTCTATCCCTATTTTTCCCCTATATTCGCTGCTTTCTTCCTGTCCTCTTCTTTCTCCTTTTCCCCTCTCCACCCCCCCCCCTTTTTTTTCTCCTTCCTTTTTTGTTTTATCTTTTTTCCCCAATTTTCTGCCAATTCTCCTTTTTCTTGTTTTCTTGTTTTTACTTCCTCTTTTTCTCATCTGTTTCTTCCTGCTTCTTTGTTCTCTTCTCTCTTACACTGCTGATTTTTCTATTCAGGACCAAGTTTTTACCTTGATGTATATATATATATATATATATATATATTTTTTTTTTTTTTTCTAGACACACAGCTCCCTATTTGTCCCCTGTGTGCCCTTGGGCGTCCTATGATAAAACTCATATAAAAGTAAATAAATTGCGCTTGTGTATATATTTTCCAGTCAACACATCACGTGCATGTGTATGGATTAATTATATCAATAAAACCAAAATGTAATGAAAAAGACAACAAAAGTACATATATATGTGTCCAAGTCCAATCTATTAAAAAAAATATGTGCAAAAAAGATGTGAAACTTGTCCAAGTAGCCGTGACCAGTAAACATCCACCACACCACCACTTCAGTGAGTGATCCTCCACCAATAAAGATGTGCCCTTACCGAGACCCCTGGACCCCTTATTACAGGGAGTCAGGGAACGCCTGTGTGGATATAAGACCTCCACTGAGCCACAGAAGTTGGCCTCCTCAGCGCTGTCTTCCGGATAGGTCTGACACTCCGTTAAGATCAATGAAAACAGAAGGGCAGCAATAGTGTAATAACGATTAAAAGCATATACATTTATTTTAAAATAATGCACTTACAAACTTCCAATGAAAAAATAAAGCTCATATGTTCACAGCCGGTTCACCTGGGTAAGCAAAATGGGATTCTAACCCACTCCCAGTTTAGTAATTGTTATAGAAAATATTTTTCGGCTTTTTCACAATTGTTATTGTTTGCTACGGCCTATTGTTTACCTTTTTTAGATACTAACATTTGACTCTCCTGAGGAAGCCGCATGGTCCGTGAAACCGGTAGAGGAACCAGGTCAAATTACAGATCTCCTTTCAACACTGGAGACCACTGTTAAATTATTTATCATGAGATTTTTTTACTGTCCCAATAAATTGTTAATTTTTATTCATATTTGTGTGCTATCCTTGGGTACCGAGATAGTTCATGCTGTTTTGTCTGGGCCAGCGGTTTGTGACTGGGGCAACCCCAGCCCTTCTCCCCATCTTCCACCTTGGTCACTGTGGTGGGATAACGCAGTGAGTTCACGTTGACTCATCATCCGCACTGTCACATGTATGCATTATATGGTCAGGAAGAGTTTAAAGGTCCAGTTTTATTTAATAATAGAGACTTGTGGTCTGTTCACGTTTCCTATGTGTTTTGGATAATCCAACGGCAAAAGTTCCCTGCCATTATTTACAACCCTCCCACCTTTGCATGTTTGAATTCCTCCTGTTATGTTCTTCTTAATATTATATATTATATTATATAGAGAAAAAAAAAACAGAGGGATTTTGGGGCCCCCATTCAGTGCCATTTCATATGACTCACGTTTGAACACAAACATAAAATTCCTGAAACTGGAATGTGTTGACTTGCTCTACTATAGGCTGTGCATATAGGGTAACAAGTGACACCATGAAACTATATGATCAGTGACCATCTTATGCAGGTGAATTACACATAGTGCAGGTGAAACAGTTTATAGTGCCTTTAAACAGGGCAATCTCTCCAGTCAAGCTTCCAGGAGATGTAAGTGTTTGTCAGATATTTTATCTTTCTAGCATCCAACAAAAAATATAATATCAGTTTTGAGTGGTCTAACCCCTGTAAGAATAAATGTGTTTACTTTCAGTAGGGCTTCAGGTCACTGTCAACGATTGAATGACATTCCTAGTTTTGGATATAGTGGAGAAAAGTTGAAATCCCTGTCAGATTTTTATTGCTGTTTGTGCTTACATCGTGGAGAGTCACCATCCCTATTTGTCATCTCACTAGGGCAGAAGGTGATGGGAAAATCAAGATTTTACAATTGTTAACAGAACAGGAGGTGAGGTGAAATCTTCCAATATTGACACCTGTTCTGGTGACAACTGAGAGGGGATTTCCTTTCACTTTATATAGTTGTCCTCTTCCTATTTGCCATGTCTTTTAGGCAATGGGAAACTAATAATAAAAAAAAACATTATTCAGGCATTACACAGTGTATGTGTCCCATTTGCAACTAAGTAGTCAGATTTACAGATCTGAAGTGCCCTGCAAAAATGTATTTTTCTGCTGTAATATGTTGCATGTTTACCAGATAAGGGGATTAGGATGTAAGTAGCGTCCCTGATGAAAGGGCTTCCTTGATTAGAATGTTGTGCCACAGAATCATAGGATTAGAGGAACATATTTTCTTGCACTTTCTGTGATGTGTTTTATGAACTGAGAAATAAACAGTGCCGAGGTAAGGATCATAGGCCAGGTATATGGGTGTTGTCAGCTCAAAACCGTCTGACTGTTCCTAGCGAACTTCAAGTATGATTTACTCGACTCTGTTTCCATGCCTGCTGTGTCCTGGACTCCGACAAAGCTCCATAAAGTCATTACTGTCATGACAGCTGGTTGGTCCATTGTATTCTAAATCAGAAATGAATAACATGTAATTGGAACCTGCACAGGTTGTGACTTGTCTTTACCCTACATACAGTAGAGTCAGGTATAATTTTCAGGGGATCAGAGTGCTAAAACCTAACTAAAATCCTCAAAATGCTATAGCAAATGAGCTTAAAGACTTCAGTAGACCGTTTTCAAATGTCAGTGTTTCTGTATTCTTGATTTAAATTAATAATGCTCTCCATTTATTCCTATATTCACACTACAGTTTTGATCTTCAAATTCTTTAAGTTATGGAGTTTTGCCCCCATGGGTGGCATTTAATGGCTTAGAGACTGGACAGTGTGAGGTGTTCAATTACACTATTTTATACTTAAAGATGCTAACGAATGACATAGTACCACATGGATGACCATTAAATATAGTATTTCAATTTTTATGTGTTTATCATACAGTAATTATATTAGTAGGTGCCACCGCTAAAAGCTAATGCTCTTTTCAAGTTTGTTCATGTGTATTTTGAGCTTCTTATCTAGTCCTAAACATGTGAGCATGCTTGTAAATGATAACACCACACAGTTGTGTCACAATGATCGAATCAGGACAGGTGCACACAGTAAAACAACCAGAGGTGTATAATAGCGCTAAGACAGTTCAACTAGTTGCAGGCAAGTGCCTGTAAAGTGCCAGATAAATAGTGAGTCAATCTGGAAAATAGTTCTTTAAGGGATCATCGCCCACCACCATATAGGTTATCTTCCAAACAGAGAGATCCACCGCATGCAGAGTGCTCTTATAACAAGATCTGCTTACCAGATACCCTGTATAAACCAGCTATGAACCGGAATTCATCTATTCATGCCATCTACTGAAGATATCCTTCTCTAGGGTGTTAAATTCCTAGACCAGCCTCTGCTCCTTTATTATACCAGAAATCACCCATACAGCCTTGTTTGTGGGGATTTAGATGTTTTCTCTCTTTCCGTGAAACAGACTGACAGCAGCGATGTTTTAAACCATAAGAAAAAACTGTTTGGTGGCCCGGTAGGGCCCCGGTCCGATCATGCGATGCTCCATGCTGACCCCCGGCTTGGCTCCGGGCTGTGTGTCGGGTCTCCTGGAGACGGGAACAGTTTGAATCTCGTACCTGTTGGATGCTGAAGCATGCTTGTTTTTAACAGTAGGTACAGAATGACTTTGTAGAAAAGACAAAAAAAATGCTGTATGAATATTTGGATTAGCCACACAGTTGGGGCAGACTGAATGTACTGATATGGCTATAAAAATAACTTATGTTGAAGAATGAATCTTATTGCCACCAACACACCTGGACAGTTTGGAAGAACCTTTTAGTGATGTTCTTGTGCTTACAGATTTCTTTGAGTACAAAGTGTGTTATACTATATTAGGCAGAAGTGATCATCCAGTATCCTGTGTGCCATGAAGACCTCCATATTGTCTAGTAATTGAATGCTTAGGGCATCAATTTTTAAGCCATCACAGATCTCACAAAGTTGTCTCCAGTTCTTGTAGGTAGCAGTAGCATTGGTAAAATGATTCACATTTGTACTATTGTGAGCTCTAGTCAGGGGTAGGTTGAATACACATGGGCCCTGGAGCATTGGCTGGGCAGTCGATCCCACAAATGGTCTACTGTGTCTTGCATTAAATATTGCCTGAACTCTCCATCTCAGTTCATCTTTGCAGTAAAGTGCTATTTACAATATTGATACGTGTAGTCCTGTGAGAGTTTCAATGGATGAGAGAATTCCCTGCTATGTCTACATCACACAGGTTTTAGTTTTTAAACACAAATTTAAAGAGTATCATGGTGGCAAGTATTTATAAATAATTTATATAGCCTTCAGCAAATTGCCTTGAACCTTAAAAAGATAACTTCATACAATAAGGCATTGGAGGGCTAGCAATCTTCAATATGACTAAAGCTACGGGCAGCACTGCCACTAAGATCTGTATACAGCTCTTTTGGGCTAAAGCTGAAAGATACTTTACTAGCTTAATGAAAGTTCTGCAAAATTTGCTGAAAGCTTTATATATGCTTTATAAAGGTTTGCAGAATATCACGCCCTTCTGCATTTTAGCCTCTGTAATATGTGAAAATGTATGTGCTTTACCTACTGTGTATGTGTGTGTATGTGTATATATATATATATATATATATATATATATATATATATATATATATTTATTTATTTATTTATTTTTTTTTTTTTTTCAAAAGCCATTGCTTACTTTATTACTAACCAGCTATGATGGTCCATATTTGTGGTCCCTCAACGCCCTGGTAATTCAGCTCCCTCCTATCTCAAGAAAACCAATTGGAATAGAAATCAGTGGGTTTTCTAAATGGCACAAGCTAAGATACAGTATATTTTGGCAGAACTGTGGAAATCCCCAGGGTGCATTTGAAAATCACTGGTTACTGATAACAGAAGGATGGTGGACATACCCTTTAAATGTGGGAGAAAAATGTGAGCGGCTTTCATTGGACCCCCTACAGAAAATACTAGTTGATTACCTGCTATGCTCATACTTTGGATTCAACGCTTTCATTAGCACTGACCCAATAATGAAATGCGCATTCGGAGTGAATTTTTGTGTATTCATGCATTCATGTTCTCATAGAGTATTGAAGGCATAGGATCAGCATCAACAACCACTAGCATTTTTAGTAGGTCAGTAATGACGGTTCACTTACTGCTTTCATGGAGAGCCTCCTTTAACCTCTACTGTGGCAGCACCATGTAATGGTGTAGTCGTTTCTTTATATTATATAAAGGAAACAGTAAAACATGAAATGCTGAGACCATGAAAACCTGAATAATGATAAACATAACGGATTAATTTCCCTTTTAACTGTAATGTAACATCAGTAAAAATGTTTTCAGCTTAATAAGAAATCCTAATGTTAGTTGACCAGAAATGTGCACAATATTAGGAGCTCACATGACTCTGCAGCTATCTATGTCGATATGTGCTTTTTTTCCCTCTAGCTGCTTGTCAATCGATCTATGTACGTAGTAATTTCCTTGTACTGCATAATTAACACATGGTCAAAAAATGTGTTATTTTTCAATTTTGATGATTGCGGGTTATGTTTACAGTAAGTCAGAAGCATCTCTTAAAAACCTGAGCAAGATTTTCAGAAACAGCCTGCAATAAAAATCACACACGCTTCATAAAACACTACTTGATTGATATCACTTGCACCATTAGGAACTAAACGACAAAGGATGTAATTTCAGTTCTCGCATGCAATATTAATCGAAAGCCTTTAAACCATCCTACTGATGGGAACTTTGACAACATGACATTTGAAGAATTGTTAGCCAAAGTCATTTTATCTTAGTCACATTTTCGAGTAAATATATAGTAAAAAAAAGCCTGCTATTTTCTATTTCAGATTTGCATGCCTTTTTCTCTTCATGCTTTGGAAAACTTAGAGCAACGGCAAGAGAGAGACCCCATACCTGATACATTTTATGGGATGAGCTCTCTCTCTGGATTGATCTTCTGTATATGCAGTGATCTAGTGAAACACCACTATTTTGCTGCTCCTTATTTCATTTTCCCATTCTGCATTGAGTGCTACTGCTAATTCTTGAAACAGTCCTCCCATTACAGCCCATGTGAAGTTCACTGAATATCATATCAACTCAAACAAAATAATTTAGCAGCCACAATCAGATTATGACCATGTTTCTAGGAAAGGTAATTTCACAGTCCCAATTATTTTTATTTATCTTTCTTATGGAGGGAAAAGGATCTTGTTCTTGATAACGTTACTTGGAATTGCAAGTTCTACTGACCTATACCTCCTTTATGAGTCCCTATCACATGCCCAGTGATGTCCATTAAATTACGTCTATGTGACTAGCATGTGGTGAGGTCTTGCTTGATCCCCACCTGTAAAGTTGTGCGCAAGATGCATTCCAGCTAGCCGTAGGCAATGTCTTGAAGTAATGGCAGTCACAATAAAGCTTCCTGCGGATAGAAGTTTGTCTTATGGGTCCCATCTGGCCTTGAATCCCAGGGACAGTTACTTATCTTGAAACCGCTATAGTTCCTCTGCTGAACTAATTCAAGCAAAACCTCAGCATGCAAAAATATAACATTGGCCCCTTTGAAAAATGGAGTTTGATGCTGCTTTCTGACACCCAATATGCCAAAAGGCATAATGCATATTATTATTTTTTCTGTCATTTCCATGTCGACTCCTGGTTACCACATGGTTAGTGTTCCTCCAGAGCAAGCGGTCTTATGTTTGGGTCTAAAGTCTTTTGGACAACGTGTTTATAATTTCAGTGATTTCATCCATTCATCAATAGGGAATACATTCTGCAATTCCTTTTTATTTATATTGCTGTTCTCACAATTCCCAATTGGAAGAGTACTGACCACCTAGATCAGGGGTGTCAAACTCAATTTCATTGGGGGCCGCATCAGCATTATGGTTGTCATTGAAGGGCCGGTTGTATCTGTAACACTATATAAATATATGCAAGGCCCCCCCCACCCCAATCTAACCTCATTGAGCGATGTGTGTGCCCAAATTGCAGTGGGGGGATCTTAAAGGGTCAATAAACAGGAGTGCATTATGTGTGGAGTTCAGGGATGACCAGATGTACAGAGTTCAGAGGTGTTGTGCGTACAGAGTGCAGAGTTCAGGAGTACGCTATGTACAGAGTGCAGGGTTTAGGGGTTTGCTAACCAGTGTGTAAGAATCAGCTCTCTTTCACAGGCTGTTCACATCCCACTTCCACCTGTCTCTCTGGGTGCGAGGGCCACATGAAATGGCCTGGAGGGCCGGATTTGGCCCGCGGGCCTTGTGTTTGACACATGTGACCTAGATGAACATAATTTTCTGCCCTAGAAAGCGATTTCTAAAACGGCTATATTTGTATAAACTAAGGACAGTTGGTGGCTGTTTTTCTGCTAAGAGATTACACTTATAATGTTATCACTTTAAATCCTCATTCTCTATCTTATACAAAACGTGGAACATATCCTTGCTCTGGGAGATAAGCCCATCTTAATCTGAAATCTCCTGTGTCTTTAAAGAACAAATTGGCAAGTTCTCCTAAGGGATGCCCGTTTTTACACGTAAAATGTTTACATTTTATTTCAGGCTACTGTTTTAAATTGTTCATTATATAAACTGTAAGCCAATGAGCAAATTCACGTTACACTGCATAACAGAGTGCCACAGGCAAAGAAAGCAGTAGAGAAGTGTTTCAGTTCAGCTGCTGCTCTCATTCAGTTAGAAGGGTAAACTTGTGCAGTGTGAAGACTTACTCTAATAGCCAAGCTTTATGAGAGAACATTTCACTGCTGTGTTATCGGGAACATGTGAAAGAAATTATGGATGGAGAGGTAACAAAAAGAGCAGACCGTTGTACTACAATATTAAGGAAAATATGGAGTCTGAGGGTGGCTTGGTGGTCATCAGGGGTATATGTTTGCATTTGTAATGTCTATCTAAAAGAAGAAATACATTTTGTTTTTATGTCATTTTTAAAAGGGAAAAAAGGAATGAGAGAAATTCAAGGGCTGCCATTGCTGACCTCCTTTTAGGAACCCTAGTTGATTGGTAGTCCCTTGCTTTAGTAGTCCCTAGATCCAGGACAAGCATGCAGGTTGGAACTCCTGATCAGCATGCTTGTTCCAGGTCATATCCCTAGAAACTAAAAAAGCCATTGGAACAAATTGACAGCTAGGTAAACTAGCGTTTCATTAATGGCCGTCTCAGTTTTCTCTTGTTAAAGATCTTAAAGGTGATTTTAAGGATATATACACAGATTAAATGCAGTTTTGCATTCAATAAAAATAATTACATTTATTTTTAAATACAAATAGCCTACGTGCCTGCATTTGAAGTGATTGTAAACCTTTACCTTGTAAAACAACCCATTCAGTTTAAAATAGAAATAAAAGGTAAACCATTTTTGTATAGATATAAAAAACATTATAATTACCTTTTTTAGGTTATCACATACCCTCTGTCTCCCGCTGCATAAGAGCTGGGGGAGGAGAAGCAACAGCACACTGATCTTCCCAATGAAAGGCTGTGTGGCAGGGGGGTCTGATTATTGGCAGAAAACAGGCTGAGTTCCCAGCATATGTGAAGAAGAAATGGCTGCACACCATGACTGGTCTTGAGTCCATTTATTACAACATCCCAAAAATAACCTACACAGGAAAGTAGCAGGTATAGAAGGTTAAGCTTGCCCAGTCTCCCCCCACTACTGTACAACCACTCTGCTCACACGGAGACAAATGACTAATGAGGGCTGATTAACAGTGCTAGTCTCTAGCAGCAAGCAGATGCTGAAGACAAGTGTCATAATTTAGAACCATTCATAACACAAGCACAAGTCAGTGTTGGTGGGGCTGTGTGATCTTTCCAATATAGATCATACAGTCGCACCAGTGCTTACTGTTCCTTCACAATAGTAAAAGATCAGTTAGCACCGTGGAGCTTTGTAATCTGTCAACCACAAGCACTAAATGATCTTTTACTAGTGCTTGTGCTGTGAATGAAAAGTCAGCACTGAACATTGCACAAAATCTTTTTACAGGTAGAGCAGTGGCTATAGCTCTATAATTCTGGCTGCACCTCTCCCATAAAACGCCCACAAATTGGGCTTTAGCCTGGGGTGGAGCTATAGCCAGTATTAAGAAAAAATAACATTTGGCTTTAACAGGACCACAGTTTAAAATTGAAACAAAGTTATTTATTGTATGGTTATAGTACAGCAGTAGAGAAAAGTCAGGTTGCCAACCAAGCCCACCTGTCCTCAAGAGCTGTGTACATTTGTTAAAATGTAATTAAAGAAATTATAGACAGATCCTTGTCAGGTTAAACAACTCTGTGACGTGTTTCAACTGTGTATTTAGCTGTTCATGCTGGGATGATAAAACATGACATAGTCTTCCAACAACATCCCAAAAACAGAAGTGTTTAAGTCTACTAGGCCTCATCAGCGTACAGCTGAAAGTTTTGGCCTTGAAAATCTGATTAACCAAATTCCTAGTGCAAGAAAAATAAAATAGCTGTAGACCATAGGTGCTCAACCTGTGGCCCTCCAGCTGTTGTGGAACTGTAAGTCCCATGACACAATACAAGGCTGACACTTACAAGCCTGACTCCCAAACGACAGGGGCATGATGGGAATTGTAGTTTCACAACAGGTGAAGGGCCACAGATTGGGCACCCATGCTGTAGACTATAGTGACCAGTCGTGTTCTGGATAACCTCAAAACCTTGCAATTCATAGGTTATTTCAGGCAAGATCACATTATCTTTTTTTTCCCCAGTTGTTATAGTAATTTCTACTGTTTGTGGGATAAAAAACGAAATCAATAGGACCCTTAGCTGTAACAGTGATCTAATGAAAGGCACGAAGGCCATATTGTTTCTTGGTAGTAATGATGTGTGCTTCACAGCACTGATACATTAGACTGAGCTCAGTATAGACATAGATAGATTAATATATTAATGTATAATGTTTGCTAATCTAAAGGATTGGTTGCTGCACATCTATCTGGCACCTTCTCTACTTTAGCATGACATGCATTAAACTGACTTTTTCTACAGTATCAGTTCTCTTCAGACAGATTTCTTTTAATTGGGTGCTGCTTTTGACTGGTTGAATTACATTGTAACTGTCTTGTTGAAATGTGCCTGGAAGGCCTGAGCAGTGATTCTAATCAAATGCAATGACACCCACTGGTGTGGATAAAGGCAGCACTGATTAATTGCAATAAAATCTACCTGACTTATAACTCTGATGAATGTATGTGGTTCTCTCTTGCCATCCATCCATCCATGAGAATTCTCTGCAAGGCAGTCAAATGGAAAATACTACTAAATATTTATTGTTAATAGAATTGGCAAGCTAGTGTAATACAGGCCAAACGAATCACTTACCATTAACTGTACAGCTAAGAATGTCTCTCTTTAAATATGAAAGCTGTTCTGATGTAGCACACACATGATTATTCTGCTGGTGGAACAATATGAGTAATATTCATCAACTAGGAAATGTTCTGACATGATACAAATGTCATTTCTGTCCAAAGTCAATGTAGCTGCGAGACTTATATTGTAGACGGCTACACAAATCTTTCAGCTGACATATAATTAATGAAGTCATGCAGGTGTCTTGGAACTCTCCGTTTTGCTTTAGCTAATATTTTACTATGAAAGCAGAGGTGTTAGGGTGTTCAAGCGTGTACTTACTGTAAAGGATTTTGTGTGATATATGATTATTAATTTTGGCTCTGAGTATAATTTTATAAGAGAAAATTAGCCAGTGAGATTTTTTTCTTTAAGCATTTCTAAAGGAGAGAGGGCTATTTATGTAATCAGTTCAGTGTTTCTCAACTTTTTTTTCAATTGTAGCAAAAGTATTCAAACTCTTAAAATGATTGTAAGGTCTTTTTTTTTTTATTAAAAATAACAAACATGTTATACTTACCTACCCTGTGTAATGGTTTTGCACAGAGCAGTCCAGACCCTCCTCTTCTCGGGTCCCTCTTCGGCTCTCCTGGCCCCTCCCTCCTGTTGGGTGCCCCCACAGCAAGCACCTTGCTATGGGGACACCCAAGCCGAGTCACAGCTCTCTGTGTCCATTCCACCCCCCTTTCTACTCTCATTGGCTGACTGACTTTGATTGACAGCAGTGGGAGCAAGTGGCGCCATGCTGCTCTCTCAGCCAATGAGGAAGGGAGCCCCAGACAGCTGACACATTCCTACAAAATCGCTGGAGCTAGAGGGACCTCAGGTAAGTATTAGGGGGTGAGGGGTGAGGGGAGCTGCTGCACACAGAAGGCTTTTTATCTTAATGATTAGAATAAAGATAAAAAACGTTCTGACTTTACAAACCCTTTAATGCACCCTAGTCTAAAGTTTAAAAAAAAAAAAAATTAAATATTACTAATTGTTGGGGAACCTTAGCCTAGGACAATGCACACAACCACCTTGATAAAATTAACTTCCCATCAGAAGCCCCCCTTCACATTCACGTTTTCTCATAACATCAGATTGTCCCTTTCACATCAGAGGTTCCTCCATCACATTAGAGATTCCCCCATCATATCATAGGCCGCCCATCACATCAGAGTTCCTCCTTCACATCAGAGTCTCCCCATCACATTAAAGTCATCCCTATCACCACAGAGCCCCTCCATAACAGAGTCAGAGGCCCGAATCACATCAAAGTGCCGATATATACGAAAGCCCCCATGAAATCAGAATCCTCCATCACCATAGAGTTTCCCCCTGGATCATAGAGTCCTCTCATCCATCTCCGATCTAGGGCAAACTAGGTCTGGTGCTCATGCCCCCCCCCATGGTACCCTGGTTGAGAAACACTGATTTAATTAATTTCCCATAATTCGAAAGATGTTGGTTTTACATTGATTTAATAATATGTACATGTATAATATGTAACTCTCAAGGGACATACATGAGGAATACATGAGATCATCCATATTTTTCATCCAACTGCAAAATTTTTCATAGACCTCGAGAAGCACCACCACCAGGAGACTAAAAATGTTAACTCATATTATTTTTACTTTGTACATAGGTATTTTTTAAAATGTGTATTTGTTTTCTTTTTTGATACTGAAAATAATAAATTAAATGTGCAAAACCACTACTCTTTCCATAAAAGACTTCAGCAAGAAATAATTATTTGTACATTACGTATGTATTTATTGATGTAGTTGGATCATTAAAAGCATCAATAGGACACTAGGCACTTCGCACCTCAGCTCTCTTTTAGGGCTTGTTCACATTACAATCCTCACATTCAGTGTACTTTTTGCACATGCACGGTTTTATTTTTTGTTTGTGTGTTCCTGTGGATTTTCACTTGTTTACATGCATTCTGGGGAAGTAAAATGCATGCTGCTGTTTTTGTTTGCGTTTCTTAATCGAATGCAGTGGTGCAAACTAGGGGCATAGGAAAACATATTATTGTGAATGTGCTCAGCATGAGTTTAGGAAAAAAAAACCTAAAAGCAAATGTGAGCAAGCTCTTAGGGCCCTTTCACGTGGGCTTTCTGATCAGGTCCGCCTGTCAGTTTTTCAGGCGGACCTGATGGGGCGCTAAATTTACTTCTATGGAGCGGCGGATGTCAGTGGTGACATGTCTGCTAACACTCGCTGCTATTCGATCCTATCCTCTCCGCCAAATCCAGATGGATGGTGACACTATTTTCCATCTGTCTGGCGGTTTGGATCGGATCAGATGAAATAGGACAGGCACTACATTTTTATCCGATCTCCCCATAGAGGAGAGCAGGGCTCTGACAGGTCTGTCTCAGCACAGTTAGCGGACACGGGCCTGTCATCCGCCTGCTCAGCGGGGATCAGCGGATCAATCCCCCCTGAACAAGCAGAGTCCGTCAAATGTCTGCCCACGTGAAAGAGCCCTTACCTTTGAACACTATCAATTTTAAATTAAATTAGTTACCACTAGAGGCTTCAGAACAGAGTATGACTTATGGAACATTGACCCTATCATGTTCTTCCATATCAATCAATCAGTAAAACATATGTATATCTTTTGTCATACGGAATATTTATCTAACATTCAGTATTATATTGTCAGTTTGGGTTAGTAAACTTGCTAGCCTTTTTTTTCTTATGATTGTACAGCCAATCATAAATAACATATTAAAAGAAAGCGTTAAGAACTTTCAATTTTATGCTGAATGCTAGCACCTCCAAGTTTCTTTTATGTCTCTGGGTCTCCAGTCCTGAGATCTCCTTGATGGACTTCCTATCTTTCTACATGGCAGGCAGTGCAAGCAGTACAATTCTCAGCAGTAAGGGGGTCCAGAGATTTCAGAGATGTTAGAAGACAGTGAATGAACTAACCCTTCTAGCATTCATATAAAGGGCCCATTTAAACATATGTGTTGCAATTCAAGTCATTGGATGTATACAGGTTGTCTGTTGTTTTAAAAACTGCTTGTTTAAATCTGTGCAATAAAATGACATGCATTTTTCTATTTTTTGAACCACCAATGTGCATCACAGTGTCTATTAATGACAATGGCAGCTTAGAGCAAAGTACCTATGCATATACCATTCCTGGCCGATACACCTGGAAGATGGAAATCACAGAAGTAGACACCACTACTCCAATGTTCTCTTCTAGCTTCCAGCTCCAATGTAGAGCGACTGCCCTGCTGCATTCTGAACACAGGAGGTTGGCCACTTGGCACGAGAGCCATTCACAGAATACTGCATTTTCTGAAAAAATGTCTTCAGAATGCAGCGGGGCAGGAGGTCACTGGAGTAGCATAGTCTTCTTCCAGCTTTCAGGAGCATCAGCCAGATATGGTGTATACATTGGACCAAGCTTTAGTATATACAACTAAAACTAATATTTGCAAGGTCTCTAGCTTAATTAAACATCGTCCTTATTCTTTATGACCAGCAGTAGGAGGAGAGGGAATATTATTTTTTTTTTTCTGTGTTGTAATGAAGGTAACAGTCATTAGGTATATGAGTCTTCTGATGTTGTAATCAGATGTGATTCAGTCTGTTAAATATCTACACTACAACATCTGTTTCACAGAGTGACCTTCTGCTGAAGAATATTTAGTATCTATTAGCAAATCAACGTACAGACCTACACACTCTGAAATCCACTAAACTGGCAGGGGATGCTGCTGTTAAGCTATTGCCTTGCTTCGAATGATTACTGTTAAGTAATGCTTAAAAGAAACGCTGTTCAAATAATCATGGGAATGACATGTCTTGCAAGAACTTGTGCTATCAATTGAATTTTTATATATATATATATATCTTTATTGTTTTATTGAGCTATTTCAAAAAGCACAGTAGCTGCATCTCATAAAACTGTTCATGTGCTAATGTAAATGAAAACCAATATAAAGAACCCAACACTAGTTTACCATCTGTTTTAATGTTAATTAGAGTGTCGGGTGCCCAAGGTAAATTCATCACAGTGAGAATGTCATTTAAGACCCTCCAGGATAAATATTTTTTTTTTATAATTAATTGTCCATTTGCAGATTAATTTCAGTCTACTGATGGTATTTAATATTTTTCTATTCCACAGAGCAATCGCCAAACAATCAAGGCCAGTCAACGCTGCAGCCGTTACCACCTTCTCACAAGCAGCACCCTGCAGCTAATCAGCCATCCATCACATCCCTCAACCGCAATTCTCTGACACATAGGAGGAACCAAAGTCCGGCCCCGCCGG
>BLSH010347747.1:970481-983220 GCA_018402905.1 Glandirana rugosa
GCTGGTTAGAATCTGACTGTTAGCTGGGAAAGATCCGTTATTAGCAGTGCTATTTTGATATGTGAGATATATGTTATATATGTGTGGTCACTGACCTATTATTTTTAGCAGGCCCTAAGTCTTTATATCCTATATCCAAATATTTGCATCATCCTCATGCCTCCCATCATGCTTAACCATTTGCTGACCGTCCTATAGCACTTGTACTGCTACAGGGCGGCAGCTGTAGACAGAATCGCGTATATATACTGTGGGAGATTACCTTCCCTGGGAAGAAGGCAGCATGAAGGCAAACTTTTTTAAAATCTGACGGGTTGCCAGTTTTATTGGTAAAAGGTTGCAAATCAGAAAACAAACAAAATGGCAAAACAAAACTTTGCCGTCCGGCGCTAAACTAATACAGAGCAGGATACCTCTCTATACGATGTCAGGCTTGTCCCTGACACCTCCAAACAAATGCTAACTTTTTCTCTTGCAGTCCTTGGAGCAACCAACTCTCAAGGTGTAGCTCTCTGTGTAATTCTACTGAGTTCCAGGCCAGCGAGAGTGTGTTTTCTCTTCCTGGTTGTTTAAAGCAGCTGAAGGAAGAATTGATTGGACCAGAAACTCCGGGCCAGAACCAGCTCTGCCACGGCAGCTGGTAAAAACCAGGCCGGATTCTCTCTAGTCCATCCCAAGTGAACGCATGCGAGGCGACAGATATTGGTTGTCTACTATCTCGTCTCGCATAACATCACAATACGTGATCCTGCACTTCCACCTGCAGAAGCCGATCTATGGGCCCTAGGGACTCGATGTCCTCTGGCACCTGCCGATCGTTAGTAAAACTGAGAATTGAGAGATGCCTATGTAAACAAGACTTCTCTCAGTTCTGACATGGGGAAAGGGACCGATCCTGTGTCTCTGCAAAGCAGGGACTAGAATTGATTTCTTCTGCTAGTGAAAGCAGCACACTGTGTACACAAAAACACTGGCTAGGCACACAGTTAACCCTTTGATCGCCCTAGATGTTTAACCCCTTCCCAGCCAGTGTCATTAGCACAGGGACAGTGCATATGTTTAGCACTGATTACTGTATTAATGTCACTGGTTCCTGTGAAGTGGCAAAAGTGTCAGTTCACCGAAATATCGCAGTCCTGCTATAAGTCGGCCATCACCGCAATTACTAGTATACAGTAAAAAAAAATAAAATTCAGAAATACAGTTGGGCTCATAAGTTTACATACCCTGGTAGAATTTAGAATTTTTTGACCATTTTTCAGAGAATACGAATAACACAAAAAAAAAATTCTCACACTCATGGTTAGTGTTTTGGCTGAAGCCATTTATTATCAATCATCTGTGTTTACTCTTTTTAAATCGTAATGACAACAGAAACTACCCAAATGGCCCTGATCAAAAATTTACATACCCTGGTGATTTTGGCCTGATAAACATGTACACAAGTTGACACAAAGGGGTTTGAATGGCTATTAAAGGTAACCATCCTCACCTGTGATCTGTTTGCTTGTAATTAGTGTGTGTATATAAAAGGTCAATGAGTTTCTGGACTCCTGACAGACCCTTGCATCTTTCATCCAGTGCTGCACTGACGTTTTTGGATTCTGAGTGATGGGGAAAGAGAAAGAATTGTCAAAGGATCTGCGGAAACAGGAAAGGGATCTAAAAAGATATCCAAGGAATTGAGAATGCCAATCAGCAGTGTCCAAACTCTAATCAAGAAGTGGAAAATGAGGGGTTCTGTTAAAACCAAATCATGGTCAGGTAGACCAACTAAAATTTCAGCCACAACTGCCAAAAAAAATTGTTCAGGATGCAAAGAAAACCCACAGATAACTCTGACAACTCAGGACTCTCTGAAAACATGCAGTGTGGCTGTTTCAAGATGCACAATAAGGAGGCACTTGAAGAAAGATGGGCTGCATGGTCGAGTCAACAGAATAAAGCCATTACTACGCAAATGCCACAAAGTATCCCACTAACAATATGCCAAACAGCACAGAGACAAGCCTCAAACCTTCTGGCACAAAGTCATTTGGAGTGATGAGACCAAAATTTTTGGCCACAACCATAAACCCTACATTTTTGAGTCAACAAGACCTGTGAAACACGGAGGTGGATCGCTGATGTTTTGGGGATGTGTGAGCTACAAAGGCACAGGAAATTTGGTGAAAATTGATGGCAAGGTGAATGCAGTATGTTATCAAAAAATACTGGAGGAACATTTGCATTTATCAGCCAGGAAGCTGCACATGGGACGTACTTGGACATTCCAACATGACAATGATCCAAAACACAAGGCCAAGTCGTCCTGTCATTGACTACAGCAGAATAAAGTGAAGGTTCTGGAGTGGCCATCTAAGTCTCCTGAGCTCAATATCATTGAGCCACTCTGGGGAGATCTCAAACATGCAGTTCATGCAAGACAGCCCAAGAATTTCCAGGAACTGGAGGCTTTTTGTCAAGGTGAATGGGCAGCTTTACCATCTGAGAAGATAAAGAACCTCATTCACAAATACCACAAAATAATTCAAGATGTCATTGATGTTAAAGGGGGCAATACACGGTATTAAGAACTGGGGTATGTAAACTTTTGATCAGGGCCATTTGGTTAGTTTCTGTTGTCATTATGAATTAAAAAGAGTAAACACAGTTGATTGGTAATAAATGGCTTCAGCCAAACACTAACCATGAGTAAAAGAAGAGTTTTTGTGTTATCATTTATATTCTCTGAAAAATGGCCAAGAAAGCATAAATTCTGCCAGGGTATGTAAACTTATGAGCACAACTGTATATCCCACAGTTTGTAGACGCTGTAATTTTTGCGTAAACCTGTGGTTCTCAACTCCTGTCTTTAGGACCCACTAAGGCCTGATTCACACCTGTGCTTTTTGCATTTTGCAGATTTGTACTACATAATGTGTTCCGTAGGAAACCATGTTCAATGGACTGTAGTACAAATCTGTAAAATGCAAAAAGCACTAAAAATGCATAGGTGTGAATCCAGCCTAACAGGCCAGATTTTAAGTACTACCTTGGGGAGATGCAGACAAGAATACTGCAATCACTGAGCAACAAATGATACCACCTGTGATGTATTTAAGTTATCTTGCAAACCGGGCCTGTTAGTGGGTCCTGAGGACAGGCGTTGTGAACCACTGGTGTAAACCAATCAATATATGCTAATTGGGATTTTTTTTTTGCCAAAAACATATTGGCTTAAATTTATGAAGAAATTTGATTTTTTTTTTTTTTTTAATTATTGGATGTGATTTATAGCAGAAAGTAAAAAATAGTTTTTTTTTTTTTTTTCAGAATTGTCAGTCTTTTTTTGTTTCTAGCATAAAAAATAAAAAATGCAGTGGTGATCAAATACAACCAAAAAAAAAATAAGCTATATTTGTGTCAAAATGATATTTTATTTAGTTAGTGTCGCACAAAGAAGCAATTGTCAGTTAAAGTAAGGCAGTACCGTATTGCAAAAAAAAAAAAGACTTGGTCATAAAGGGGGGGGGGGTAAATCTTTCAGAGGTCAAGTGATTAAGGTGGTTGTAGCTGTACTTGCAACAAAAACAATTGAGTACTGTACATGATACATTTTTTTATTTGCACAAATAGCCACATTTTAGAACACACTTTTGGGGTGTACCCCCTTCTTCAAGGTTCAAGCAGTACTAAGACACAAAGTTTTAGCAGAATGTTAAGAAAGACAGTAAATTGTTTTTTGTCTGCCTCCCATCAAAACCAATTTCAAGTGGGTAATACTAATGGCAATGGGCTTCTCATCTCCCTTCACGTCAGTTATGACATGGTATACAACGATTTATTGTGAGACTCATTAGTACACTGCTAAATGTCCCCAATTAATTAGCACTAGCTGAAAGATTAATCAACACTGCAAATCATCGCTGTCACCTTTTTGATGACGTTAAAAAGTCTGATTTTCCTGTTTCTGCAGCAGCCTGAATATTCATAGCATTGTTTAGGCCTGGGATTTTACAAATACAAATATCGACAGGTCATTAACTACTTAGAGAAAAAAAAAAAAGAAAAGCAGGTGTAAATCATACTGCAGCATAGGAAATCATTAGCTGGTTAAATGTTTTCTGGGCTTGCTAATATGCTGTTGGAGATGTACGGCACATTTGCATATAACAGTACCTTGGTTCGGAATTCTTTATAATTAGTCACATGTGCTGATTTAACAATTTTATTTGAACACATTTACAAGCCGGTGTTGGAGATGAATAATAAAACTGTTCTGTACTGTGATTGCTTGGGCATCAGAATATCCTCTTCCTCAAGTGGTCACTGAAATAACAAAAGCTACTAACAATGGATCGTTCTGTTGCATGGTGGCAACTAACTTTTTACAAGATGGGTAAATGCCTTGAATTGGCATTGTTCAAATTCTAACCTACATAAGCGACTATAACATGTTTTTTTTGTTTTGTTTTTTATAAATCCCCACTTCGGTTTATTTTGTCTTTTTTTTTTACTTTTACATGGAAGGGTCAACATATATTATTTTACAGAAAGTTGCAGAAGTAAAAATATTGAGAACAACTCTTGAAAAAACATTGGCATAACATCTACTTTAAAATACTTCCCTAGAATGGCAAGACTACCCAGAGGGGGCATAGCCATTTCAATTCCTTGCTTGCCGGAGACCAATAGAATTCAGTATTTTGTTAACCAGTGACCAGCTTGTGTTTATTGTTGGCCAATAATCAAATTAATTATTTTCAAAGATAAATGACTGCAGAAAGTGGAAGGTTTTCTGTAAGCAGCATTCTTTTTTCATTACTGTATTTTAAAATGAATAGAACGTGAAAATACATTATAGCCTCCCATTAAGAAAGGAATATGTCAGCTTCTTTTGCTGATGTCTCATTCTGAAAATTCAGCTGCCATGATAATACTTTGGCTTTCATGACCCAAAACAATTAAGCAACATGTGAAGTACACTCACGAACCATTTTATTAGTTACACCTTGCTAGAACCAGGTTGGACCCCCTTTTGCTTTCCGGACAGCCTTAATTCTTTGTGGCATAGATGTAACCATGTGTTCCAAACATAGACTTCAGAGATTTTGGTCCATATTGATCCCAAAGGTGCTCTGTTGGGTGAGATCTGGTGAGTGTGGAGGCTATTAGAGTACAGTGATCTCATTGTCATGTTCAAGAAACCAGTGGTGAGATGATTTGAGCTTTGTGACTTGATGCATTATCCTGCTGGAAGGAGCCATCAGAAGATGAGTACACTGTAGTCATAAAGGGATGGACATCAGGTCAGCAACAATACTCAGGTAGGCCGTGGTGTTTAACGACTTCCAGCTCAAGGATGTCTATTGAAGTTCTGAACTTTGAGTGGTGATATCTAAATGGTGCCTGCAGCTACAGGCACCATTCAGATATGTTTTTTTTTCTGCCGGCGATTCTGTGTAAGACAAAAGTGGTCTCCGCGGCGGATTCACTGCAAGATCAATTTTATCAGTGGCGGGAGAGGTGCCCACCCCCCTCCCGCCATTTTCCTGTCATCTCCGCTGCTTACCAGACCCACCGGTAGCGGCAGAGATGTTCAAGTCCGCTCCCCCCAGTGTCTGTGAGCTGAGTGAGCGGAAGATGCTGCCCACTCGGCTCAATAACATTGCAGGGTGGAAGCGACATCACAAGTCACTTCCGCCCAATGCTCTTAAAGGGGACTTTTTTTTTTAAAACTGTCATTTTTTTTTCAATTTGTTTTTTTTTTTATTTCCTTTAAGTGTAAGTATGAGATCTGAGGTCTTTTTGACCCAAGATCTCATATTTAAGAGGTCCTGGCATGCTTTTTTTCTATTACAATGAATGTTTACATTTCTTGTAAGAGGAATAAAAGTCATCACATTTTTTATTTTTTTTTAAAGGACAATGTAAAAATATAAAATAAAAAGTAAAATAAAGAAGAAAAAAAAAAATGAAAGCTCTCCGTCCCGCCGAGCTCACACACAGAAGTGAACACATACGTAAGTCCCACCCGCATATAAAAACCACATATGTGAGGTATTGCTGCGATCGTTAGAGCGAGAGCAATCATTTTAGTACTAGACCTCCTCTATAACTCAAAACTGGTAACCTATAGAAACTTTTAAACGTCGCCAATGGAGATTTTTAAGTGCCAAAGTTTATCGCCATTCCACGAGCGGACACAATTTTGAATCGTGACATATTTGTTATCAATTTACTCGGCGTAACATTATCTTTCACTATATGGAAAAAAAATGGTCTAACTTTACTGTTGTCTTATTTTTTTAACTCAAAAAAGTGTATTTTTTTTTTTAAAAAAACTGCGCTTGTACGACCGCTGCGCAAATACGGCACAACAAAAAGTATTGCAACGACGCCATTTTATTCTCTAGGGTGTTAGAAAAAAAAGAATATATAAAGTTTGGGGGTTTTAAGTAATTTTATGGCAAAAACCTGGTTTTAACTTGTGAACACCAAGTCTAAAAAATAGGCCAGGCATGGAAGGGGTTAAACGACGCTCAGTTGGTACTAAGGGGCCCAAAGTGTGCCAAGAAAATATTCACCACACCATTACACCACCAGCCTGAACCATTGATATAAGGCAGGATGAATCCATACTTTCATGTTCATTTTCATCTGAATGTCGTAGCTGAAGTCTAATTTTGGTGAGCCTGTGCAAATTGTAGCCTCAGTTTCCTGTCCTGTGGCACTCAATGTGGTATTCTGCTGCTGTAACCCATCTGCTTCAAGGTTCGAAGTGTTGTGCGTTCAGAGTTGGTATTCTGCATACCTTGGTTGAACGAGTGGTTATTTGAGTTACTTTTGCCAATCTATCATCTTGAACCAGTCTGCCCATTCTCCTCTGACATCAACAAGGCATTTTGGTCCACACAACTACCACTCACTGGATATTTTCTCTTTTTTGGACCATTCTCTGTAAACTCTAGAGATGGTTGTGCGTGAAATTCCCAGTAGATCAGCAGTTTTTGAAATATTCAAACCAGCCCGTCTGGCAACAACAACCGTGCCATGTTCAAAGTCACTTAAATCCCTTTTCTTCCCCATTCTGATGCTTGGTTTTAACGTCAAAAGTCATCTTCACCACATCTAGATGCCTAAATGCACTGAGTTGCTGCCATGTGATTGGCTGATTAGCCCCACATGTTGTAAAGCGCTGCGCAAACTGTTTGCGCTACATAAATCCTGTATAATAATAATAATAATTAGCAATTTGGGTTCCCAAACTATTGAACAGGTGTACCGAATAAAGTGGCCAATGAATGTCATAACTCCCGATCTTCATACTAGGTCAGGTCAATCAGAAGATACGGTCAGCATGACAGTTAGGTGGTTAGTATTTTCAGGTGGTCAGCATTGGCAGCTCCTCATTCCTCTCATGACAAGTTTCCTTTAACTGAACTTTTTTTTTTCCCCCGTTTAATTGATCTTTCATTGCCAAGATGAAGTACAAGGTAACATACAAAGCATCCTTTTTATATGCTAATAAACTTTACTTATATCAATTACTTCACTTAGATATACCTTGTGATTTTATTTTTAATCCAATTTAGGCCATTCTCCCAAGCTGTCATTTTACCAGATACAGATAAAAATAAAAATATGTAAATGTCACAGGCATCAAGATAACCATCTCTTCTTCTTTAGGCATATATATGTGATACAGCTGACAGCTGTGATAACTTCTAATGATGTGCAAAGACGTGTCATGAATATTTGAGTCCTTCATTGGTGACTCTATGTTTTGAGGACCCTGGTGTGTTTTATTATTTTTGTCATCCATCTTTTCAGAGATTTTGTCACGTCCATGAATCCCTCTGGGCAGCATTTTTTAGACAGATAAATATATAGTAATAATAATAAAACTTTTTTTTATATGATATCATTCTTCATTTTCAAAGTTATTTATTTATTTTTGAGAGTTGTTGTTGGAAAAAAGCATGCTAAGAAAGTCGGTATCACTTTGTCATTTCGGTTAAGAGTGAACCATGAGCCCGATAACGAGAAACCATGTAAATTACATTCTTTTTAGAAGTTATGAAAATAACTCTAAACTTCCTCCCAATTATCGGCCAACAACGGTCGTATGACACACTGTCGTCCGATAATCCGACCGTTAGCATGCACCATTGGACAGCCAATTTTCAATTATTGTCCATCAGAAGTTGTATGTGAAGACTAGAAAGCTTTTGTCTGCCAACAAGGCGTTGGCCAATTTTCGGCTCGTGTGTACAGAAGTTGTGCAAACACGCATACTTGGAATCCAGGAAGTGTTCGGTCGTGTAAACCTGCATCTGTAATTTACAATTCACATTCACCTGAACTTCCTCTTTATACGCTTCTAACCCATCACTACATTCACATTTATCGGACGATTTTATGTCAGTACGCTAGACAAAACCTCGGACAGCCAATTTTGGGAAAATTTTGGGTACAACTATCGCATCTTGTGTATGAGGCTTTAGAAAAGACAATTTTAGCTCAAAATATTTAGACAAGGTGACATCCTTACTACACCTTTACTACCCTTAGGCCGCATTCCCACCTGAGAATGGCGATTTACTGGCGCTTTTATTCAAGAGTTTTTGAGCATTCTTAGAAGTGTATTATACGCGTTTTACAGCTTCAGGTGTTTTTGTTTAGCCACTAGAAAGGACTAAGGGGAGGAGAGGGGGAGGAAATTAGGGGTGGAGAGCTGCTGCTAAAGCAGAAAACGTGACAAAACGCTTGTAAAATGCTCAAGTCAGGCGTTTCTTTTGAAACGCTTGTAATCTGCCAAAAAGAAGCTCATGTACTTTTTTGAGCTACAGGCGTTTTGCTTCAGGCGCTCAGATGTGAACAGGGCCCATCAAAATGAATGGGATTTAGGTTGTTGAGTGTTTTAGAGCTACAAACTTCAGGCAGAAAATTGTTCAGGTGTGAACGGGGCCTTAGCTATGAAAAGGATTTTATATTTCAAAACCACTCAAGCCATCATCAGAACCCTAAAACATGCCATAGTGTGAACTCAGAGACAGGATAACAGGTCAGGGAACTAAAAATCCCTTTATTTGTACTATCACGTTGCCTTCTTAATACAGAAGGTACAGTATGTGTAGGTCATGTTGTCCAGTGCAAAACCAAAAAAATGCTTTTTTCCTTCCAATCTTTTAGGAATTTAGTTGGTGGAGCCAGGTAGATATTTTTTTTCAGCCCTTAATATCTAATTGTGCAGCCAGAGCCACTTTTTATGGCACAGATACAGCCATGTGTTTCTTGTTGGACCCAGCAATTCATTTTGGTGGCTACCATCTGTACTAAGTGTGGAAACCTTAGCTTCTATAAAACAGGACCTTACAGTAATGAACCAAAATAACCAGCTGTTTTATGGCAAAGATGTCAAAAAGAAGCCAGTAAGCCAGGAGTCTCTAAACTTCCTAATCAAAGTACCAATTTACTGCCTTTACTGTCCTTCACACCATAAGACAGGGGTAGGCAACCTCAGCACGCCATCTGCGGTGAAACTACAAGTCTCATGAGACATTTCAAGGCTCATCACAAGCATGACTCCTAGAGGCAGAGGCATGATGGGATTTGTAGTTTCACCACAGCTGGAGGGCCGAGGTTGCCTACCCCTACTCTAAGGGGACCAGACTCGGCCAGTGGAAGTAAAAGCCCCAGTGTCCATGGGAGTAAACCATGCCTCAGGCTTGGTGGTCAGTGGGAGTAAAAAAATGACAGCACCTGTGATCAGCACCTATGATCAATGTCATCATTGGTATTGGTGGGAGAAATAGTGCCCCATCATTGGTCTCAGTGGAAGGAATAGTGCCCTATCTTTGATGCCAGCGGGAAGAACAGTACCACAATGTTGATGCCAGTGAGAGGAATAGTGCCCTGTTATTGGTTTATTAGGCCTCACTTTTTATTGTTTGTAGAGAATGGTGCCTTATCGTTGATGTCAATGAAAGGAACAGTGCCTCATATCAGTGGGAGGGGCAGTGCCCCATGGGCCAGATAAAAGCAAGGAAAGGGCCGCATCGGGCTTGTGGGCTGCAGTTTGGAGACCACTGCACTAAAGCCATTCATTAAAATAATGTGGAATACAGAAGCCCCTTTGAAAGGGAATCTTGCTGAGATTTGCATATAATGGGAAGCATGGGTAAAATGAGGCATAGAGTATTAGAAAGTGATGAAAGCAATGTAGACATTTGTCAAAACTTATTTTGATTGGCAAAACTGCCTAAAAAAAATGACAGGGTACCTCCAATTTTACCATGTAGTTTTAAATTTTTAAGTCACCCTGTCAGTAAGTGCAGCAAAGTAAGCTAAATAAAATTTGTGTACGGTATGCTTGCCTTTCCAGCAGCGAGCAGGACATAGGGGCCAGCAGGAGGAACCACAGGGCATGGTTGGGGGTGCCAGGTATTCAACACACCCAACTTGATGGATATTATAGCTGGCTAGAGTTCTGTAATACAGCAGTCTGCTGGAAAGGCAAACATACATCATCTTCTTTTACCAGCTGGCTACAGTTTACTTTGCTGCACTTACTGATAGGGTTGCTTTAGCTAAGGAAAAAAAAATACGCTAGGTAAAACAAGTATAAGGGGAAACAAATCGTAAATGCAAATAGTAAGATAGATGAGCCCAAAATGCACATATATAAGCCAATACATGGCAGAGATAGGCTTCCGGTTTGGAAATATATTAACACAAAGATTCAAAGAAGACTGAGAAACACTACCGTAGCGAATTCGTACATGGCACCAAGTAACCTTTGTATTAAATTTACACAACACTTGCAGTACTTGCACCGTGATTTAATTAAGTAATAATTCCTGCAGAGCCAGGCCCTATGCAGTCATTAATAAGTTACCATAGGCAAAGATTTTAATTAGTTTTAATGATTCTTTTTTTTTTTTTTGAAATTTGTATTATTTATTTATTGAAGTCATTGTGTTTCATAGTATATCTGCAGAACATATACAGAGTGCTGGCAGAGTCAGGCTAAATGCATATTAACAGTGTTACACTATTTAAGCATTCAAATTTCTCTTTAATGTCAGCAGCTGTTACTGATTTACAGACCTGTTACTTTCCTCTGTCATTTACAGGAATGCTTTGGTCCACAGAAAGCCTAGATATTGTGTCAATATATATATTTTTTGTCAGAAATAACGGCGCTGCCAGGCGCTCCTGTTTGCAAAGGCGATGTGCACTTTTGAGTTACTGTCAAAGCATGTTTTAACACTGTATGTTACATGAGCTAAGGTGCTGAGGGAACCTGTCAGGATAATATGGGAGCTGCCAATGTGCGATCTGAGGCGATCATCTTTATCCTTCCTTCAATTCTTTGGTGAATCACTCACCCAAAACCAGCCTGTACATATCCGGATCATCTCTATCCTGACAGCTTTTCTTCAAGAGGGCATATACAGTAGAACCTTGGTTCACGAGTAACGCGGTTAACAAGCATTTTAAAAGACGAGCATTTAAAAAAAAAAAAAAAACCTGTCTCGCTAAATGAGCAGGGTTAAGCCTCTGTGCATGCAATACCACAGGTGGCCAGAGGTGCGGGGGGGAGCTAGTGAGCCTTGGAAGCATTCGGAAATACCGAAAGTGTAAACAGTTCACGAGCATTTCCAAATGTTTCCGACCGTCTCTGAGGCTCACCAGCGTCACTGCACCTCTGGCCACATATGGTATTGCATACACCAGTGCCCCCTGGACCTCTGGCCACATACGGTACTGCATTGACAAGCAGTCACTGTGGAACGACTTATCTGAGTCTGCTTTGATATACGAGTGATTTGAATTACAAGCATTCGCCTGGAACAGATTATGCTTGTAATCCAAGATTCCACGTACTAATTCTCAATTCATCTTTAACTCTTTGAGGACCATAAGATTACCGTCAAAAATAATTATAAAACATGGGGCAAATATGTCCCTTGGTCCACAAAGGGTTTAAAGTGATAATAGTACAGTGGAATCTTGAATTACGAGCATAATCCATTGCAGGATCAGCCGCCGTCATTTTACTGTGGCAGGTCGGCTCGTTTTCGCAAATCAGCTGTACAACGGTAGCGGAATGGGTTTTGTGGGCGTGTCCCTTTGGGATGGCGACCAGACCAGTCTGGACGATTTTTTCCATCTCCTTAATGATAATAACAGGGGTATTGAATTGAAGTACGAAGCCCATCCAAAGAGGGTTTGCTTCTTGGATTTAAATATAGAAATAAAAAATGGACAGTTTGTCACCTCAACCCATTTTAAGACCTCTGACCGCAACTCTTTTATACCTTTAAAGAGTTGCCACCATCCCCCTTGGCTAAAGGGAGTGCCTAAGAGCCAGTACATGCGGCTTCGCCGTAATTGTAGTGAATTAGGGGTCTTTCGCGAGCAATCTAGCATCTTGACCACAAGGTTTTTGGAAAAGGGGTATGACCCCCAATCTTTGTCTAAAACTTTGGAAGAAGTGGCCAAGTTGAATAGAGATGACTTGCTGAGAGAAAGATCGGATGGTGCTGAACATTCCAACCCTCCCCAAATACCATTTATTACCTCTTACTCTTTCCAGGCCAAACAGGTTAAACACCTAATTTCAAAACATTGGCATATTTTAAAGAGTGATAGGGTTCTGGCCAATAGCCTTCCAGACTGCCCCATGGTAGTATACAGAGGTGCCCCCTCCTTGAGCAGTAGAGTGGCCCCTAATGTCCTTAACCCTCCC
>BLSH010347747.1:984280-997756 GCA_018402905.1 Glandirana rugosa
GTCTAGCCTGTGAAGAATGTGAAAAAACCCTGGTCACTGTAAATATGTCACTAGTCACGATAGTTTTACGTCCCTCCCCCTATTGTGATCCCCAATTTACACAAGGGACAAAGAGACAAGATTGACATACCCCCTACCCGACGGACCCCTTTACACTTCTAGGTAGAAGGACCTATCGTCTTTCTGTCCTAGACACACTGGAGGGGACAGTCTTGCCTCTAGACGGAACGAATGTGTCTGTCTAGGGGTAAGACAGAGACACCCCTTGCTACGGTCCACCGGCCACCTGTAGCTCAGGCGGGGTGGGTGACTTGCAATATATCAACCCTTCAGCGCGGCTTTATATTTATACATACTGTGAATCTTTTTTCTTGCCGCTGCTTGTTTTTGTTGACATAGCGCAGTTGTCCTTTTTACACTACTTTTGTGGGCGTGTGCCCACTGGCCAGCGGTGGAGCCAATCAGTGGGTGGGGCGGACTCGATGTCCACCGGCCACCTGGCATCGTTCCCCACAGAGACAGAATGGGGATCTGTCTGTGTAAGCAAGGCAGATCTCCGTTCTGACAGGGGAGGTCACACAGATCCTGTCTTTCTGCTATCCAGGAAGATGGATCTTCACATTTCCCCAGGCAGCCCATCCCCCATACAGTTAGAACAGAGAAACAGGGAACACATTTAACCCCTAGTGTTATCCCCCTCCCTGCATTTTGATAGCACTGATCACTGTATAAATGTCACTGGTCCCAAAAAAGTGTAAGAAGTGTCCGATCTGTCCGCCGCAATGTAGCAGTCCCGCTAAACATCACAGATCGCAGCCATTACTAGTAAAAAAAAATAAAAATGACATAAATCTATCCCCTATTTTGTAGACGTGATACATTTTGCGCAAACCAATCAATATACGCTTATTATTATTTATTTTTTTTACCAAAAATATGTAGAATATATACCGGCTAAATTGAGGAAGAAATTTGTGTTTTTTTACATTTTTTTGGGATATATATTCTAGCAAAAAGTAAAAAAAAATGTTTTTTTTTTTTTTGCAAAATTGACGCTCTTTTTTTGTTTATAGCGCAAGAAATAAAAAATGCAGAGGTGATCAAATACCACCAAAAGAAAGCTCTATTTGTGGGGGAAAAAGGACGTTGATTTTGTTTGGGTGCAACGTTGCACGACCGCGCAATTGTCGGTTAAAGCGACGCAGTGCCGTATCACAAAAAATGGCCTGGTCCTTAAGTGGTTAAACCAATAATAAAGCCGTGGCCATAATTTATCCAAAGAATTGGTGTTGGAGTAGTTATTTTAATTGATTGTCTGGAGTTCTCCTGCCTTCAATCCCATAAGACTTACACTATAACTACACTATACTAAGGCACTATAAATATCTCCTAAACTGTGCACTGTTTAGTAAAAATTTGCTGTAGATGCAGGTTGTGATGTCACCAGTGCATGCACTCTGAAGGAATGCCATACCTGTGCCGTTCCTTCAGAGTCCTGTGGCGTAAACAGCGGCTCCCTCGTGCTTGCCACTCACCCAGCCGGAGTTCACAAACCCAGAAGGAAAACTGGGTGAAGATAGAAGCGGTGACAGCACGCCACTTGAGGGCTTCGTTCTAAGGGAAGTTTCACATAATGTGCTAGTATGCAATGCATGCTAGCACATTATGACATTGCCTTGCAGTATTAAAAAAAAAAAAAAAAAAAACAGCAGTTTACTACCGCTTTAACTGAGAAAACAGCAGTACAGCCCAACTGAGGATCTAAACTGCTCTATCCAAAAAATAAAAAAGAAAAAAAGTTTTTGCTGGATTAAGGCTTTAACTATGGGACATAAACACCAAATGTTTATTTTGATCGTGTTTTTTTTCATCAGATTATTCCAAATAGATGGGAACCCACTAGGAATTGATGATGAGCCAATCACAGGAGACTTAGTGAATTACTTATTTGATTGGTTAAACCAAATAAATGTATTTATGATCTGTCTTATCCTTGGAACGTTCCACAATTCAATCAATTAGACAGATGTAATTTGTGATATTTATATGTTTTTCTGTAGAATGGACAAATCTGGATGATTTGCATACATAAATCCTCTGATTTGCTCTTTTGGCTGATTTCCAAAATGGTTCGCTACTACTGGGAATGTTGCAGAAACAGTGTTTTTATGCCAAGAGTAAGAGCGTGTTACACCTTGCTAGCCATTGGCCAAAAAAGGAGAACATAGACGTAAATGGTTCCATTTCTTAAAGTGATACTAAAGTAATTTTTTTTTTAAATGTAAAAATAACAAACATGCTATACTTACCTGCTCTGGGCAGTGGTTTTGCACAGAGCAGCCCAGATCCTCCTCTTCTCGGGTCCCTCGTCGGCACTCCTGGTCCCTCCCTCCTGCCAAGTGCCCCCATAGAAAGCAGCTTGCTATTGGGGCACCCGAGCCGCTGCTCTGTATGTCCATTCAGACATTGAGCTGTGGTTTGGCCCCGCCTCCCTCTCTCCTCATTGGCTCACTGACAGCAGCGGGAGCCAATGGTGCCCCAATGAGGAGGGAGAGTCCAACACTCTCCTGCAACATCACTGGATTGAGATTGGGTCAGGTCAGTATTGGGGGGCTGCTACACATAGAATGTTTTTTAATCTCAATACATAGAATGACTTTACAACCACTTTAAATTAGTAGATTACAATTACAAACTTTAGAGGGAGCTAAGGTCCTTTCTTTGATGACATCGTAACTGAAGAAGAGACCCAAGCTGTCTGAAAAAGGTGTACTTGCGATCTACTCACTCAGCCAATAAAATGGATCATTTAACTCTGCGTTTTCCTTTTTAAATCTTAAATGCTAGTTTTGGAACTTACAAGATAGTTTGAAGATATAAAGGAAATTCTCTCTTGATAGCGGTTCCTGAATTACTCACATCGATCCAACAACCCTTGAATACTATAGTCGATTGAGTAAGCTGAGATCGGAGTAGAAAACTTTACTCATCTGTAATCACCACTAAACCATAAAATTGAAACTGTCATTTATGAAGCATGAAGGTGAAGTACATAAGCAGAAAAATAAATATAGTCCTGGCATTCCGTTACAGCTAAGAAAAGTGTAATGGCAGCTTAATTTCATATTTCATGGGACTCGAGTGCATTATTTCTATAGCCTTTCTGGCTACACTAGTTATTCCTAATGGTTTAATCACGGCCAGCGCAATGAAGGGACAGGACAAAAAAGTTGCAGAAACTGCAGCTGCATTTCTTGCATGTAGGGGGCGCTCCTAGCTGACTAGCTTCAACTTCAGTCAGCTTCGCTAGTTTGGCTAACAAGCAAGCTAAACAGCTTGCTTCTGGATAGTAAAACCATGTGGGATTGAGAACAGGCCGCACACAAGAAGGAGACCGTTTATTGTCTACAGCTGCATTATATAAATCGCAAGGCAGGCTTAACAGAGTTACCTCTATATTTTTCCAGTTTTTTTATCATCTGTGTGCATGTACAGTATTACTATGTACAGTGTGTGTGTATATACATATATATTGTATATACACACACATACACACACACACAAACACATTGTATATGTTATATGGGATTGTATATATGATTATATATATTTTTTTATTTTTTATTTTGGTTGAACTAGATGGACTTGTGTCTTTTTTCAACTTGACTAACTATGTAACACTGTATACAGTAATACTGTACATGCACACAGGTGAAAAAAAAAACTGTGGAAAAATATATAGGTAACTCAGCCATGGCTGGGCTGGGGTATGTGCAAAGCATTTTAAGCATACCTGAAGCATGCCTAGAGTACATGCAAAATAGCTGGCATGCATTTAAAGCTGAATTGGGGTACATGCAAAATAGCTGGCATGCATTTAAAGCTGAATTGGGGTACATGCAAAATAGCTGGCATGCCTTTGAAGCTGGGTTGGGGCATATGCAAAATAGCTGGCATGCCTTTGAAGCTGAATTGGGGTACATGCAAAATAGCTGGCATGCCTTTGAAGCTGGGTTGGGGCATATGCAAAATAGCTGGCGTGCCTTTGAAGCTGGGTTGCGGCATATGCAAAATAGCTGGTGTGCCGTTGAAGCTGGGTTGGGGTATATGCAAAAAAGCTGGCGTGCCTTTGAAGCTGGATTGGGGTATATGCAAAATAGCTGGCTTGCCTTTGAAGCTGGATTGGGATATATGCAAAATAGCTGGCGTGCCTTTGAAGCTGAATTGGGGCATATGCAAAATAGCTGGCGTGCCTTTGAAGCTGAATTGGGGTATATGCAAAATAGCTGGCATGCCTTTGAAGCTGGATTGGGGTATATGCAAAATAGCTGGCGTGCCTTTGAAGCTGGATTGGTGTATATGCGAAATAGCTGGCATGCCTTTGAAGCTGAGCTGTGGTCAATGCAAAATAGCTGGCGTGCCTTTGAAGCTGAGCTGCGGTATATGCAAAATGGCTTGAGTGCATCTAAAGCTGGGCTAGGGTATATGCAAACCATCTGAAGTGCACTTAAAGCAGGTATGGACTATAGTGCTGGCTCATCTAACAACAAGGACATTGCTACATGCACATGAGTGCACAGACCAGAAGATCACAATGTTGTGGCTGCATTAGATTTCTTTTTTTAGGTTTTTTTTCTTTACTTTATTTTCACCTGATGATCCTGCGAGTAAGTGTTATTTTTCAACAGAACAAGCTGTACTGCAGATGTAGCAGTGTTAATACAAAGTATTTACCACTGATGGGGTGCTTACAATAACCCGCTCTCCTTTATGTGTAAACTTTATCGCAAAAGAAATAAACTGTCCCTGTAACTGCTTAAAATAGGTTAGATGGGGCTTGGGTTGAATTTGTTAGTGTATCTAAATCTGCTAGTACATCTAGCGCTCCCTCCCCCCAGACTAATTGTTCTAATGTCCCAAGGTGTGTGTGTCATGCCTTCATCCAGAATGAGGACACTCTAATAAGGGAGGTGGGTTACTGGCCAGATCACCAAGTGAAAACAGCAGGGAAAAACACCTAAAAAAAAAGAAAACAAATGCAGCCACCACATCTAATGTTGCATCTATATTACATTGTGTATTTAATACCGCTGTAAGGTAAGGTAGGTTAATCCCTGTCATTTTTTTTTTTTTTTGTCATCCTTATCCCATTGGGGAGATTTCCCTTCACTTCCTGTCCCATTGCCAAAACAGGAAGAGAGAAGAAATCCCTCCAAATAGTTTTACCAGATCTAGTGTCCTCATTTGAAGATTTCCCCTCGTACTGTTCTGGTGTAAAATTTGGAGTTTTCTTTTACTTTCCCTTTCCCGTTGATAACAGGAAGACCTCTTTCACACTGAGGCAGTTTTCAGGTGTTTTAGCGTTAGAAATAGCGCCTATAAAGCACCTGAAAACTGCCCTCCATTCAGTGCAATGGGTGCTTTCACACTGGGGCGGTGCACTTGCAGGACTTTTGGAAAAGTTCTGCAAGCATCATTTTTGGGCGGGTTGGGAGCGGTGTACACACCGCTCCCAAAATGCCCCTGCCCATTGCAATGAATAGGCAGCGTTTCCAAAGCGCCTGAAAAGCGCTGCAACATGGGAGTTTTTAACCCCTTTTTAGGGGTTAAAAGCGCCCCTCTAGCGGCCGAAAGCAGTGCAAAACTGTAGCTTAAACCGTGCTAAAGTGCCGCTAAAACAAGTGGCGCTTTACCGCGAACGCGGCCGCGGCTCGGTGTGAAAGGGGCCTTAACAAGACAAATAGAGAGGCTTAGTTTCCCTAATGGGGGCTCTGACAACAATAAAAACTGACAGGTGTGCTAATCTCCCTCCCTTTATTCAAAACTAAAGACAAGTTTTGTCTTTCGTTATACTTTAAATAATAATATTCTAAAAGTGTTGCAAAATTAGTTTAAGGCCTCATGCACACAGGACGTTTTTTGACTGTTTTTCAGCAGCTGTTTTCAGCTGCTGACGTTTTTTTCTGCAGTCAATAAACCCTCCATCATGTTATCCTATGTGTTCATGCACACACAGGCTGTTATCAACTGATTTTAGCAGTGACATTTTTGAGCTGTAAAAAAAGCCCCAAGACCAGAGGGTTCTGAGAGACGTTTTTCAGCTGTAAAAACGTTCAAATGCTCAAAAATGCTCAAAAACGCGGCTAAACATCGATCCCCAACATTTTTGGACGTTTTAGATCAATTGAGGAAAAAAAACAAAACGCTGGCCCTTTTAAAAATGCGAAAAAACGGCGGTAATATAACGCTGGTAAAAGCTGAAAAAAATCACTGATAAGTTACTGATGTTTTTTTAACGTCCTGTGTGCATGAAGTCTAATGGTTATGAAAAAAATAATATAGTAATGGTTGTGGAGGCTATTGCATGAATGATAAATACAAACTAGGATATCCGTTGTTTCCCTTTTTTAACATATACTATTGACACTTTATAAGGAATAGTTTAAAATATTAGTTTCATGGTGGACTATTTTACTATTCAAGTTAGGGGCTTTTAAGGGTGAGGTCTTTTAATCCTGGAAACCAATCACAATGGTGATGGGCATTTAGTAAATAGGCATGCACACAGTCATATGTGAGTAGGTGGGGATATACAGTATCTCACAAAAGTGAGTACACCCCTCACATTTTTGTAAATATTTTTTTCTATCTTTTCATGTGACAACACTGAAGAAATTACACTTTGCTGCAATGTAAAGTAGTGAGTGTACAGCTTGTATAACAGTGTAAATTTGCTGTCCCCTCAAAATAACTCAACACACAGCCATTAATGTCTAAACCACTGGCAACAAAAGTGAGTACACCCTTAAGTGAAAATGTCCAAATTGGACTCTTATTTTCCAGCACTGCCTTAACCCTCTTGGGCATGGGGTTCACCAGAGCTTCACAGGTTGCCACTGGAGTTCTCTTCCACTCCTTCATGACGACATCATAGAGCTGGTGAATGTTAGAGACCTTGCGCTCCTCCACCTTCCATATGAGGATGTCCCACAGATGCTCAATAGGGTTTAGGTCTGGAGACATGCTTGGCCAGTCCATCTAAACGTGAAAATGTCCAAAGTTTCAATATTTTGTGTGCCCACCATTATTTTCCAGCACTGCCTTAACCCTCTTGAGCATGGAGTTCACCAGAGCTTCACAGGTTGCCACTGGAGTCCTCTTCCACTCTTCCATGACAACATCACGGAGCTGGTGGATATTAGAGACCTTGCACTCCTCCAAGGTCCATTTGAGGATGCCCCACAGATGCTCAATAGGGTTTAGGTCTGGACACATGCTTGGTCAGTCCATCACCTTTACCCTCAGCTTCTTTAGCAAGGCAGTGGTCGTCTTGGAGGTGTGTTTGGGGTCATTATCATGTTGGAATACTGCCCTGCGGCCCAGTCTCTAAAGGGAGGGGATCACGTGTACTCCCTTTTGTGAAATACTGTTCATGTGGCCACATCAGAGTTTTTCTTCTGTTTCTTTAAAGCGAAGAGCGTGTTTGAGGCTATTTTGAAGATGGAAAGCTCATCTAATCCTAGTAAAGCAGGCCCATAGCACTTATGTGTGAATCTTCAGCTCAGAAACGTGTTAATTTATCTGACACTAGAAAGCCTGGATTTTCCTGCACAAAACACAAGTAAAATCACACATTTACACTTAAACATTTATGAATCGCTTTGAATGTGTTGCGGGAATTCACACCATAATTTATGCTTTATTTGCTTTTGAACTATTTAATAAAATATTAACTGTATGGTTACCAAACTTTACATTTAATGATTTATAAGGGACTGGGGACCAAGCATCATTTGATTTTCCCTATTAAAATACAGACAGCAAAACGCACATTCAATTTGGTGAAACCTTTGTGTCAACAAAGCGATGCTGTTTCTTGCGTCTTGCTTTCTTCTCTGAAAAGCACTTGCTCCAATTAGAGGAACGTAATCCCATTTGATGGCAGACCCTACATTTAATATTAATAGTTTTAGTAGCAACCCTTACATCAAAATAATCTTATATCTGAGGAAAGCCCTGTATCTCTCGTGACCGAAGCTAGATCTGGTGTTGTTTGAACATCAAGACGTGCAAGGATGACCATTTTGAACCCAAAGGACCATCTCTGGTGTAACTCTATCAGCATGCTTTTTGTCAATTAAAGTTTGTAGCTCTTGCTTTATGGAGCTGCTAGTCATGTGGCTACAGAAGGCAGTGCTAGGTGTGTGCTACCCATATTTACCAGCTTTGGAATTCAATAAATAGACATTCCATTTTGTACTCTGAGAAAACTTCAACACATTTGCACATCATTCATGTTCTAGAGCAGGGGTAGGGAACCTGCGGCTCTCCAGCTGTGGTAGAACTACATTTCCCATGAGGCATTGCAAGGCTGATGGATACAATTACTCCCAGAAGCATGATGGGAAATGTAGTTCTACAACAGCTGGAGAGCCGCAGGCTCCCTACCCCTGTTCTAGAGAATCATCATTAAATTATTATTTATTTACTGTAAGATCTACTGAATAATTGGGCAAAGCAAACATACTAAAACTTTCAATAATTTCAGAATTAACAAATGCATATCTCGCTTAACATAACATGCTGATCATGGAAAGTGAATTTGATAGGAAAGCTTGCTATGCAAATCAGTAAAGTCTATGCAAAGCCAAAGCTTTTTTTTTCTTTTTTCAGTTTTGGATAGAGTAGGGGTTGGTTATGACCCTTGACCCATGCCTGTTTGAGGAGATCCCTATAAAGTTAAGGGGTTTTTCTTTCTGGTCTGAGTTATGATCTATTATTTACAAGCTGATTGGCATGACCCCACTGCTTTCCTCCTACAACTTACCCCCCCTATTCAGAAGACCATATAAAAAAAACATATTTTTTCCAACTGATTAATGCAGACAGAGGTTGCGTTTACACCAAATGAAAAAAAAAAAAAAAGCACCCTCTCCCCCATAAGTAGACCAATGGCTGACTACTGTACAAGAAATCACTATAATATGGGACATGTTCTGTAAAAAGTGGTTTTACTAACATAAGATGACATTTAACGTAGAATAAAAAACTCTCATATCAAAAGAATTTTTTTTGGACCATGTACCGTAATTAATGCTGTGTCTGTGTACTGATACTCTACTCCTTCCTTCCCTACTTGTGACTGTGGGATCCCTATATGCCTATTCTCCTTATGCCTCCTCTCTATCCCCTGCTCCAGGCCTCTCCCTGACTCCCACTTCCCTCCCCAATACTCTCCCACTGTCCTCCTTTAAAACATTCCCGCCTGGCCTATAGCAGAATGACAGCCGGGTGGTGGCTTTAAGACCCTGACTGGACGTCATATGACGTCCTTTTAAAAAGCACCGCTGGAGTGGCTGTGGGGTCATGCAGTGGCACCATCTCTCACCAGCCATGTCCACTGTGTACCAGCTCCCTGCGTACATGTGTAAAAAAAAATCCTGATCACATTCCCAGAGTAGTACAATGTTATTATGATAACATTGTATTATTTTCCAAAAATTATGGCAAAAAATTATATCTTCAAAAAACTCGCCATGCCTTTTACTAAATATCTTGGACTGTCAACTTTCCAAAATGTTTTTTTTTTGTACTGTCCCGGAATTTTAAGTTCTTAAGAAATGAGATTGACCGTCAGTACATCAGGATTGATCAATTTTCATATATATATATATATATATGTACACACAGTATCTCACAAAAGTGAGTACACCCCTCACATTTTTGTAAATTTTTTATATATTTTCACGTGACAACACTGAAACACACCTCCAAGATGACCACTGCCTTGCTAAAGAAGCTGAGGGTAAAGGTGATGGACTGGCCAAGCATGTCTCCATACCTAAACCCTATTCAGCATCTGTGGGGCATCCTCAAACGGAAGGTGGGGGAGCGCAAGGTCTCCACCAGCTCCGTGGTGCCACCATGGAGGAGTGGAAGAGGACTCCAGTGACAACTTGTGACGCTCTGGTCAACTCCATGCCCAAGAAGGTTAAGGCAGTGCTGGAAAATAATGGTGGCCACACAAAATATTGACACTTTGGGCCCAATTTGGACATTTTCACTTAGGGGTGTACTCACTTTTGTTGCTAGCGATTTAGACATTAATGGCTGTGTGTTGAGTTATTTTGAGGGACAGCAATTGTACACTGTTAAACAAGCTGTACACTCACTACTTTACATTGTAGCATAATGCAATTTCTTCAGTGTTGTCACATGAAAAGATATAATAAAATGTTTACAAAAATGTGAGGGGTGTACTCACTTTTGTGAGATACTGTATATGCCATAGTTTGTGGACTCTATAACTTTCCTACAGACATAATATACACTGATTTGGGTTATTTTCACCAAAAAAGTGTAGCAGAATACATTTTGGCCTAAATATATGGAGAACAATTATTTATTTGCAAAACTGTATAACAGAAAAAAGAAAAAAACGTGTTTGTTTTCATCATTTAAAGTGGAGTTTCACCCAAAAGTGGAACTTCCTCTTTAAGTACTCCTGACCCCCTGACATGCCACATTTGACATGTCATTTTTTTTTGGGGGGGGGGGGCAGGTACCTAGTTTTGATAGGTACCCAGCTCCCACTTATGCTCAGAGGGCTGCAGCCCCAGAGCAGTAGCTCTCCTCTCCCCCTTCCTCCCGGCAATCTTCTGGGACACGTCACAGGTCCCAGAAGATTGCCCGGCCACTCAGGATGTGCAGCGTAACTTGCGCATGCGCAGTGTGTAACCGGCAGTGAAGCCGCAAGCTGTCACAGCCGAATGCCAACACTAGTGATCTCGGCACCTCGGAAAGGAGGAGGAGAGACCCGCAGCTTCGGGCGGCCACATCGCTGGACCGGGGTACAGGTGAGTGTGTTTATTAAACGTCAGCAGCCTGTCGCTCTGGCCAATCGGGAAACAGGTCTCACTGACCTGCTTTCTGATTGGAGGGGAGGCACTGTAGTGTGAAAATAGTGAACATTCATTTGCTATGGTGACACAATTGGGTCTTCAGGTGCTTAAAAAAAACCACCCCCGCCCATCCCTGCCATAGGAATCCATGCACCTGGTGTCCTGAAAGGGGCCGGGCGCATGGATAGGGGGCAGCTGCAGAAATAGGGTCAGCCGCTAACATTACTTGGTGACCCCATCCCCATGTGACATCATTGACCCAGAAAATTATGTCACAAGGGGGCAGGGTTACTGCTGCATAAAGCAGTAGTGAACTGATATATTCAGGATCACATCCGGTATTTGGAAAAACACCCAAATACTGCATACAATCTGGTTCTGTGAATGGAGTCCATTATCATTTAATCTAAACATAGAGTATGAAGAGTGTCAGGATTATCACAGTTTGATTAAATGTCATGAGAGATATGCTGAGGCTGCTAATCCTGGACGACTTCTGAAAATTCTATATGCTTGGCTGTTATGTAGATCTACTGGCTTCAGTTCTTTCCTATGTCACTAACCTAGATCAAATATGTGGATCAGGAAAGGAAGTTCTGTGAGTACTGTACTATATATGTAAGTACTTCTTCCGGGTCAATGACTCATTCAACTGATGCTTAAGGCTCCATGCACACTGGATGCTCTCTGGGCGTCTGATTATGTGGCAGGAGACGCTGCTTAGAAAATGTGCTTTTAGCAGGGTTTATGCGCGTTTGTCTGCGTTTTTGAGCTTTTTTTTTTTTTTTTTTACTTCATTAGCTTACATTGACTACAAAAAGCGCTGGACGCCGATAAATGGCCGTTTATGAGCGTTTATCGGCATTTATCGGCGTCCATCATTTTTTGTGGTCAGAAGAACGACTCCTGAACTGAACTCTGAATTCAGGGCGTTCAGATAACAGTCCATAAACGCCACTGCTGTTAAACGGCAATAAACGTCCATGTGTGCATGGACACACAGGATAACATAAAGGGCTGTTAAAAAAAACAAAACGCCCAAACGACCATAAACGATTGTTTATCAGCTTCAGTGTGCATGGAGCCTATGTGGTTAGCATGACAGGCAGCAACTGTAGCCTCCATGTTTTTCTCATTAAATGTTGCATTTAAGAAGGTTACAGTTGTTGCATCTACATATAGATTGAAAGAATTCCCCCAAACAGTGTTGATAAGCATTACCCTCATCAATAAAATGATGCTTACACTCCCCTGCGCATGTACCAACATGGGTGAACAGGGCCAGGACTAGTGGAAAGTCTTTAATCTAAAATAATCATTTAATAGAATTAATTATTCTTCACCTATTATGTGAACTGCAATGAGTTTTATTTAGAAATGCTAAAATTAAAACAAATAAATGGTGCATATCATAAAATCCTTCAATCACCAGATTTAATAAATAGACGTTTTAGATAACTGGATACAATTATAGTGAGAATTGTTATTCTTACAAACAATGATAGGAAATATATTTCTGTTTTAGAGCTGATTTAAATATCCTTTGCCCACTCTATTAATCCTCATTGGAGCAAGGCTTTTCAAACTGCATGTACATTTGATTGTTCATACTCCTTCACATTATTCATGCATGCTAACAACAAACCTATCAACAGACTTATCAAAGAAATTCCTGCCAGCAATAACCAGAGAGCAAGCCACAGGAGCACATGCATAAAACTGGGCGCATACACATCTGTGAGTTGTAATGGGAACATTTTGAACCTAGCTGTGGGCTCCTCTGGGTACATATTCATGCACACTTCTGGAGCAGAGTATTCCATTATAAATATAAATGTGTTTTATTTAATACAGCTATATGCATTGTTTTACACCACACAGACCCACCTGCCTGCTGCAGGTCCCTAATATAGGTTCGTCTTATAAGGATATAGATTTGGCCAAGGGAGAACACCAGTTGTGGACATTTTCTCTGTTTAGATATATATGTCTTCAGGAGCTTTTTTAGAAGTGTTGACATCTTAATAAAACATAGTATTCCAGATAAGATAACAATTCTTATTCAGAATGTATTTAAGCATAAAAACATAGATCTCTATGCTTATAACCAGAGTACAGACTATGATATAATTTACAGTATAACATTTGCCAACACACAATTGACATTAATTTATTTATGAGTTACTTATCATTCTATTTGGGTTATGTCCTGATTCTGTTCTGTAATCATCCAATTACATGTACAATAATATGTGGAATAACTGGACTGTCCACCAAGGGCTCTAGAAGGTATGTCTGATGGCTCATCTGGGAGCAGCCGATGAGCAAGCTCCTTCTACCACTGGACCAGAATAAAAGGGAACAGTTAGATGCCAGTCCAGTCTAAAAACAAAGCAAGGGGAAAACACTGTAACCCCAATGCAGAAGTAGAGGAAAATAGTCCAGCAATTGGGGACCTGTTAAAGTCAAATTATGGACATAAGTTAAGAAAAAAAGAGGGATAAATGTTTGCACTTTGAAAATGGGATGGGAAATGGGGGGGGGGGGTAAAAGGGGCATTAGCCTGCATGGATGG
>BLSH010347747.1:997766-1014312 GCA_018402905.1 Glandirana rugosa
GTTATAAAGGGTCACGTGGTCACTTCTTACACTATAAATCATAAAAATTTATACACATCGTTCAATGAGATTTTGTACAATATAACAATATAAGATGGTAGTTAGTCCAAATTATCGGGAAATTTGGTCACTTTTATAAAAAAAACAAAAACATCTCCCACAGGGGACAATTGAGGTCGACCTTTTCTGGGTAAAATTGAAAAAACCACATTTTTATTCTACGAATAATAACGATACCATGAAGAAGATCCGACAGGTCCACGACAAAATCTTTCAAAAAGTCCCTCAGTTCTCGAAACCTACTCGTGGGAACGTCGTTAGTCGAACTTCAACACGTCATGATTACGGCCCCCCATGGAACGGGAAACTGGTAGGTGGGGTAAAAGGGGCATCAGCCTGCATGGATGGTCAAAGGGCAAGGTACCCCCCGGCATTAGTACTGCACAACTTCAAGCTGATTGCTGCAAGGGTGCTCATCCAAAGCTCTTGACTCCCTGAAAAACTTTCTAAAACAGCACCTGGACAGCCTAGAAGAAGTACCATAGCAATAATAAGCATCTTATTTTTACACCAAAAAAGTTAAAATGGGTCTTTTCCAGCTGGAGTTAACAGGGGACACCCTCTACAAAAACAAAAAAAATATTTTCACTGGTTTAAAGGGCTATTAAACCTGATTGATGGTAGAATATAACAATATAACATGTTTTAGAGTAACTTGCTACACATATTTAAAAATACTAAATATCACATTCTTCACTGGTGCACTGGGAAATATTGGCTGTTTTCTTGTAGAATAGGGTGGTCACAGAACATTTGATTGTGTATTGCCATATTTTGTGGACATTTGAAGTTGCTTGTGGCGTGTTATAACTTGACAGATCATGTTAGTAGATCCAATCTGGTTGGCAAATTTTAGTACAGCTAGTTCTTCTCATTTGCATGTGCAGATATCTGACCAATCCAAATAGAATGCTGTGACTCCCACTGTATGTCAACTACGTTGTTTTTCTACTTTCATTTAAAATCCACGCAGCCTTCATACGCATGCTTGTGAACCTGGATGACTTTGGTTGAATTCAAATGCTTAAAATCTGGATAGCTAATTTCTGCAAATTGTTTATATAAAGCACAATTCAATGCAAGCAAGTTTTTTTTTTATACCCATATTAAATGCTACCCTGATTCATTATTTTAATGAAGGCATTGTATTGTTACATTTTTGTACATTGCTGAAAGGAAGTGCTTGGTCTAATAGAATTGTACTCTTTTTGCCACAATCACTGTTAGGTTTTTTTAAAATTATTATTATTTAGGAAAACTGTTTTAATATGCAACTTTTGATATTTCCATAACATTCAGTACTCATTAGATTCAAAAGCAAATTAAACACTGTGCATTGTATATGTCACGGTATTTGCTGTAATGCTGTTTGGAATTAGCATAGAAAAACAGGCGTTATGGGAAAAAAATCTAGCTAAAAATAAACAGCTGTTTTTTTAACCTTGTGTGAGACTAGTGTCCTGGCTACCACCTCATCTCCATGTGGTTGTTGCCCATTGCAATGCCCGAATTTTAAAGATTCTGATAAATGTAATCAAATAATCCTATTGGTCAAATTTTATTGTTGAAGTCTTTTGTTTGCGTTTTTCCAGTTATAAAATTGAAAATGAGGTTGTGTAACTATGCAGCAATAGAGGGAAATCACAAGAGTGCACACCAAGGAATCAAGATAGGTTGCAGGAACTAAGTGTAAAGTGATGGTAGTACACTCAGTTTTAGCTAATCTACAGTGGGGACGCTTGGCACCATTTACGCTATAGTGTTTGCTATAAAGTCAGGAAGTGGGATAAGGTCACTTACAATGGATTAACAGGCCCAGAGAGGTAGCAGGAAGGGATGTGAGACCAGGATAACATAGTGGACGTCAAGCTGTGACTTCACTTGGAGACTCATGTTGGTAAGGACAAACACCTACAAGGAAATATATTGCAGAAACATTCCCAGACACCAGAGGTAAAATTGCTCTGTGCCCAGACAGAGGGTATGGGGTAAGAAAAGGTTAACACTCAGTCAAGTTTTTATTGCTTGTCCCCACTGTGGAGATTCACCCTACTATTTGTAGTGGTGACCATTGTCAATCCAATTTTTAGAGTTGTCTTGAAAACAAAAGGTTATGGGAAAATTTTCAATGGGGAAAATATTCCAATGGCAACTGTCTGAGGTGGAAATTCATCTCCTTTTAGGGGATTTCTTTATACTTCATGTTGTGTATTAAAGACAGTAAGTGAAAGGAAATCTGCCTTGCAGGGCACTGACTGCAAAAAAAGAACTTAACAAGGGTTTTAACCTATACCCCCTCTATCCAAACAGAAAATAAAGGTTTTGACTATACATACACTTCAATTATTATGTATGCTGCTGTTGCTATTTTTTCTCCCTTGTAACTCTGACCCACACCCCCCTTCACCCTCATCTCTCCTGGCCACCAGTATTAACCCTTCATAAAACACTTTAGACAGATTTTTTTTAAAAGAGAAGTTCAGCATAAAATTAAAAAAAAAAACATTTATACACACCTCGGTGCTACATCTGTTCCCCGCCACCTCTGCATTGAGAACTGATCCAACACCACTGATCCCTCAGTTCTCTCCCTCCACTCTGAGCAGAAGAGCCATGACTCACGGTCAACGGCTCTTTGGTTCCCCCCCTGCGTTCATCAGGAGCGCTGGGCTATGGGGAGGGGGATGGCAGGGGCTGGCACAGGCTCTCGGCGGATGACTGAAAGGCTGAGCCAGGGGCTGGTCCATGCTTCTGGGAGGATACTGATCTTATGGTCGGGATCTTTCCCAAGCCTGGACTGGCTGAATGATGAGGGCAGAACGAGCTGCACTCCTTTGATCCATTGGAGAAATATGGCCAGAAAGCTTTGCCTGTACTTCTCCTTTAATTAACAAAATTAAAATATATTCCAGCTTCATATTCCCGATTACAAATAATGGCATTCTGAACAGGATTGGCTAATTTAGTACTTTTTACTGGAGAATTTGTAGGATTTCAGCTGCCATGTTGTTGTTCAGTTGGTTGCTTTGGGAAATGCAGAAGCTTTGAGTCCTTCAGTTGTTGTAAACCTTTGTTTATATCCAGTTTTTTGTATTGTCAATGATTCATCAATTCCATGGCCTTTTTCAACATCTTTCATGTTTACCGTGACTTACAGGTTATTCCAAGGAATGCACTCTGTGAATTCTCCTTAGAATTGTTTTTTGGCATTCCAAGTAGACAAGTTGTAGAAAAGTAGACATCTTGTCAATATTGTATGACTAGTGCAGCATACATGTTTTAGATGGCTGCTTAGAAAATCCCCCCAAACAAGTCATGCTCTTTGAAAAACAGTGCGTTGCAGATATGGTATGCTATGCACATTTTTTTGTTTTAATGTTAAACCAAGACTCATGTCTTATTCTTATGAAGTAAGTCATAAAAGGAGACATTGCACCAAAGAAATGGGCAAAATATATAAAAAAATCAGTCTTGATTGAAAATGCGCTCATCATTTCCCTTTGATCTTTATTTTCATGACAGTGAAATTCTGTAATTGGCACTGGTACCTTTGTCCCCTGCCCTTTTCCTGCTTTTGTATTCATGATATTTCACTTACACAAATACTAAAGCGTAAAGTTTAATTTTTGAAAAACTAACTTACCAATGTCCATCCATACTTCTCACTGGTAGAATGATGCATTCTGGTCAATGCATTCCCATACCCTTGACCATGGCCCTACTCAGTGGACAGTATATAGAGACGTAGCTTGCTTTGAGTGTTCAATAAAATAATACAAAAGGTTAAAATAGGTAACAGAACATTTAGAATGAAATAGTAATATTATGATAATGATAAATGTAGTGTTTAGGTAATCTTGCGAATTTGTACATTTCCCAGTAGTAAAATACTTGTTTCTTTTTTTATGGAATTGATTTAAATGTTTGCTGGTTGACCCTTGTGTTCATCTTTTTGTAGATTATTGGTTTTTATATTTTTTATTTTACACTATCATTAAAGAATAGATAAAATGTGGATTGGGTTATAACTTAAATTTATTGCTCACTAATCACCTATTTGTCAAGTGGCATAGTTGCCAGTTTCATATGTGCATCTAGACTGTTATGGACTTGGAACACCATAAGGAAACTCAAACATTTTTATTTGAAACTTTTTACTATGTAATGAGTAAAATTATGACACAGGGTAATTAAAGTTAAATATGAAATGCTGTTTTTTTTAATATGATTCACCAGACTTGAAATGTTCATTTGCCCATTGAAACCAGTTTGTCTTAAAGCTGGCCATAGACATTAGTCATGGTGTCTTTCTCTAAACAAGGACATGGTAGTTGGGTTCCTGCTCATGCTGATGGCAATAGATGAGAGAGGGGGAGTCATGTGCAGAGAATCCTGTCAGTAGAAAAATAAGTAGCAGTTAGGCAAGGTGTCTAACCTGCTTATTGGCTTTGTTCCCTAAGAACACTAATTCAAGGCTTTTGTGCGCGTCTCGTGACATTAGGTGATTGTTCAAGCTCGCCCAAAAAATAACCTGTTCTGGTGACTGTTAGACAGTATAATACCTATAATCATTGCTCATTTTTGTCACACTTTTTTAATAGATAATAAAAGCTTGGTTGAGGCCTTTAGTGAACACTTTTAATACTATTAATCCAAAATGTTATTTAAAATTAAAAGTAAATGATCATTAGTACACTGTAAAGAGACCATAATTGACATGTAATTGTAAGCCTAGAAAATATAACATTGTGTGCCTTTGGTTTCTTTTTTTACAAATTAGAGAGCCTTCACTATAATGTACATGTAAATTAGCATCTCTGTTTGTAATATAATTTCCAGGAAGCATGGCCTAAAAGTTTTCCTACCCATGCTCAGTGTTACAGTGAAATATATGCATTAGTGTTAAAAGAAAGAGCCAAGGACATCACATTCAATTGATACTTCATATCTGACAATAGATAGTTGTCAACCGTCATACATATTCCTTTGTATTCATGAAACTGTAAAACATATGTAGGGATGTTTAAAGTGATCTGTAGTAATTAGGGATACAAACGGGTATTAGTAGCATGTACGTACAGTATGTGCTGGTACCCTCTAGCTATTCAGCTGACCTGTAAGGTAATTAAATATTCTTATTGCTCACACCGATTACCATAGTAATGAGTATAATAGATATATTTTATCTTTAATTGTCATTAAGTAAAGGAAATCTATGGTCACAGCATCCATTTTCCTTTTATAACAGCAGCACTGCAATAACAATACAAACAATAGTTTTTTTTTGACAATCCAATATACATTAAGCTTACCTGAGAAATCGACTTTCGTGTTGTGAGCTCTGCCTATCTGCTGGCCATGCCTTTCCACAACTTCCTGGATTCCCAGAATGCTCTGCAGCTTCTCCATTGATGCTTACATTCAATTTCTAAGGACTACATATCCCATGGTACTTTGCCTGCAAGCAGTAATTCCTACAGTATACTAACTTTACCTCCTGAAACTCCTCCTCACAGTACCTCTGTAGTTCAGAAGGCAGGCTTTATGAAATGTGTGACACAACAGTGCCTATTAAGGGGGCATAGTCGATACGTGACACAGAAGATCATGCAGAGTAATAAGAGCACATTAGAAATATATTAAATACAATGTGGAAATTAATGTATGTTTTTACACTTTGACCATAGATATAAGAAAAAAGACTCACCCAAGCTCTGCCGCTTCTATGAATCAAATAAGGTGTGCAGAGTGCTTTAGCCAGTGGTGTTCATAGTAGATGCATAGTAGAAAAATTCCGGCAACTCGATGGCTTCCTTATAAGAACTTTATTGTCGCATCATAGCAGTAAAACATCCATAAATGCTGACGCATTTCGGCCTTAGGCCTTTATCAAAGCCTTTGATGAAGACCTAAGGCTGAAACGCTTCAGCCTATATGGATGTTTTACTGCTATGATGCAAAAATAGTTATTATAAGGAAGCCATCGAGTTGCCGGCATTTTTCTACTATGCATTGACCATAGATATGCTTTAAAAATTGGCTTTGCTGGAAGAACATTTTACATTCAGACTGTCCCTAACATTTACTCTATTTCTCTTCATAAAGAAATGTTACATCTTACTGTGTCCATCTTCTTGTCTAAAAGGATCAATTTTTGGCTAGGTAGCTTTGCTACAGTAATGGAGTTTACTACTAGAGCCACAACACATTTATCCTAACAGCATTTGTGGCATCATTTATTTTAAATTGGCTTTTGTTTGACCCATTGTAATGCTATTAATGTTTTTCTTATAGAAATTTAGCAAATCACCCAGTTCTTGAAAATGGGCATGACAACTTTATAGAGATGGCTGTGTTTCCACCACCTTGCCATGATGGCGACTATGGGGATGGGTATGTGTCTCTATGTTATTTTGATCCTACGCAAATGCATACATGGAAAAGCCAGCCACAACAATGTCTTCCAAAAAAGTCAGTCATCCAAAAAGTATCAGAATATCATTATTCTTAAAAGTTTCCCTGGTTTGAGGGGGAAGGGGGGTCAACGTTGTAGGATATTGACCAATGCTACAAAGCAAGAAAAGCAGGGGTCCTAGTCACTGGCTCCACTGAGAGGATGGAGGAAGTGCATTGCATAAAAAGAACTTTTCATTTGGCTTTTCAGTCCACAGTGATATAGATTCTTCAATTAATGCTACTGAATTATATCATTCATGAATGTATGTAAAAGACAATAAAATAACTGTCACCCTTTTTAGAAGATTTCAGTTTAATGCAATGATTTTCCTATTAGAAAGTTTTCATTCTGGTTATCTCTAAGATTTCTCTTGAGCTGCACAAAACAGAACGGTTCTCTGTCCCTGTATGTCATACTTTGCTACAGCCCATTTCCTACCAGAACTGATGCCTTCTGATTTCCTGCCTATTACGTCTCATATACAGGAATCTGATTAAGTATGGAAATATGCAGATTGGCGTTTATTATAGCTGTTTACAGCAGAGAGCTGTGGTCTTGAAATAGCTTTTTTCCAGAGCTTTGCATTTGTTGAAATGACTGTCAGGTGATATTAATTCAGGTAACATAGCAATGAAATTTATCTTGTTTGTAAGCTTTTCATTTTGAAAATTACGCTGGCAGGGATCACCTCCCGGTGTGAAAGTTGTCCAGAGATAATAGCGCATCAGTTTGAAAACATAATAGATTTGAGAATACAAACCCGCCAACAGCGCACCAATGCTGTTTATCAGCCTCCAGAACATACTGTGTCACAGTCAGAAGCATTATGTATTTGCACTTTTCTTCATTTTATGCCACTTGCACTTTATTTACATGTAAATGTTGTATGTTGCAGGAGTTGTTAACTGACACGTAGCTGGATATTGCTGGGTCAAATAGAAGAGAAAATATACTTTTGCCCTATTGCATTCTGGTCTACACTGCTATCTTATGTAATGCAAGGGTGACCATCGTGTATTTTGGTCATTATTTTGATATGTTTAGCTCAGATATAACAATTGCATGCTTTCTCACTGGAACATCCATCTACTATTAGTGGTTAATACTGCCTGTCTAGAACTGTTGGGTGGAACACATTGTAATGAAACTCGTGTTGATAGCTGCATTCCTTCAGAAACAAGATCTGCAAGCTGGATTTTCTGTTTTACATTCTAGGACTAATACCTTTGCTTCACACCCGTATATTTTTTATGGGAGTGAAGGAAGAACTTTGGGAGGAAACCTTAGCTACCAGCACTGGCAAAATTCAGTGAGCAATGAGGCACTGTCCAAAGCTCTAGTTTAGGGATTTCCATACTTTGTAAAGTTTTTTTTTTTAATCATAAAGATTTTATTGAACGTTTAAGATGATACAGAAAGTTTAAGTGTTCAAAATTCAAGATTTTTGAGCATTTGTAACATCTAAATGCAGTAGAGTACAAGCATTTCAGTACTTCGAAATATGTTCAAGGATCCTCCTCAGACTTGGTCATGGGGATGATTACCCAGGTAGGACTAACATTCATGTCTAATGGGAGGGATGTTAGAAAGAAGGGTTGTCCTGGCTGAGCTACATCTGGGTATCTGGTTTAGATTGATTACCTGTCTAGGAGGTGCAAGATGATAGAGTTCCATCTGTTAAAGGGGTGGAGGGGAGGGGGGGTGGGGGGAACAGGGAAGGAGGAGATTGGGGAAACACTCCGGACATGCATTCATTTTTTTTAATAACAAACATGTTATACTTACCTAATAAAGAGGTAAAAGGTGCAGCGCTCAGCAAAGGTCCTTAGAAAAGTCCACATTAAGGTGTATCTATGTTGATAGAGAAAAAACAATCAGTCACCACAAAGATGTCATCCATGGGGAAGTGCAGATCCAACAATATTAAACTCAGTTCGTATGTTCAGAGAGACTGCCACCAACACCTGCACACACTGATTCTTACCAGAAGGTCTGGACCCCCATCACAGAGGTCTAAAACAGCCCTACAGCAACACAGCGGTCTTGATGTGGTTAAGAGTTTCCATCTCTGTGTCACACAATCCACCGCGTCTCATCAATAAGTCTCTTCCCAGAAAGTACCCAGTATAAACAAGATACCAAGCATAGTGTAGTATGTTTGATAAAAGAGGCTTATTACAATAAACGTATTGCACTCACATGTTCCTTTAGGCTCACACGCAATGAAACACATTCAGGGTTTGTTTCCAACCACCAAGATGGCCGCCACGTCCCGATACACGATTATGTCACATAATGACTTTGTCAAGGCCGCCCATATTCTCCTCTTCTCGGGGGCCTCTTTACTGCTCCTGGCCCCTCCCTCCTGTTGAGTGCCCCCACAGCCAGCAGTTTGCTATGGGGGCACCCGAGCTGATTTCCGTTCAGACTCAGAGCCCACTCCCCCCTCTCTCCCTCAGGAGGAGAGTCCCTGATGGCTAAGACACTTGTGGACATCACTGGAGGGAGATGGGGCTCAGGTAAGTAATTAGGGGGTGCTGGGGAAGCTGCTACACACAGAAGGTTTTTTATCTTAATGCATAGAATGCATTAAGATAAAAAACATTCTGCCTTTACAACTCCTTTAGGTCTTAGTGTAAGTATGCCATTAATGAGTTTTTCATAATGGCTTCCACTCAACATTGCCACTTCAGCTAAATAAACTAAACTAGTTTAATTGTAAAGCAAATATTTTTAGTCTTCAGAACTCGACGCTGAACTCTTCACATACATGTTCTAACATATACTTAACATATACTGTCAACATTGAATAAGCTGAATAATCTAGTGATAGTCAGGTGCATTTCAGCTAAATTCTTGCCACACACAAAATAATTCCCATCTGCTCTTCTTCTTGGATTGTTGGGGCCTTTCATTGCCAAATTTCCAGACCTATATTCAGAGGACACCTAAAACTAGTCTTTTGGATACTTTGTTATGTGGAAGAAGCTGTTCCGCACAATATAATCCGTATTCTATTGTGTCAAAATGATTTTAGGTTCTCAAAAGCACCACCGTATTCATTTGAATGTGTTTGCAAGCACCAATACCACATTTTAACAGAACTGCACAATTATTAGAGGTTTATGTGTGGCAACCAATGAACCAGTATGCTCTCCACAGGTAGTTGAACAGAACTCTAATATGTGAACCTTTATAGCCATGGACATTCCACTTTTGATTGGATCCTTCTGATTAGTATGGCTGTTATATTTACTAAATGTCAAAAGGCTATTACATCCTTTATGAATGACTCTTTTCATTTTGTAAAGGTATCCCGGTTTATTTGAAGCATACAATAGGGGACATTGCTTGTGAAACATCAGTGTTTTATCAAGATGTTGATACATTTGATAAAAGCTAACAGGTCAGTTACAAGGGCCTACTTCATGTAGTTGTGGAATGTTAATAATGATGATGTGTTGAAAGTAATTTACCCTGACCAACACATCTTAAAAGAAGCAACCTATGCCAAAATCCTCAGCTAGTGTTACATTGGTATTATCAAATGAAAAAGGTTTGAAGTGATATTGTTTAACATTATTTGTGAGTTGGAAAATGAGCCTTTTACATCAGCTTGTATTCCACAAGTTTAACAATTCATAAAATAATTTATCTCTATTTATTTATATAGTATAGTGATAGTCTTTCTGCCTAGAGCAGTGGTTCTCAACTCCTGTCCTCGGGACCCACCAACAGGCCAAATTTTAAGTATTGCCTTGGGAAGATGCAGACTAGAATACTGCAATCACTGAGCAGAAAATTATATCACCTGTGATGTATTTCAGTAATCTTGCAAACCTGGCCTGTTAGTGGGTCCCGAGGACAGGAGTTGGGAACCACTGGCCTAGAAGATAGTAAAGGCATGCATAGCTATTAACGGCCCCACATTATTTGCATTTCCAGTTTAAATGTTTCATGCCTGGACAATTTTGTCCCCGGTTTTCTATGCTGACCGACTCAGTAGACGAAAAATTCTCCAGTAGATTCTTCTCATGTTCCCTGGGCTTTTTATATTAATATTTCTTGAATACTGTCTTCTGAAATGCACAAAACAGAATATATATACAAAATTTATCTCAGATATGCATCATGGTTCTTTCTGAGAGTTTCAAAAAACTAGCTCAGTAGCAGTATGTCCATGGACATTACACTCACCAGACACTTTATTAGGTACACCTTGCTAGTGCTGGGTTGGACCCCCTTTTGCCTTCAGAACTGCCTTAAAGGGGTTTTAAAGGCAGAAGGTTATTTTATCTTAATGCATTCTATGCATTAAGATAAAAAACCGTCTGTGTGTAGCAGCCTCCCCAGCATCCCCTTGATCACTTGCCGGAGCCCCGCCTCTCTCCAGCGATGTCCACGAGTGTCTAAGCTGTTCAGGACACTCCTCCTGATTGGCTGAGACACAACAGCAGCGCCATTGGCTCCAGCGGCTGTCAATCAAAGTCAGCCAATCAGGGGAGAGGGGCGGGGCTGGGCCGGGGCTCTGTGTCTGAATGGATGCACAAAGCTCTGATTCGGCTCGGGTGCTCCCATAGAAAGCTGCTGGCTGAGGGGGCACTCAATAGGAAGAAGGGGACAGGAGCAGCAAAGAGGGACTTGAGAAGAGGAGGATCCAGGCTGCTCTGTGCAAAATCAACTGCACAGAGGAGGTAAGTAGAACATGTTTGTTATTTAAAACTAAAAAACAAAAAAACGAGACTTTACAATCCCTTTAATTCTTTGTGGCATAGATTCAGCAAGGTGTTGGAAACATTCCTCAGAGAGTTTGCTCAATATTGACATGAGAGGATCACTCAGTTGCTGCAGATTTGTCAGCTGCACATCCATGATGCAAATCTCCTGTTCCACCACATCCCAAAGGTGCTCTATTGGATTGAGATCTGGTGACTGTGGAGGCCATTGGAGTACAGAGAACTTATTGTCATGTTCACAAAGCCAGTGGTGAGATGATCTGAGTTTTGTGACATGGTGCATTATCCTGCTGGAAGAGCCATCAGAAGATGGGTACACTGTAGCCATAAAGGGATGGACATGGTCAGCAACAATACTCCGGTAGTCTGTGGAGTTTGAGATGCTTCATTGGTGGTGGAAGGGGCCCATAGTGTGCCAAGAAAATATCCCCTACAATATTACATCACCATCGCCAGCCTCAACTGTTGATACAAGGCAGGATGGATCCATGCTTTCATATTGTTTACACCAAATTCTGACCCTACCATCTGAATGTCACATCTGAAATTGTGACTCATCAGACCAGGCAACATTTTTCCAATCTTCTATTGTCCAATTTTGGTGCTCCTGTACGAAATGTAGCCCCAGTTTCCTGTTCTTTGGAGTGGCACCCAGTGTGGTGGTCTTCTGCTGCTGCAGCCCATCTGTTTTAAGGTTCGATGTGTTGTGGGTTCAGAGATGGTATTCTGCATACCTTGGTTGTAACGAGTGGTCATTTGAGTTACTGTTGCCTTTCTATCATTTCGAACCAGTCTGCCCATTCTCCTCTGACTCTGAAATCAACAAGGAATTTTCGGCCACACAGCTGCCGCTCAATGGATATTTTCTCTTTTTAGCACCATTCTCTGTAAACCCTAGAGATGGTTGTGCATTAAAATCCCAGTAGATCAGCAGTTTTTGAAATACTCAGACCAGCCCGCCTGGCACCAACAACCATGCCACATTCAAAGTCACTTAAGTCCCTTTTCTTCTTTTTTTTTTTTGAATAACAAACATGTCATACTTACCTCCTCTGTGCAAGGGTTTTGCACAGAGTGGCCCCGATCCTCCTCTTCTGGGATCCCTCTGCGGCGCTCCTGGCTCCTCCCTGCATCGAGTGCCCCCATCGGAGAAGCGCTTCCCTGGGGACACTCATGCGGGTGCACTCCCGAGTCCTGCTGCTGCATCCATTGACACAGACAGCAGGACATGGCCCCGCATCATTGAATTTGATTTTGGGAGTGCGACTGTGGTCTCATGGAGAGCCCCGGGCCCCATACGAACGATCGGGACCTGGAACTCCAGATTCCGGGTCACTTGATAGCTGTGGTAGCCTCTGATTGGCTACCACAGTGATCAGTCACAGTGCAGCCTGCCCTGTTTTTTTTTCTCTGTGAATGGAGGAGAGATGCATCATATCTCTTTCTAACATTGCAACAAAAAAATGTGTAAAAAAATAAAATAAATAATAATAAAAAAATAAAATAAAAATATACAAAAAACCCCAGATCAAGTGTTTGGGTCAATTTCAGGGTCAAAGGTCAGGGTCAAAATCAAGGTCAGGGTTGATATTATTTTTGGACAGGATTTTTTTTTTCACTATCAGTGTCAATTAGTGTTAGTGTGTTTTAGGTAGGATACAAAAAGCAAAATGGGCATTATTGTTTTTTGGCTCTACTAGGGGTACAAGCAACAACTAACATATGCATATGTAGTATCGCTGTGATTGTCAGGAGCAGGAGAATATATTTTGGGTTATTCTTTGGTGGAAGGTTATGGTAATAGCAAAAAATATGCAGCTACATTAAAGTTGTGCTTAGGCTTTTAGATCGGTTTTACCCTTAGGCACAAAGGGGTTAATTCTGCAGTTTTATGGTTGTGCCGATGATGTCCGGGTCATCCTTCTTTTCAATGGTGGTGTTGGGTGTTTTTTCCTCCTGGATTGAACAGTGTTCATGTAATGATATGTGAGCTCCTCTCTGTTCTGGAGTACTGTGAGTCCATGTGTGATGATTTCACCTAGGGGTGGTGGGGTCTGTGACAGCCTGGGCTCACAGAAGTGGGTGGAATAATGACCGGTGGCATCTAGTGTTGAAAAAGAACAGCTGCAGGAGAGAACTCTGGATTGAAGGTAAGTATTATACCAAAAGCTACTTTTTTTACTTTTATTTTTTCTGGGTACTTTTTTTAAAAAAAAAAAACTTAAGTTCAACCTTAAGCTAAAGCATATAATATATCATTGCTGACACTAGTATGTGTCAAGTAATGAAGGAGATTTTTTTATGGCTATTTTCTACAAGATAGAATTCCCTTACTGATGAATAAAACTGGAGTGAAACAGGTTGTGAATTAATCAGTATTTTGGCTACTGCTCTTTAGTGATTTCTTTCTAATAGGTAAAATTTACCAGCATGTTAATTCAGCTGTCTCTATTTTCAGATTCAACATGTGTGTCTTTTAGCACTAGCATTTTTAAAATTCCTAGAACAGTTACCCCTTTTTTTTACATACATATTTTTCAAAGAAGAAGAAAAATGTAGTATTTGCATTTAATTCTAGTAGAAACTCCTAATCTGATGTTTAACGAAGGCTTTTGGAATAATCCATCTATTTCCGTTGTAAACTTCATGGCCCTTTTCTCTGGCAGGCATCTCCTCTGAATTGGTTCAGAGCGATAAATCCCTATTATGCAGATAACTTTATTAACAAGGAAAAAACTATTTATCCACCCTCGCTGAATATTGAAAAGCCTATGTGCAGGTGGCTACATAGGCATTTAGTTATTTTCTTGTTCAAACATGTTTCTTTGATTGTGATTGTACTGGCCCTATTTCTTTCTCTCCCTCGAACTTATGCTATCCTTTCAATCTGTTCATTGTCGGAGGGACCTGCCTCACGGTGTACGAGATAATGAGAATCGCTGAAGACATGTGTGCTTGATAAAGTCAAGAGATGGAGCACTCTCTTTTCCGGCTGCTATTTAAAGAAGCCCTTGTATATGTCTTACTAGATCCTTGGGAAGGAATGCCTTTACCTGACAATTGGCCTGAATATTAAATAAACAATCGACAGCTGTGAAGAACAATGAGTACCACCATTGTAAGAATAGAATTTTCAGCTTTTGAAGAGTGGATTCTTTTCAGACCTCGGATGTACTGCGTCTGTGTAATGTTTTATGAGCAGAATCGGATCCGCTGAACTATCTCATCTTCCTCCTCTTCTAGTCAGTAATAAGCATTTATATGTTTTTCCACTGTGCTGAGGCTCTAGTGGTTACACCCTTGTCATTAAATTGTTCCTCCTTCCCTAGCCATTACAAGGACCTAGAAAGAGGAAGACACAATCTATTACTGCATGGGTGAGTGTAAAAACGAAGAGAGGTTTTATGGATACAAAATAAATGGGTTTATAGAACCGCCTCAAGTGCTGGACAAAATGATACAATGTTATGCTGCTTCAGTCCGCGTTTAACTATTGGGGCTGCCTAGGGGACTACAATAGCTGGCCACTTGTGCCACTTTCTCCTCTATATTAAAAGTAACCTGTTATGGCCCCCTCAAAAAAAAACACATATGTTCAATATCAAAGGGGTGCCATACAAAGCAAGAAACTTCACCATTTGACATTATTGTAGGTAAGTTGGCTATTCAATGTATTGTTTTATGTATGCTGACATTGGAGGCAAAAGGAAACAACAAAAAGTTTTCCTGGGCAACAATACTGGACAGGTTAAGTTAGCTGTGTATTGGAAATGTTTCTCCCCACTATGCCACCTTTGTGAAACTAATGGGAGCATGATAACATTTACTTTACACCTTCACTCCCCTCATCCCCCTTCCTCCCAATGCTTCTAGTGCACCCCCCAAATGAAGATGCAAATAAATATACATGTCGCCACACAAAACTAAATCATGTGGGATTCACTTACACCCCAGGCATTACACTGTGGGCTGGGAAACTGGTTTTGCCTGTTCTCCACTATCAGTAAGTCAATGGGAGGGATGAAAGTTAGATGGTTTATGGGGTGTATCATTCTGCTGGTGTTGCTGTTGTTTTAGTACCTTTCTAATGTGTTTCCCAGTATACCTGTCATGAGAGAAATACGGGACTTTCATTGTTGGCTTCTTTTTGAAAATTCTGGTGACGTGGCTGTTTTTGGCTTCAGTAATTCTGTGTCACGAAAATGAACATGCCGCAAATAAAAGTCAGAAAAATGACAAAATGCTATATTTTTATATTTATTTTATTTATTACAGGCATTTATATAGTGCCAACAATTTACACATCATTTTACTTTTTGTACATTTACACTGCTCCCTCCTTCAAGGAGCATGTGATCTAAGGTCACTCTCTCACATACATACACACACACATACTAGGGCCAATGTGGAGCCAAGGAGCCAATTCACCTAACTACATGTCTTTGGAGTGTGGGAGGTAATTAGAGTACCTGGAGGAAACCAACATGAGGGCAGCGAGAATATGGAACCTCCATGCATATGGTTTTCTGACCAGGATACTTATTACTGGTCAGTGGGTCAGAAAGTAACAAAGCCATGTGTATGACAGCCAGGCAGTGGAAATTGCAAAATGATAGACATGGCAACCTACATATTTCTTTTAAAGCTACCAGGCTGCTAGTTTTTCTTTACTCTCTAGTGAGTCACTAACAACTGTGCAGGATGCAAATTTAAAATAATATTAGACATAGTTTGAAAAAAAAAACAAACATAATATACTTTCTGCTCCTGGTGAAACCATCACGCAGAGCAGCCTCGATCCTCTTCTTGGGTCCCCCAACGGCGCTCCTCCCCCTTGACCAGTGCCCCCAATAGCAAGCTGCTATGTACTGGTGCGTACTCTTTCCTGAGCCCTGCTCTAGGCGTCCATAAGACACATAGAACCACAACTTAGTCCAGCCCCCTGCTCTCTCCTCATTGACTCACTGATTGTGATTGACAGCAGTGGGAGCCAATGGCTCAGCCAATGAAGTGAGGGAGACCCAGGACAATGGAGGCTCCTGTGCACTTTACTGGATCGAGAGGGGGCTCAGGTGAATATTAGGGGGCTGTGGGGTGAGCAGCACACAGGTTTTTTACCTTAATTTGTAGAATGAGTGAAGGTAAAAAGCCTTCAGCCTTTACAATCACTTTAAGACTTCACAGGATGACTTACTAGGTAGCAGGACAAAATCACTGGAACCTGGAGGCACAGAACCTTTGTTACCCAAATCATAACCAGCTGAAAGGATCACCTCTTTTACACAATTTTTTT
>BLSH010347747.1:1029269-1068340 GCA_018402905.1 Glandirana rugosa
CCCGACTAAGTGACATTTACAAAAAAAAAAAAAAAAAATATAAAGTACAACGTCGCACGACCGGGCAATTGTCAGTTAAAGCGACGCAGCGCCGAATCGCAAAAAGGGCTCCGGTCCTAAAGCTGGAAATCCTTCCGGGGCTGAAGTGGTTAAAAGTCAGTAGCTACAGTATATGTTTGTACTGTATGCATGTGAGACAGGGACCTTAGATTGCAAGCTCCTTGAGGGCAGGGACTGCTGTAAATATATGATGTGTAAATTGTTGGGTAAAATATTGGTGGTATATAAATACTTCAAATATAAAAAAAAAAAAAAAAAACATTTACAGTGAATCAGCCCTAAGCAAAATGCACTTTGCTAGATCTGCATGTATTGCAAGCATAGCAAGGACATCACAATATCAAACTTGTCCATTCAGTGCAGCATTCCTGTCCATGGTGCTGAAGGAATCACGTGCAGATCTGCATAACAGCAAGGCATCAAACTTTCAATGTTATGACACAGATAAAAAAATATATGTGTGTGTGTGTGTGTATATATCTACTGTATGAAAAGAGAGAGAAAAACGTTAACATTCAGCATTGACTATTTACTTCACATATAAGAAAATCAGATCCCCTTGAAAAAGATGAGTTCAATTTCTGTGTCCTCAAAAGAACTACATAGAAGAGCCTTGATTCAGACAAAACTGGAATCTTGATCTCTAGACAAGTGCAAAGCTTAGAAAAAACTGCTTAGAAACAACTTCCTTAAGATCTAAAAAAATGCATTCACAATAGCTAGTATCTCAGAGTCCTTAAACATAAAAGTGATGCTATATATAAGATTGTTTATTGAACTCATTATTTTGACAGTTGGTCCCTATACTGTATATCCGTTTGGCAAACAAGGCTTGATCCATGGTCATATAATGGATACATGGGTGCAAATTCAACTCTGTGTGTAATGGTAAATTTAGATTTTCCAGAAAAAAATGTACAAGCTGCAAGAAAAAAGAATTAATATAAATTAAAACTGATTTTAAATGTTTTTTTTTTTTTCTAAGGCTGATGCTACTTGCTATGTTTAGGCTATAATGGGAATATAACTTCTAAGTGAATAGTATATACAGCTTTTGGTGTTGCGCTACATAAAGCTCTTGTGTAAAACTTGGATACTGAGTGCCGTTATTAATGAAAGACAGGCAAGGAGGGTCAGCAGTGAAATATCTTAGGGATGGTGCCATGACCCTTTGTATATTATGTTAATTAGTCATTTCACAAATGGTTTGTTAGGGATGTGGTATGGTGACGCAAATGAGATAAACATCTGTAACCTGGTTGATGTCCCAGGTAGGAGATGAGCAAAATGATTAATGCTTTAGGTAAATTAGGGAAGCAGGCAGGAATATGGAAACTAAACTTGTTGCCAATAATTGCAAAATAATGCATCTGGGACAAAAATATATTCAAAGGAAGAATAGATGATTAATGACACTTTATTGCCATCAGCCACAGAGACCCCTGAAATCATTATTTCAGATTATTAAAGGGAGGCATGCCATGTAACTGAGCAGTTGTGAAGCCAGCAGGGTGTTAGGTTGTAGAGCAGAAGGAGCAGAATGAGAGATATAGCAATGTTACATTTTAGCACACTGATATACGCTAACAGTAATGAGTATAGAATTGTGACATTGTATTCTTGCTCAGCGTCTATAATGACTTACAAGAAATTTTGCACATTTTGAAACCTTTACTGTTGAAGGAGCATACTTTTTGAATAATGGTAAGATGTCACTATTTTATTAAATTAAGAAATAATCACACTGTTAGAGCAACCACATATTTTGAGAGGTTTTAGGCCTCATACACACGGATGTTTTTTGACGCCTGCATTTTCTGGCGTTTTTTGCAGCTCTCCATGTTAGTCAATGGCCCCATAAAAACGCTGACGTTTTTGAGCTGTAGATGGCGTTGGCGTTAGTGAGCTGAAACTAGAACCCACGGCCAGTGCGTTCTGAGGCTGTAAAGTTTTGGCATTTTTTGACGCCGACACCACAAAACGCCAACAAACGCTACCTAATATTGTACCAGCGTTTTCCGGCGTTTTTTGACACCGACGTTTTTAGGTTGAAAAATAGCAGAGGGATAATTTTTTAAAAAAAACGCCTATTGCGGCCGACGCTCACTAACGCTCAAAAACGCTGATGCATAACGCCGAAAAACGCCAACTTTTTTTCCTTGACGTCGGGCCCGACGCTTTGTTTATTTTTTTAGAAACGTCTGTGTGTATGATGCCTTATTCGTTGGTTCAGAATGAAATCTGCACACAATTGTTATTGATGTACTGTAGGTGGCAGGGATTATTTAAATTGGGTAATACGAGAGTATTAGATATTACTGCAAACTTAAAGTAGTACTATGGGCAAAATTTTTTTTAAAATTTTGGATAGAGTAAGGGAGGGTTGTAACCTCCGTCAGATTTTATTTTGCCATCTCTGTCCCATTGCAGAGATTTCGCTTCACTTCCTGTCCCATAGTCAAACAGGACGTGAGAGGAAATCTCTGCAAATTAAAGGCATTTCTTGGGGACCACCAGATCACCAGAACTAGTGTGACCATTGGAAGCTTTCACCTCTATTACTCTTCTGTGGATAACCAAAAACTTGGGGTTTTCTTTTTACTTTCACTTTCAATGATGATGGAAAACAGGACAATTAGAGAGGGTGAATCTCCTTAACGGGGGCACAGACAGCAATAGAAAATGCCAGGTGTGCTAATCCATCTCCACTCTATCCAAAACTAAAAAAAAAAGTTTTGCCTTTAGTTATACTTTAACCTCAATCGTCTATAGCACGGACCTCCTTTGCCGGAGCGCCGCCAATTGACGTCCGCCTCTTTGCGCCCTCTCCGCGTGCCCTTGCAGCCGCCGGCGATCGTGTAACAGAGAGCCAGAACGGGGAACCGTTGATGTAAACACAGCGGTTTCCCGTTCTGTGAAGGGGGACATGACAGATCTACTGATCCCTGTGATCGGGATCAGCTAGATCTGTTATGTCCCTGCCAGCCCAGCCCCCACACAGTTAGAAAACACAGTGAGGGAACACATTTAACCCCTTAATCGCCCCCTTAGTGTTAACCCTTTCCCTGCTAGTGACATTTACACAGTAATCAGTGGTTATTTAAATTTCTGATCACTGTATAAATGTCATTGGTCCCAAAAAAGTGTCCGGCATGTCCGCCGCAATGTCGCAGTCCTGATAAAAATAGCAGATCATCGCCATTACTAGTAAAAAGTAAATAAATAAAAACACCATAAATCCATTCCCATAGTTTGTAAACGCTATAACTTTTGCGCAACCCAATCAATATACGCCTATTGTGATTTTTTTTTTTTTTTTTGCCAAAAATATGTAGAAGAATATATATCGACCAAAACTGATGAATATTTTTTTATATATTTATTATAGCAAAAAGTAAAAAATATTGTTCTTTTTTTCAAAATTGTCACTCTTTTTTTGTTTATAGTGAAAAAAATAAAAACCGTAGAGGTGATCAAATACCACCAAAAGAAAGCTCTATTTGTGGGGAGAAAAAGGACGTCAATTTTGTTTAGGTACAACGTCGCACGACCACGCAATTGTCATTCAAAGAGGGACAGCGATGAAAACTGAAAACTGGGCAGGAGGGGGGTTTAAGTGTCCAGTAAGCAAGGGGTTAATAGGGCTCAAGTTGGCTTCTGTTGACTTTCTGATCTGGAGACTCTCTGGTATCCTTACCATGCTTGAGAAGCTTCCTAAGTACTGCCTCATCAAAAACTTCCCTGGCATGATGGTAATACATCTTTATTTGCGATGACACTCAATACTAGTCGCTGTAATTAAATTCAGTACCTTGCCATTAGAGCATTCTACTCCATTGATGTCATCACAAGCAAGGAAAATCATTGGCTGCTTAAAACAAAAAATGTTTAGTACTGTCTTTCATACTTTTTTTTATTTGAAATAACATCCAAATGTTCAGGACAAGTTGTTGGGGTGTACCTTCTTCTTCAAGTTCCAATTAATGCATTAATGTTTTATGTTAATGTTAAATTTTAACAATCTGGAGGAGAAATTGTCTTATGTAACATTCAGCTAAAATGTTGTGCATTGAGCCTTGTACACAATGAATTCTTTTTTTTTTTTTTTTTTTTCGTTCGACCCAGCGGGCAGAATTAAAAAAAAAACTGAGAGATCACTGTACTAACTAACAGTAAACTGAAACCGGAGACCACTCCCAATGATCCCTCTCTGGCAACTATTGGGGGTGGTCTCCGGTTTCAGTTTATAGTTAATAATAGAATGATGGTAGTCCTTTCTCAAATTACCGGATTATCTCCATTTGAGGCCTCACTATTTATTTCTGCTGTACTAAGAGATGTTAGTGCAGTGATCTCTCCCGTTGTGCCTATGTGTTCTGACAGGGGGACTCCCCCCTGTCATAACACACTAATCAGCGCTCGCAACCATTGGCTTCGACAAAAAAGAGTCCATAGACTGGCTTCTGTCGGAAGGACAGCTGTACACATGGTCTGAATATTGGGACCACGTGTACCCAGTTTTAGTTCTGCTTCAACCTTGAAGAAGGGGGTACACCCTGAAAGCTTGTCCTGAAAATTTGGATGTTAGTGACAATAAGAAAAGTATCACAGACAGTACTCATTTTTTTTTTAATATGGCTACAGTGACCTCAAGCTTCTTCAAACAAAAGGCATTTACCTATTATCACTTTAACCACTTCAATACCGGGCACTTAGAACACTTCCTGCCCAGACTACTTTTCCCCCTTCAGTGCTGTTGCATTTTGAATGAGAATTGCGCGGTCGTGCAACGTTGTACCCAAACAAAGTATTTATCATTTTGTTCCCACAAATAGAGCTTTCTTTTGGTGGTATTTGATCACCCCTGCGGTTTTTATTTTTTGCGCTATAAAAAAAAGACCAAAAATTTTGAAAAAAAAAACATTTTTCTTTGTTTCTGTCACAAAAGTTTGTATAAAGTACATTTTCTCCTTCACTGACAGGCACTGATGTGGCTACACTGATGGGCACTGATGAGGCTACACTGACGGGCACTGATGCGGCAGTACAGATTGGCACTGATGAGGTGGCACTGATAAGGTTGCACTGATGATGGGGCCCATATGCAGCACTGATGGGCGGCACTGACAAGCAACACTGACGGGCATTGATACGTGGCACTGATATGCGGCACTGATGGACACTCATAGGCGGCAGTGATAAGTGGCACTGGGCACTGATGGGCACTGATAGGTGGCACAGGTGGGCACTTTTAGGTGGCACAGGTGGGCACTGATAGGTGGCACAGATGGGCACTGGTAGGTGGCACAGGTGGGCACTTATAGGTTGCAGTGGTGGGCACTGGTGCAACAAGCACTGTTAGGGATGGCACTGGCAGGCATCATACATGGGCACAGTGCCATCCCTACAGTGCACAATATTGCCCTTACCTGGTGGTCTAGTGGGGGCTCCCTGGTGGTCCTGGGCGGCCTCCGTGTGCCTTCCCTGGTGGTCCTGGGCGGCCTCCTTGCAATGTCCGGGGGGCTCCCTGGTGGTCCTGATCCGGCTCCCTGGTGGTCCAGTGGGGGTGATCCTGAGGGTGGCTGCACTGATAAACGTTCAGCGCAGCCCCCCCTGTCAGGAGAGCAGCCGATCGGCTCTCCGCTGCTCAGGTCTGCAGACCTGAGCAGAGAAAAAGCCGATAAATGGCTCTTCCTATTTACACTGTGATCAGCCATGATTGGTCACGGCTGATCACATGGTAAAAGGCTTCGGATCGAAGCCTTTTACCTCGGCCGGTAATGCGGTGGGTCAGACTGACCCACGGCACCACCGATCGCCGCGATGCGCGCCCCCAGGGGCGCGTGGTCATGGATTATCCTGAGGACGTCAATAGACGTCCAGTCAGGATAATGAACCCCCCGCCCGGACGTCATTTGTCTATACACGGGGCGGGAAGTGGTTAAAACAGGAAATCTATTTAGCAATTCAGTTTAGTGAGCAGTACCATACCTGGAAGGTACCATACAAAGCTGAATAGCTGCTATAGACAATAGATAAGCAAGGGGATGGCACAATGAAGCTCTGTGTGGGACTGCCCTTCTCTAACATTCCACTTAATATAGGCTTGATCAGCTATATACAAAACAGGGAAGGAAAGACACCCCTCCAGGTGAGTGATAAGAAATCCCAGTCACTGTGTGCACGTCCGGTCCGCGAGATGATGATTAAGCGAATTGTATTTTTGTGAAACGCGTCCATCTTTCCTGTCCGTCCTTTTGCTTTGCCGTTGGACATGTCTTTTGATACTTTTGTATGAATTTGGACTTCCTTTGTACACGTATGCTTTGAATAAACTGGATTACCATTTCCCAATCTGCTGGAGTGCTGTCTACTACTCTTTCATTGATCACCTATATGATCAAGCCCATACTGGAGTAATGTTAGGTATGAGCAGTGATGTGATCCGATGTGTGTGACTTCTTGCTTTCTTATTGTGTTCATAGAGCATGATTGGGCTTCCTTTCATCATTCAAAGTTCTAGAGACAAGGACATTTCATACAAGGCTTCAAGCAGTGACATCCCTCTACATGTCTATAGTCATTATAGCTGTCCTTTCATTATTCTGTCTGGAGATTGAACTGGAGATCCCCTAGGCAAAGGCTTTCACAGTATTTTCTTCCCAGAGAGGACCTTCTCACTGAGCTAAAAAAGATGGTTCCCTTGTGGTGAATTTTAATTTTCAATGTTTCTTTTCAGGAGCCTAATTTAGCATGCACCATGAGCTGAAGGTCAATAGGTGAATTTACAGAAACAGTTTCCTCCTAGTTGATTGTTTGGTTACAAATTACACAGAGTACTTGCTATAGCTCTTTTTCTGTATTGCTTTATCTTTTAAATATAACAAAATGTCATGATCTTAGCCCAAAGTGCCCTAAAACGGGTTCAGTGAATAAACCCAATATTAACATGCATGAACTTTCTAGGGTAACTTCAGAATAATAACGATTTTTGTTTTTCTTTACAGGCATTTTCTATTCAAAACAGGAACAGGGACAACCCCACTGTTCAGCACTGCTACACCCGGATACACAATGGCATCTGGCACTGTCTATACTCCACCCACAAGACCGCTCCCACGAAACACCTTATCAAGAAGTGCTTTTAAGTTCAAAAAGTCCTCAAAGTACTGTAGTTGGAAATGTACCGCACTCTGTGCCGTAGGGGTCTCTGTATTACTGGCAATACTTCTCTCCTATTTCATAGGTAAGTAATTACATTTTCACCATTCTTCATTTTTAATGATTATTAGAATAAGCTTAGCAGAACATCTTGTCAGATTTGTCAGCTAATATAGGTGACGTTGCTCTTTTTAATCTTTGTCTAAAAAGACAAAATGATTTATACGCTTGGATTGGTGTTATTTTAAAAATCAAGTTAATATTTAATTTGGAGTTAATTAACAAGGATGGAGTCTACCATTTATTGCATCTCGGCTGCTGTAGCTACAGAGAGAAATGAGTGTTTTAATTCAGCACTAATTCAGGCCAATTCTTATCTAAAGACGTGTTTTATTATTGTTTGCTAATAGTTTTGTAAGGACTGGAAAGTTCAAAAAAAGTCTTTGTTTTATAATAGTATTCTGCAGCAAAATCGAAAGCAGTTCAGTGGAGCCATCGTTTTACGGTATTATTTTTACAGATATCTAATTGTTCAACCTTCGAATCTTTGGTGTCCACTCAATGAATAGATATGGACAAGGAAAGCAATGCAAAAGGCAAATAGTGTACAAAAGCAAAACTCCATTATAACCAATCTTATTTGAGGTTAGTTTAGGGAAAATGATCTGTCTTTGTATGTGTCACATGAAGTCACGTACCTGGTAGTAGAGCCTTGTCAATTTTCCAACGTGCACCTTTCTGGCAAAGTAAGGCCTAGGTCGGGGTGGGGGCTGCAGCGATTTCCAGCTGGATGCGTCAACTGGAAGCGTCAATCAAGTGTAAGTATTCGCCAGCACACCAAGGATCACCGTCCAAAAATTCTTTATTGAAAGAAAGATCACATCACAGGAAGTGCAACGTTTCGGAGCCACGCAGAACCCCTTCATCAGGCAAGTGATACAGTGAAAAAGTGAAAAGCAGATTATATACATAGCATCCACCAATCAAATCACACAAAAAACAAAAAAACAGAAAGAAAGAGTCCCATCCCCACCCTCTGACATCACATGACATCAAATCCCGCCTAAATAAATAAAAATATTGGGGTTGGCCAGGCATAAGCGTTAGGGTTAAACATAAATAGGGTAAGCAGTCCCTTCATATCACAACGATTGTGTTGCTTCATATGCAGCCGATCGCTCATATTAGTGTGTATTAACAGCAGCGTAGAGTCAGTCACTAGGACCTCGGAAGGCAGCTGCCTCCAGCAAAGCCATCCACCAATCACAGTGTGCCCCATGTCACGCGCAGTGCGCATAGCAGTGGGGCAATGGGAGGATGCCAACCTGCGGGGCTGCCATTGCTATGGCAACTAGTGACGTCAGGCAGGGGATACGGGAACTCTGTGAAATCATGTGTCAGAAGTGTTGAAGCTGAAAAGCGAGAGGCAGAGGAAAAGCAAGCAAGAGAAGAGATGAAGCTACAAAGGAGGAGGAAACCAAGGCAACGGAGAAGGAAGAGGAAAAAAAAAGGAAACTAAAGAAAAGAAAGAGGAAAAAAAGGGGGAGAAAAAAGGAAGGAAAGAAACAAAGATTGGAGGAGAAAAAGAGATAAAGGAGAAGAGAAAAAAGGCGGGATTTGACATCATGTGACATCAGAGGGTGGGGGTGGGACTGTTTTTTTCATTTTTTGTGTGATTTGATTGGTGGTTGTTATGTATATAATCTGCTTTTCACTTTTGCACTGTATCACATGCCTGATGAAGGGGTCCTGCGTGGCTCCGAAACGTTGCACTTCCTGTGATGTGATCTTTCTTTGAATAAAGAATTTTTGGACGGTGATCCTTGGTGTGCCGGCGAATACTTACACTTGGTAGTAGAGCCTGTCTTTTGTAGGAGAAGACCTCTCATACAGCTCTGGCTCTGAACCTGCTGGAGTGGTGACAGTGGTCTCGAGAGCGCAGCGAGGTAGGAGTGCCTCTGTAATGCAGCAGCAGACTGGATGCTGGGTGTAGATTCTGGATGAGCTAGTAGTAGGCAGCAGTAGACTGAAAAGGCAGATGCAGGTCAGTGACCCCAGGAGCTGGATGCAGAGGCAGACTAAAGAGGGGTTAATCAAGCTGGGTCAGAACACTGTGCGCATATAAGGCAGAACAGCAGGCAGAGAGTAGTCAAAAGGCAAGCTGGATTCGGAAACGAATATCTGGCAGGTAAAGCCTTATAAGCAGAGTCAAGGCAAGCCGAGTCAGGAGAGAAGAAGGCAGAAGAGTCAAACAGGCCAAGGTCAAATCAGGTAACTGGTATCAGCAGGTTCAGTGAAATACGGGACAAGCTGCAGATCAGACAGTAGTGCACAAGTGCAGTTGCTGTCCTTTTTAAAAGCCCCTGGGCGCCAAAGCAGATTAGCACGTGTGCGTGCGGCATGCGCACACACACACGCCGGTGACAAGCCAGAGGAATCCCTGTGCAAACCCGTGTGCGCATGCGGGCTGCAGTGCCAATCTGGATTCCTGACCATATGCTTTGTTATGCACATTGTTGTTTGGCTGCTAGTGTACATGTTCATAAACACTGAACATAAAGAGTGCGTAATTGTCACAATTGCCAGCACTTTATCTATAGGATTTAATGCATACATCAGCTTTTGTTGGTGAACTTGTGCACACACCCTCCAGGCTCTCCGGTACTCACAGGCCATGAGTCTGGCTTTCTCAATTTGCATAACTGTGCTAAGTTGAGTCATTACTATCATGGAGGACCAAGCGCATAGGTAAAGTTAGGGGTTTGGTAAGTAGCGTATGATACAGAAGAAAACTGGAGTTACAGCTTGGAAGCTCTGGAAATAGCCCAAATAGAGTCTGGCAGAAACGCTGCTAGTAGTGTTGCAAAGCATAGTCTTATTATTTGCCAAACAATAGCCAGGGGAAAAGGTATTTCTATGGCTGATCCAAATACCACCTGAACCAGGGTGAAGTAGAGACCATATATAGAATCAATGGTAAAGGAGTGCACACAATTACCTTAAAAGCCATTCAATGAGTACATTAGGACCCCAAAATATGGCTGCAAATATATGGAAGATGGTTTGTGGTCGAAAGATAAGAAGATATATATAAAGCTTTAAATGGCTTTTATTGAATAAAAGGCTTAAAAACAGTCAATAGTTCTGCACAACATCATGCAGATGCGGCAGCATATAAGCATACATTGTCTCCCCATGTACTGTGAATATAAGTTGGCGGCAGATGTACCACTCTCGCAACAGGGAGGCCGAGGTCCCGTTAAGGATGGTAGATCAGTGCCCCCGGAGGGGAAGGATGCCACTATCAGTTTCAGGTTCCAGCTACACACCCGTGTCACCGGAAGTTGAGACAATGTAAGCTTATATGCAGCCTATATTGCCATGATGTTGTGCCGGACTATTGACTGTTTATAAGCCTCTTATTCAATAACAGCTATTTAAGGATTTACATTTATTGTCTTATCCTTCAACCACAAACCATCTTCCAGCTACTTCGCAGCTGTATTTTACTATTTCCTATTTTACTCATTGAACTGTTTTTAGGGTATCCTTGTGTGCTTTAGTGATGATTTTAGCTTGGAAGCACTGCCCACCCATTGGGTGAGCCTTGCAGTGTGAATTATAGTTTTTTTTTTGCTTGCAAGGTGAGGGTGAACTTGGAGAGTTAGGGGTAGTTTCACCAACAAAAGTGAATCTACACTTTATAGAGCAGCTTGAGCATTGCTTTGCCTGAAAGTCAGATTGTATGTAAAAAGGTGAGTTTAAAGTCGAGTTCCACCCAGAATTTTTTTTTTACATCATTTAAGTCTTTAGCCTATATAGACTTACCTTTGAAGGAAAAAAAATCATTTTATACTCACCCTAAGTTGCTTGTTGCTAGGTGGTCTCTGTAATCTGCCCCTTTTAGGTCCTAGGCTCTTCTCCTCACTTCCTGCTTCGCCTGGCCTCCTGGGAGATCTGACTCATCATTTCCAGGGGTCAGTGGGCTTCCCTGTACCGTAAAACTGTGTTATTTACAGACAGGAAATTATGCCATTTAAGGAGGACCGAGATCGAGGAGTGCATGATGGTTACCCACCATGCACTTCTTACAGGAGACTACGGATGGGCTTCAGATGCCCTCACCTAAAATGGAAAAGTCCAGCAGTGAGAGAAAGGAAATTGTGAGTAAAAAATACATGTAATTACTAGTCGGTTTGAAAGTAAGGAAACAAAAGGTTACATCTATTTAGTATTAAGAGTGGATGCAAAAAGAAAAAAAATTCTGGGTGGAACTCTGCTTTAATACAAAGTAACAGCTGTTTGTTACAATTTACTATTTTACATTCACAATACAATAACAATATCCAGTTGTCCATGGACTTGCTGTTCAAGTCACAAAAAATCATTGTAAGCAATAGCAAATTTGTCAACTGTGAAATTGCATATTTTAGTCACGTATTTACTAAAAAAAACTGTTCTAGCAAGTGAATTTCACAAATTTTATTAAACTGATGGTAGAAGCACTTGAAAAGTTTTAGTGGGTGTTTTACATTTGAATATTTAATTCCAAATTGTTAATGAATGCCTTTGATGGACTTTCAGACATGTAGCTTTGCAGTGGCATGGTCAGGAGTGGCCCTCCAAAGTGCAGAAGTATGCCATCCAATCACATTGACCTCATCTCATTTTGGTCCACACCAGTGTTTTAGCAGAATTCTTTTGTAAGAATTAATGTTACTCTTCTGTAAGAGTAAATGTTACTTTTGCTAGAGAAGCAGTGCTATCTTCCCCCCGAAGAATATCAACACCATCTTTATTGCTGTGAAGTGTGTGTAGATGACAGGATTTACCCTATACGTATACTCTCCTTATGATGCCAATCCTTCATATATACCATTTATTATTTTTTTTTATGTATTTTGATGAAGGATTGTTTCTGTGGAACAAGACTGCTGAGACAAAAGCTAAACTATTTTTCTCCAGAGCTGTCTTCATGAAACAGCTTGAGGCCATCTTTAACCATTACTGGTTGCTTCTCTACTCAAACACAAAAGCTTGTTTTTCAGAGAACACCATTTTAGGCAAAGGTCAGCTTTTTTTGGCCAGATTATGTCTTCTCTGCACAATGGAAAACATGTATTAAATCAGCACGATAAACAGGTCTATCTCAACAGGGGTTTTATGTTATTTTTTTTACTTTGTCTTCGTGACGGTGCACAACTGTTGCAGCACAGTTTTATACAATAAATTTGTCAATTTTCTCTTATTTTTGGTTTACTGCCACTGCTTTTTTTTGTGTGACCTGTTTTAGAAGTGATTTTACCAATCTGTGTAGTTTTATTTCTAACTTAGTAGACACATGTCCTGACCTTACAGATTTTTTTTTGACAAAAGTTCATGAATTCGATAATAAATTAATAGATTCCTTAATCATTCTAGTACAAAAACAATGCCACGCTACATCAAAAGACTGTATATCAAATATATAAATAGATCAATAAAGTGGTATTAAAGCTTAGTGTTTTTTTTTTTAAATAACAAACATGTTCTACTTACCTGCTCTGCACAGTGGTTTTACACAGAGCAGCTTCGATCCTCTTCTTTTCAGGTCCCTTAGTGACGCTCTTGGCTCCTTCCCTTTAAGCAGTGCCTTCAGAGAAAGCCGCTTGCCCTGGGGGGACCGCTGCATGCTAGCTCCTGAGCTGCTTCTCTATGCGTCCTCTCTCTCACCCACTCTCTCCTCATTGGCTCACTGGCTGTGATTGACACAGCCAGTGAGCATTGGCACTGCTGTCTCAGCCAGGGAAGAAGGAGAGTCCTGGGACAGCCGAGGCTATCGTGAACATCGCTGGATCGGAGGGAGCTCAGGTAAAGATTGGGCTTATAGAAGGTTTGTTACCTTCATGCATGGAATGCATGAAGTTAAAAAACCTTCAGCCTTTAGAACCACTTTAAGTCACAAAAATATTCCAAGTGATGGTGACCTGTCCACCCAGGAGTGAAAAAAACCCACAATTGATACTGCCTGTGATGCAACCAAAAAAATGGAAAAAGCAAAAAACTTTTTTATAAATCGTTCATATGTGCATCAGCGTCTCAACATTTAAATATTCTCATTTAATTTTTCTTTTTGGTTTTTATCACAGATGCCAATTGAATTTTTTTTCACTCCTGTGTGGACAGAAGGTTACCGTCACTTGGACTATATTTGGGACTTAAAGTGATTGTAAAGAATCACCTTGTAAAACAAGCCATTCAGTTTAAAATAGAAATGAAAGGCAAAACATTTTTGTATAGTTATTAAAAAAAACAACCTTATAAATACCTTTTTTTTAACTTTTTTTAAGTGATCACATTCCCTCTGTTCTCAGCTGCATAAGAGCATAAGGGGGAGGGGAAGCAGCAGCACACTGAGCTTCTCAGTGAATGGCTGTGTAGGGCGTGCCAAGGAAAGTCTTATCATTAGAGGAGAGTAGGCTGATTCCCAGCATAGCTAGAGAACTCCCCACAGTGTGTTATCCTGCTTTGTGTGGTCAGTTTGTAATAGGAAAGCCAGGGGGACTGGCAGGAACACCAGGGATTTCACATAAAGGAAGCAATACAAAGAGAACAGGATATTTTCTCATACAAGTACATGGTACAGGAGGTACATATCAGGAATATGAAGTGTTGGGGTAACAAATGCTTGAATGATTTATTTATATACTTGATACATAATCCTTTGATGTAGCGCTGCATTGTTTTTGTAGTAGCTATATTAGGTGGAGGTTGGACACCTTTGTTGCTGCAGCTTGATTGAGTGTGGTTGATTTTGATTGTTGGTTTTAGCTTCTAATACTATTTCACGCCAGATGCATGAATTCCTATGGTGGGATTTAGCAGGGGTGTGTTTTTTGAAGCACTGATTAGAGCCAGAGGCTCTAATAGGCTTCAAAATAGGGTGGGCTCGGGGTGCAGAACATTGTGTCCGGAGCCCACTCAGGTGTATTGCAACAGCGAAGGAATATTCAGTGTTGCAACACTGATCCTCCTCCCGGCCAATCGGGCAGCGGGTCTGATACCCATCACCTGAAAGGACAGGCGATCCCATTGGACGCCTAGGAGAAGAAGGGAGGAACCGCACAGAATACACAGGAGCCTATCCGCCATGGATAGAAGCCCACTGCCGCCAGAGCCTGCAACCCGCCACAGCCTGCCACTGCCTGCCATAGCCTGCAATTCTCCAAAGCCTGCAGCCCGCCGCTGCCTGCCGGAGCCCACAACCCGCCCACCGTGGCCTGCAGGGGGGGAGGGGAGGGTGCTGAGATCCCACCGACTAACAGGGGGGTTATTTTCCGACCCCCCCAAAAAAAAAAAAAAACACCGGCCGCCACTGGGGGTGAGCATGAAAAGGTTTTTGATTTACTTGGTTAATCAGTACCATCAAGCCCACACCAGCCAAATATTCTGTTTTGGATAGAGCAGGGAAGTGTCAAATATGTATTTCTGTCTGTGTTCCTATTTTCTCTCACTTTCTGTTTCACTCACTAGAATGAGGAAGAGTTAGAACCTCTGACAATGTTTGCATTGCTGTCCATGCCTTCCTGTCCAAGTTACACCTGCTCCTTTAGGGCTCTTTCACGCTTGCATTAAATTTTAAAGTGGCCTAAAAGCACATTAACGCACTTATAGCATTAATGAGCATTTAGGATGTGTTTTACAGGCATTCATGTTGCATTAGGCAACACTTCTCAAATACCCCATGTGTGTGTGTGTGTTTTTTTCTACAAGGCTAAAATGGGAAATGATCACTTTTGACGCTTTGCAACACACTGTAAACACACTATTAATGCCATAGGCACGTTTACAGTGGGTTCAAGGTGCGGTTGTGGTGCATTTCAATAGAAGTGTATGGAGGCAGTTGCAAAGTGTCAATGCTTGCTAAACTCTGGTGGCAGCATTTTTTTTTTTTTTTGTCTCTCAGCAATTCGAAGGCTGTAGTGTGAACACCTCCATCCACTTCCCATTATAAAAATTTTGTGTGCCAATCTGATTTCTGGAAGTGTTAACAGTGCAATCCATTCACCTATTTTCAACGTATGTGTGAAAGAGCCCTTATTTCTTGCACAGGCATCACAGAGAAAGGTGTTGAGGAAAAATCCCCCCAGTGGCAGAAATAAAATTTTGGAAAAAATAGAGGAACGGAGGGTTTTGACCTCAGTTTTTTCTTTTTTTGCAATCTGTGTCCCATTGAGATTAGTCCTTGTCAATGGTACATACAACAAATACAGAGGGTAAGTTTTCCTAATGGGGGGAAAGATGCCAATTAAAATCTTACAGGTGTTCTAATCCCTTTTCACTCTATCCAAAACTAGTTATATTTTAACTCTTCCCCAAGCTATCCAACATTAAAAAAACATGTAGCTGTCAAAGTCAAATTGCAATTTACATAACTGAGCCTATGTTTTTTTTTTTGTTAATTTAACCACTTCCCGCCCTTAGGACATACAAGTACATCCTTGTGTTGAAGTGGTTATAGCTGCAGCCATAATTCCGGTATCAACATTTGCAGCCAGTGATAAACTTTCATGTAGAAATGATCCAAGCGGCTCTACAGCTACCCGATCACTTCTATAGGGTGCGGAAACCGGTACAACTGGGGAGCCTGGGACTGCTGCAACCTGTCCAGCTGAGTACAGAGGAAAGGCAGGTACATCCATAGCCATCTCTCCTCTGTGACAAATGAAATGAGGATTTTGTCACTTCCGGTTTTGGTTTGTTGTTTGCAAGCTGTTACTGGCTTGTAAAAGATCTGAGCAGACCAATCTCAACTTGAACAGATGCTTTTGAGGGCAGAGGAGAGGTCTGCTATCTAATAGACCCCAAATCTCTCAATAAGAGTACCTGTCATTAGGGGTCAACCGATTATCGATGTGGCTGATATTCACTTTTTTAAAAGAATCGGTATCGGTCAGAAGCATACCGATATTGCTTCATGGGGTTGTACCAGAGTGATGCTTGCAGCTGCAGGCATCACCCCGGTACCGTTCTTTAGAGCGGACAGTCGGCTTTCTTGTAGTAGCAACCGATGCGGCTAATGAGTTGCTCGGCTGTTATTACAAACAGCGGAAGAGGACGACCACCCCCTCCAGCCGCGCTCCACCTGGGTCTCCCATCCGTATCAGGAGCCCTGAGCGACCAGCTGGCTGGCCAGAGACCCAAACAAAGCCGGCGTTGTACGCTCTCAGATCTAGTAACCCGGAAGCGATGTCATGACATCACTTCCCAGATTACTGGCATCCTAAAGGCACCAGTTTTAAAAAATAGAAAGTATTCAAAAACGCTGATCTTGACATTTTGAATACTTTCAAGTGCAGAGGAGGGGTTTGGGGTCTTATGGACCCCAGATCCCTCCATAAAGAGTAGCTGTCACTGCTTATTTCTGTCACACGGGATGTTTACATTCCTGGTGACCGCAATAAAAGTGATAAAAATGTAAAAAATAAATAAAAGGACAGTGTAAAAATAAAAACTAAATCTACAGAATATCAACACCTGATATTGGCTATCGGCCTGAAAGGCAGCCGAAAAAATTGGTATTGGCTCTGAAAAAAAACACATTGGTCGACCCCCTACCTATCATTGCCCAGCTATCACATGAAATGTTGTTCATGCCTTATAGCAAATATATATGTACAGCACAAAATAAATAGTAAAAGAAAATGAATATTTTTCCCTTGTTCTCATGCACATATGCACATGTAGGTCCTGCATGCAAACGGGGATCACACCAGACAGGTGTGTGTTGTGTAAGCCAATGAAAAGACAGATGCCCAGGAGAGCTGCTGCTCTCATGCACATTGCTGGATAGAGGTGGGGCTCAGGTAAGTATAAGGGGGCACTGGAGGGGGCGGGGGGCTGCACCCAGAAGTTTTTTTTACCTTAATGACTTCTGCCTTTAGAACCACTAATTATTATTTGAATCTAAACTATATACACTATATAGCAGAGAAACTCTTAACAAAAGCCTGTTTGTACACATGTAGGTGATTTAAAATATAGTACACATTTGTGTATGATTGTTTCAAGGCCAGGGTAAATGTACTTTTTAGTTTTTTGTTTTTTTAAATTGCTTCTGTTGCATTCTGTGAGTGTATTACTGTTACTTGTAGACTAACTCTGCTTTAATATATATTTATTGAAAACTTTGCAAGTTACTTAAACTTTAGTGAGTGGGGACTTTGCGGACATAATAAACACTTACCCTTCTCTTTGCATTTCTAGTGCTACATAACTACCCTAGTGATTTTTAAATTCTGTTTATTAATAGATGGAGAAAAAGCCTGTTCTATTGTTTCATAAAGTACCAAACTGCCAAGCACCAGCTCGTTCTGTGTATTTACCAACTTTCTGCATAGTTCCTAACGACTGAGCCATTCACATTAACTATTAAAATATAATCGCTTTTCCCTATCTCTAGCTATCATTTACTGTAATTTAATACTGTATGTTTGTATATAGAAATATTTTGTACTTACTGAAATTGAACCCTATTTTATGCTAAGTGCAAAGCATAACAAAATACTTACAATGCTTTAATGCGGTGCAGCATTAATATTTAATTGACAATGCAAATGGCTGTTGTGTCAGGCTTGGCGATAACAAAATATTTAATAAGATGCTAAAGAAGTGGAAGCAAAGAAGTAAAGTGTAACTCTTTCATACCTGGATCAATAAAAAATTGTATTAAAGAATGTATGACATCTTTACAATTGCATTTGAAACCATTCTCTTTAGCAGCTCCCTTATAACAATCCAATCAGAATAACCTTTGGTTGCTTGGAATAACCAAATGTTAGCTATTTTCATGTTGGTCATATATACTATACAGTATGTAGTGGGCATGTCCTTTGTGGGCTCATATACTTTCAAACTGTGTTTTTAGGACTTTTATCATTTACATACTGTGTTGTCTCCTAATGTGACTGCATGCCAAAACCAACCATTTACATTTCCACATCTGTATAGATGTCATATCTGTACATATATGATACAAGAAAAAATGATATGCAGCTTTATGTCTTAGGTAGTATGACTTTAAACATGACTGTAAGCAAGTTTAATCCTTGAAACCTATATTGACAGTTCACCTGCACAAAGCTACCATTTACTCCACATGCTATAGGAAGTGCCTGCAGGTAATGTCAGTTTTTTTTTAAATCTCTACTTCTATTATGCAAATATGAACTTCAACTAGAAGGTTGCAGTGTTGTCCCACACCATCTGCTCTCCTCCCTACACCTTATTATTGGTCCATCACTGTTCTTGGCAGCTTCTTTAAGCAGTAATGAGGTTTGGGAGGTAAGGTGGGTGGCCAGACCTTTTGATCTTTTAGCTGAAGTCAGTATTTGCAAAATAGGATGACCCAGGTTTTGGACTCTGAGGCACCATAAAAAGTAGTTGAAATGACCTTTAGGTACATGAAGCTGCCTGCTATTGCATTGAATTTCCAGTATAAGATTTTGTTTTTTAGCGGTCCAATAAATAAATGCTTTTGGTTTTTCAAAACTTAAAATTACACACTTGGTATAAAAGTATTGTCTATTACAGTTCAATATTGGAGTTAGTGTTAGTCGGAACTACGGAATTGGTGGTGCTAGTTTTAGATTATTGCAAAATTAACAGTGTGTCCAGAGGAAAAAGCAAATGGTATTCTGGGGTGTAACACTAGAGGGGTCACCAGTATGAGGAAGGAGGTCCTAATTCCTCTTTATAGATCTTTAGTGAGACCTCATTTAGAATGCCGTAGCCAGTTCCAGAGCCCTCACTTACAAATAAATATTGATGAGCAAGATCAGAGATCAGCAACAAAAAATGATTCAAGGTCGGAAGAATAAAACAGGAGAGGCTGGAGGAATGTGCTCTGTACAACCTCGAGGGGAACATGATTGAAACCCTTACATAAAGGGTGTGAATTAAGTTCAGGAGGGCAGTTTTTTCAATATGAAGCTCAGCTCAAGAATAAGGGGGCATGACCTCAAACTAGCAGGAGGAAAGTATGAATTACCCATAGAAAATATTATTTTACAGAAATAGTTGTTGCTTGGAATAGACTTCCAGAATAGGCATTTAGGGTCCATTCACACCACATGCGGTGGTACTGCATTGGGCGGCTATTCCAGCACAGTCCTGCTGCATTGCAAGGCAAAAGGCCTTGTCTCTCTAGCTGCCTGGTTCACACCACTGTGGTGTGGTGTGCGGACGTTGGGTGCTGAAAAAAGTATGGCCGGCTACTGAACTTCATGCAAAGTCTGTGTGACATCTCAATAAAGTTTGTTAAAAAAAAAAAGGAAACCCAAGCACCAAGATTGGTGCATCATCACCGCACTGATTTCGGCCGGACCACACGGCAACACACACCAGCTGCTGTGTTGCAATACAGCAGCTGATATCAATGAGCTCCTGGTCAGTCAAGAGTAAGTGAATTTAAACTTAAGGACTCATTTACTCTGCTGCTAGTAAACAGACGTTTAGAGGCATTTGGGCTTTTTTTTTTAGCTGTCCCTGGACTTTCCTCTATGTTATCTTAACAGTACATTTACACAGGGTTGTTTAAGATCGTTTCCAGGCAGTTGAGTTTAGAAGTATTTTTTGGAACGCAAAAAAATGGGTTCAGACGCCAGTTCAGAGGCATTTGAAACGCCAAACAGCTTGTAAACGACACTAAACGCAGTAACTCGCGTCTAGGATCGTTTCATTTACAGGCATTTCCATTTAAAAAAATATATATATATTAAAAATGCTCCTAGACTCAAACACGGCTAAACGCTGCATGCAAATCGCTGCATGCAAAACGCGGCAAAGTGGCCGTTTTAGACGCAGGCTTCTAGCTGTCAAAAAAAATCATTCAGGGGAGGTTGAAATAGCATCGTGTGTAAATGGAGCCTAAAGGTTGCTTCTGCCACAGGAAAATTCCTTTGTGAGTACTTTAGGGTATACCTAGTATGGGAGAAGTATGAGGATTGTGATTGCTGCCTTCCTTCTGAAAATGCTAGTTGCCTGGTTGTGTTTGGCATCACTATTTCTGAGTCAGATACTGTAAGTAAAAATGTCTGAGTGGTGTCAGAATTTTTTTTATCTCTATATGTTGCAGTTCGGCATCTCAGATAATAAGGGTTCTACAGTTGCAGCCTGCATGATTCTCTCATTTCAAGATATGCCACGTATACTAAAATTCTATTGCCCCATTGCTGTATAAGCTTTGGTCCACATCAGAATTATTACTTATTATTAAAAAAAATGTCATTCAATGTTCATGCATGTGTTAATGTAACAATTACAGCTAACATTCATTTTTATAAAGGAAGGACAGATGTGCTTTAATGATGACAAATAAATGTGCTGAAACTAGTGAATGTTAATGCTGTTATCCTTAAATAAGCATACAGAACAAGATCCAATTTTATTTTAATACTAAATAACTTTTAGTGTTTATGGCATTCCCAGAGCTTTGGTACACCAATTTTATAGAGGCCAGGATTGCAAATGGCAGAGTTCGATTTACAGAAGATAATATTTTCTCTGTTTAAAGTGAAACTCCAGGTTTTTTTTTTTTTTCTTATTAGATTTTCGAGAACTTTACAATAGTTTTTACCCTGTTCTGAATCTGAAGTATTGTAAGGCTTTCTATGTCCTTTCTCAAAGTGACTGCTAACGAGAAAGGCCTGCCTTCATTATCACCACCTAGTCCCATTGTTGTAATACAGAAAGGAGCATTCTATTAGGTGCATGAGAGTCTCAGAAAGCTTCCTCATTAGGTTGTGGTGAGGCACGGTGATTTCACCAGCAACTTTGAGAAGCTCCGCAAAGTTAGGGTCTGTGGTAAGATATGTTTTTCTTCCTTTTTACTTCTAATGGTTTCTTTTTTTAAATGTATTTTTTATTTTAGTTTTTTTTACTTTATTTTTTTTTTTGGTGGGGGGATGGGCAATTGGGCCTTCAGAATAAGTAGATCTTATGTTTGCATACACAGTCTGCTTTAAAGAGAATCTGTTATTTTAATACTTATATGAATGGGCAGCCTCAGTGGGGGGAGACAAAGAGTCCTTTCACACGGGTGGTCCGCCCGGCCGACTCAGCTTTGCTTAGCGGGGGATCACTCCGCTGATCCCCGCTGAGCAGGTGGATGACAGGTCCCTCTGCGGACAGGTCCGTTTTCATCCGATTCCATCTGATCCACCAGGCGTAAGGAAAATAGGGTCATCATCTGTCTGGATTTCACAAACAGGATCAGATCAGATAGCAGCGGGTGTCAGTGGACATCCGCCGCTCCATAGGAGTGAATAGAGGATCCGATCAGGTCTGCCTGAAAAACTGACAGGCAGACCTGATTGGAAAGCCTGTGTGAAAGGGACCTTACTAAAACTGGTGCACTCAACTTCAGCTTATTCAATTAGGCTTTGGCAAATAAGGCCTGGTTCACACTGATGGGACACTGGATCCGACTTGTGAGAGCACAAGTCGTATGACATGTCGAATGCAATATTTCCCTATGAGAGCCATCTTAACTGATTTGACACAAGTTGCCCAGACTTTAGAAAAGGTTCTTGCACTACTTTGGTCTGACTTTGATACATCTTCAATGCCAAAGAGTGTAAAAATTCAAATTAAGTCAGATTGATGTTGCTGGGCAATGTCGGATCGAAATTCACATGACTTTCATGTTGGAGCAGTGTGAACCTGGAAGCTAATTGATTACTTTGCACAGTTGCACCAGATTCTGAGTGCACCAACTTTAGTAAATCTCCAGAGTGCTTGTTTCCTACAAGCCACAGACTAGTTGGGGAAAAATAGTGTTTCACTGACCTAGAAATAATATGTAGTGGGAAGTATTAAAGTGATATTAACCAGTACAGATCTGCACTATAGCCGAAAGACGGCTACAGCGCAGATCTGAACTGCCAGGGGGGACATCCATGGATGTCCGCCCCTTTGCACGCTCCCCGCATGCACTCACAGCCGCTGTGTGGGTGTGCCCGTGGGTCGGGTGGACTCGATGTCTGCTGGAGACCCGCGATTGCCTAATAGAGCGGCAGAACGGGGAACATGGCGGTTCTCCATTCTGTGATTGGGATCAGTGAGACCTGTTATGTCCCTGCCAGCCTAGCCCCCATACAGTTAGAACACACACAGGGAACACCGTTAACCCCTTGATTCCCTCTTAGTGTCAACCCGTTAGCTGCCAGTGACATGTATACAGTAATCAGTGGCTATTTCAATTTCTGATCGCTGATAAATGTCAGTGGTCCCAAAAAAGTGTAAAAAAATATCTGACATGTCCGCTGCAATATCGCAGTCCCGATAAAAATTGCAGATCGCTGCCATTACTAGTAAAAAATAAAAACGCCATAAATCAAGTCCCATAGTTTGTAGACGTGACAACTTTTGCACAAACCATCAATATACGCAGATTGCAATTTTTTTCTTTTTTCCTTTTACCAAAAATATGTTGAAGAATATATATCGGCCTAAACTGATGAATCTTTTTTTTTTTTTTTTTTTTTTGGATATGTATTATAGCAAAAAGCAAAAAATATTGTTCTTTTTTCAAAATCATCACTCTATGTTTATAGCTCAAAAAATAAAAACCGCAGAGGTGATCAAATACCATGAAAAGAAAGCTCTATTTGTGGGAAAAAATGATAAAAATTTTGTTTGGTTACAACGCGGCTACAGCGCGGATCTGAACTGCCGGGGGGACATCCATGGATGTCTGCCCCTTTGCACGCGCCCCGCATGCACTCACAGCAGCTGCATGGGTATGCCCGCGGGTCGGGTGGACTTGATGTCTGCTGGAGACCCGCGATTGCCTAATAGATCGGCAGAATGGGGAACATGGCGGTTCTCCATTCTGTGATTGGGATCAGTGAGACCTGTTATGTCCCTGCCAGCCTAGCCCCCATACAGTTAGAACACACACAGGGAACACCGTTAAGCCCTTGATTCCCCCTTAGTGTCAACCCGTTAGCTGCCAGTGACATGTATACAGTAATCAGTGGCTATTTCAATTTTTGATCGCTGATAAATGTCAGTGGTCCCAAAAAAGTGTAAAAAAATGTCTGACATGTCCGCTGCAATATTGCAGTCCCGATAAAAATTGCAGATCGCCGCCATTACTGGTAAAAAATAAAAATAAAAACGCCATAAATCAAGTCCCATAGTTTGTAGACGTGATAACTTTTGCACAAACCATCAATATACGCAGATTGCGATTTTTTCTTTTTTTTCTTTTACCAAAAATATGTTGAAGAATATATATCGGCCTAAACTGATGAATCTTTTTTTTTTTTTTGGATATGTATTATAGCAAAAAGTAAAAAATATTGTTCTTTTTTCAAAATCATCACTCTTTGTTTATAGCTCAAAAAATAAAAACCGCAGAGGTGATCAAATACCACGAAAAGAAAGCTCTATTTGTGGGAAAAAATGATAAAAATTTTGTTTGGTTACAACGTCGCACGACAGCGTGATTGTAATTAAAAATGTGACAGCGCTGAAAGCCGAAAATTGGTCTCGGCAGGAGGGGGGTTTAAGTGCCCAGTAAGCACGTGGTTAATGGCAAAATATAATAAAAAAAAAACAAAAACAAACATGTCATTCTTACCTGCTCTGCACAGTGATTTTGCACAGAGTAGCCCAGATCCTCCTCTTCCTGGGTCCCCCGCTGGCGCTCTTGGCCGTCCCTCCTGTTGAGTGCCCCCAGAGCAAGCAGCTTGCAATGGGAGCACCCAAGCAGGTGCTCTCCTGAGCCGCTGCTCTGCTTGTCCATGCAGATTCGAAGCCGTGGCTCGGCTCCGCCCCCTCTCTCTCCTTATTGGCTCATTGACTGTGATTGACCTGTGCGCCTATGAGGAGAGAGAGTCCCCGGAGAGCCACCACTCTCTTGCACATTGCTGGATCGAGAGGGAGCTCAGGTAAGGATTAAGGCTGGGTGCACACTGCAGATGGACGTGACTGACAGCAGGGGTCCTGTGCATCCCTGTTCTCCATTTCAAGGATGAATCGGGCCCGAATTTTTGCCTGCATTCAGACCTGAAACTGAGCCAAAGACGCACAGGACCCCTATGCAATTTGCTCCGTAGCCGCCCCTGAGATGTGTAAACCAGCTCCATTTAGAGCCTGTCACAATCTCCTGTCATGTGAATTGGATGTGGAGAAACCCAGTTCCAATTTGCACTAGTGTGAACCCTGCCTAATGGTTTACTTTAAATTACACAAGAAACACATTATTCTGAGTTTGGATTTTTTCCTCTCTTTTACAATGCAGAAATAGAGGTAATAATATGACAAAGAATAGTGGAAACTAAAAAGAAGCAACACTTAATAAATGAGAGCTTTGAGCAAAAACTTCAGATACTGGTTGTGATATTTAAGAAAAATAAGCTGCATTTAGTGAAATAGACTGTCCTTTACAAACAAGCTGCTCTCAGAATGTCAGAAGGGGAGCTGTGCTGGCTTTTTAATTGATAGTATCTTCATGGCACACCTACCAGGCCTGGACTGAGTCATTGTAGGTCTCCAGGTACCTATGTAACAGAGTAAGAAAATCCCTTGGACTGGCAATGGACAGTGATATTTTCCACAAAGAACAGAATGTTAAGACTCTTATCAGATATGAATGCAATACTCATTAGGAGGCTGAAATATTGTATTCCAATCCTTCATCTATTGAAAAATGAATCTGAAAAAGCAGCAAATGTAGTTAATATTTATTGTTTCATTCTGTAAAACCAATTGGAATTTCCATTCTATCGCCCCTTTAATATAGGACAATATATTTTTCATAGGTCGAACTGAAAAAAAAAAGCTATTTTAGAAAACTACAGTACAAAATCCTATGATTGCTCAAAGTCTTTTCAAGTCATTAAAGTATGAAACTGGTGTTTGCACTGGGCTATCATTAGGGCAATCAAGCATTAGGGTGCCCCATAATCATTTAGTATGTATCTGTGTCCAAAAAGTGCTGGTAATTAGGACAGTTCTATTACTTGTGTTTCGGTGGCTCTGCAAGTATTCTCTACAGTTTTAATCACAGTATATGTCTGTGAAGAGTGACATAACTACTGCACCTTCCATATCACTCTTTTCATGTGGCGCCTGCAGTAATTATACAGATACAGAAGCGACACCTGGGGTTTTTCTTATCATTTGTAATGAATTAGCAAGGTTATCTGACAGCGAATCTGACAAAGGGCCCCACAAGCATCGGGGATTTCAGATTCACAATGTCGCAGATCTCGCCGCCTTAGTTGATAAGAAAAAAAGCATAATCATTTCAAGTAGTTAAGCATTTTCATTGGGAAATATTTTCCCATTGAAATGCTCACTTTATTTTATTTCTGCCATCAGAAGCATTTGGCACACCATGATGAAAATCTGCTTTCGAAAAAACGTTGGCAGACAATTTTAACGAGTTTGTTCTTTGACACACTAACAAAGAATCTAAAACAGATGGATAGATTGCAGACTCAAAATACAGTTGAGTAGCTGCAGAAGCAATGGCATGGTCTTTCTACTGGCAGTCCCCAAACGCTTGTGACACGGTAGATGTTGTTGCAGAGACAAGTGGAGGAGACGGAAAAAAAAAATTACTGAAGACACAAGAACTGTCATTGTGATAAAATAACCTTAAAAATATGGCAGGATCAAACTCTTCTCTTTCCAAATAGCTACAAATCTACATGATTTTTTTTTCTGCCAAAAATTCCAAACATATTCCATTGTCTTGTTGAATGTTTTAACAATTATACATTTATTGTATAAGCAATATATTATTTAAATGGCTTTTTACAGTGCCTTGAAAAAGTATTCCTACCCCTTAAAATTTTCCACATTTTGTCATGTTACAACCAAAAACATAAATGTATTTTATTTGGATTTTATGTGATAGACCAACACAAAGTGGCACACAATTGTGAAGTGGAAGGAAAATGATAAATGTTTTTCAACATGATTTAGAAATAAATATGTGAAAAGTGTGGCGTGCAGTTGTATTCAGCCCCCCTGAGTCAATACTTTGTAGAACCGCCTTTCCCTGCAATTACAGCTGCAAGTCTTTTTGGGGAAGTCTCTATCAGCTTTGCACATCTAGAGAGCGACATTTTGCCCATTCTTCTCTGCAAAATAGTTCAAGCTCTGTCATATTAGATGGAGAGTGTCTGTGAACAGCAATTTTCAAGTCTTGCCACAGTTTCCAAATTTAAATTTAGGTCTGGACTTTGACTGGGCCATTCTAACACATGGATATACTTTGATCTAAACCATTCCATTGTAGCTCTGGCTGTATGTTTAGGGATGTTGTCCTGCTAAAAAGTGAACCTCTGCCCCAGTCTCAAGTCTTTTGCAGACTCTAACAGGTTTTCTTCGAAGATTGCCCTATATTTGGCTCTATCCATATTCCCATTAACTCTGACTTCCTTGTCCCTGCTGAAGAAAAGCATCCCCACAACATGATGCTGCCACCACCATGTTTCACGGTGGGGATGGTGTATTCAGGGTGATGTGCAGTGTTCGTTTTCTGCCACACACAGAGTTTTGCTTTTAGGCCAAAAAGTTACATTTTGGTCTCATCACCTTCTTCCATGTTTGCTGTGTCCCCCACATGGCTTCTCACAAAATGCAAATGGGACCTCTAACGGCTTCCTTTCAACAATGGCTTTCTTCTTGCCACTCTTCCATAAAGGCCAGATTTGTGGAGTGCACAACTAATAGTTCTCCTGTGGACAGATACTCCCACCTGAGCTGTGGATCTCTGCAGCTCCTCCAGAGTTACCATGGGCCTCTTGGCTGCTTCTCTGATTAATGCTTTCCTTGCCCGGCCTGTCAGTTTAGGTGGACAGCCATGTCTTGGTAGGTTTGCAGTTGTGCCATACTCTTTCCAAACAAAATTTGCATCCTTTTTTTCCCACCACAAATAGAGCTTTCTTTTGGTGGTATTTGATCACCTCTGTGTCATTTCTGATCACTGCTATAAACAAAAAAAGAGCGACAATTTTGCGCTCACAATACTAGTTATCGTGGCCACCGTCAGGTGACGACGGTCTGCGATAGCGAGCCACTTTGCCGCCGTCAAGCCACGGTGGGCGGTTGGCAAGTGGTTAAATTTGGTCCGGATGGCTGCTTGCTGCAGTACAAATCCTATTTTTAATTGTGCAGGAAACAACTGTCCACTCCAATTTTCCTGCATTGTGTCTTGCAGTTCTGGCTAAGGTACAGTGGAGGATAGCGTGGTTCACTCTCCCACCGTCTATTCATAAAATATCTACAAGGCGTTTTGCGAATAGACAAGGGGAGGTCTTGTCTTTTACCTGGTACTCCTCACCCATTGTCCAGGGGGGCCAGGTAAATGACAGGATCTACACTTGTCCATTCAAAGAGAACCTTGTATTTTGCTCCTCCTCCTTTTCCCTTGGCCATTCATGGGGGGGTTGAACAGAATGCAAAATGTTTTATGAACAAGATAGAGGGAGGGTAAATGACACTATTCTTCACTGTAAGGTATTTGGACCTGTCAGCCACAGTGCAAGAATATCACAGCTGACAGTTGTACTTGGAATGATTAAAACTAGGAATTTCACCATACCCAGCAGCCTTCTGGACCTAATATACAATTAACAAAACATTTTTTTCTTGGAGTTCCACAAAACCTGTGTTAAAGAAGAACTCTGCTGGATGACTTATAGTAGAGTATAATGACGTGTAATTCACCGCCTGGATTGTCGGCTGTTTTTTAGGGATGCACCGAAATTTCGGCCACCAAAAATTATCGGTTGAAAACTGTGGTTTTTAGCAACGGCCGAAACCAATACAGAAAGGGGCGGGATCAGTCCCGGGTGCCAATCATTGCGGGGTGTCCGTGTATTATGCAGTAGATGGAGTTTCACATTGCTCAGATAGTGCAGCTTGTAAGAGCTGCTGTGTGGGTGAAACTCTCCTGTAATAACTGCATGCAGAGTGGCTCTTACAAGCCGCACTATCCGAGCAATCTGAAACTGCTCATCTCCTCTATCAGTACCATCTGTCAGTGCCACCTGTCAGTGCCAATCAGTGCCGCCTCATCAGTGCCAACCAATGCCACCTATCAGTGCCAATCAGTGCCACCTATCGATGCCAACCAATGCCGTCCATCAGTGCTGCCTATCAGTGCCAGTCAGTGCTGCCTATCAGTGCCAGTCAGTGCTTCCTACCAGTGCCCATCAGTGCTGCCAATCAGTGCCGCCTATCAGGCACAGGTAGGCTGCATATGACAATTGTGTATACAAATTTAAATATTTTTTAAAAGCTTTCATTTTTGGTTTTGGTTTTCGGCTCTTGGCTAAGTGCAAAATTACTATTCGGTGCACCACTACTGTTTTTATAATTTACACTGCTATTCATACCTGGAAGTATAACTTTCACTATACTTCCGGCACTCCGACAGGGGACCCGTGTCTCTCTTGCACACAAGATGTCCTGTCATTTGTCAGTCCCTTCTCTTCTCTTGTTCTTTCATAGAATGCTTTCAGAGAATATAAAGCATTATGTGAATGGACAGGGGAGAGGAGGGGTGGGCAGTGCAGCTTGTGTGTAAGCGAGATGCAAATCTCCTGTCGTTGCACCCAAAGTTTAACATCCTCTATGCTACAAATACTTCTATCTGAAGCCATTGCTGACCACTGTGTTCAGGATAAGCAATAAAGAAAGATATGAAAAGCTCTGGCTGATAAATAAGACACTTGAGTAGAGAAGCCAAATTTGGAGCGGTCTTCTTTCCTAGAGGGGGTTAGATCATACTTGCACATCCAGCTGCCTTTGTAAAATATGTCTGGAGCCAATTTTTTTGTTCTGGGTAGCATGTGGAAATATTGAACTTGTCAGGTTGTCATTGCTGTCCATGTCCCCCCTGGGGAGATTTACCCTCTGTGTTTGCTCTAGTGACTATTGTCACGAAGACAGAAAGATAAAGATCAACCGAAATAGGAACAGGAATGGAGGAAAAATCATCCAATATGGAATCCTGTTGCATTGACAACTGTGTGGAAGAGTTGTTCCTCTCACTTTGATAGATGTACCCTCATTTCCTGTTGTTTTTCTGGGACAACAACAAAATCTTGAAATGAGACACCACAAAATAAAAAATGACAGGGGTTTTACCAATCCCTACACTATTAAAAAGTAACAAAAAGTTTAGACTTTACGTTTTTTTAAGGTTTATGTTCCGCCGTTAAGCACTTTTCAAGTAGTGAGTATAATGAATTGTATCAAATCTGTTTTCATGGTGACTGTAATGCATTTGGGAACACCGCAAACGCTAATAGGTCAGCATTTGTCTGTGTGTGTGTGGCATATGTTTCCACACATTAATGTATACTAAGCAGGTATCTACCATGACTATCAATTGGATTTAGACTGATTGGGTTGTGTTCACAGTGTATTCACTGTGCGGAAAATGTATCCCAATAATAGCAGCATAACAGATTCACTACTAAATGTTCTTTGACCATGTTTTCTTGCTGAATGTTTGTGTCTTTTTTATGTGCTATGCCTGTATGTTCGGGTCTGGCTAAAACACTTACCATACTTTAATAAAACAAATATATTCTGCCCTTCATTTTGGACACTGATCCCATTTTTAGTCCCATTAAAGACTAAAGATGTTAAAGCGCTCCTAAATCTAGTCAGTCTTTATTAGGGCTTGTAAATTATTCCTTTGGATCTGAAATAACATCCTCTGCTATGTATGTGTATGAAAAACAAAACCAAAGAAAATTTCCTGCTCAACTCACCAGCCAGTCTGCAACCAACCAAATTATCCTGTCTAACAGTTTGCATTAAAAACAGGGGTTTAGTTAGCACATATTTGCAAGTACATGCATAAGCTGCAGAGCCGCTCCAAGGCACCCCAGTATTATCTGCAGTCCCAACTCTTGTAAATTTATGGGAGCCTTCATAGTAGAAGCACATGCATACTAATAGATAGCGGGTAGGTGAGCCTGGAGGTAGCCCACCCCTCCTTAAAGGCACAGGGGCACACTGGACACCCAGTACATAACAGGGACACACAGTGCCCAATGGCAGCAAATGTGTCCAGGATGTCACCTCACCAATATTACACCAGTAACAAACAATTGGCCACTGCCCCCATCTATACCTAGCCTTCACAGGAAGAAGCACATGGAAAACAACACCAAAGAAAATACCCAGCTCAATTCTCCAGCCAGTTCACAACCAACCAAATTATCCTGTCTAACAGTTTGTGTTAAAAACAGGAGTTTAGTTAACGCACATGTGCAAATACATGCGTAAGCTGTAGAAACACTCCAAGGCATCCCAGTATTATCTGCAGTCCTAACTCTTGTAAATTTATGAGAGCCTCCATAGTAGAAGCCCATGCATTCTAATGGATAGATAAAGGGCAGGTGAACCTGGAGGTAGCCCACCACTGATTAAAGGCACAGGAGCACACTGGACACCCAGCACTTAGCACAATGGCAGCAAAGGTGTCCAGTGTGTCCCCTCACCAATATTACACCAGTAACAAACAACTGGCCACTGCCCCCACCTATACCTAGCTGTCACAGCAAGAAGCACATGGAAGGGCTGCAGATAATATTGGGGTGCCTAGAAGCAGCTCTGCAGCTTACAGATGTATTTGCAAATGTGTGATAACTAAATCCCTGTTTGCAACACAAACTGTTAGACAAGATAATTTGGTTAGTTGCAGACTGGCTGGTGAGTTGAGCTGGGAATTTTCATTGGTTCTGTTTTACATGCATTGCCCTTCCATGTGCTCCTTGCTCTGAAGGCCAATTATAGGGGGGCAGTGGCCAGTTGTTTGTTACTTATTTGTATAGTTGTCTGTTCTATCCTGATTTCTCTGGACTGCCCCAAGTTTTGGAATGTAGAAGTGTCCATTGTTTAAAGTACAAAAAAAAGCTATTGCTTCACTTTTCATAAACTTGTCATCATTAGGCATACTCTGGGTTATGTATAAACCAGTGATGGCGAACCTTGGCACCCCAGATGGTTTGCTGAACTACACTACAGAGTGCCAGAGCATCATGGGATATGTTGTTCCAAAACATCTGGGGTGCCAAGGTTCGCCATCACTGGTATAAACTGTCAATCCTCACTCTCATAAGAGGTCAAAGGTTTGTATGCTTTCTTTTAATGGCTATAGGGTGCATGTGGCCTTCTGTATCAGACACAACACAGAGACAGTAAGGAGGAGCTTAGCAGGAAAAGGAGGTGCAAATTGGTTTTGGAGGTTTATGGAGGTGTACATGGTGCTAACATCAGTGAGATGGTAAAGGATTGAGAATACAAGGATAGCCAGTATGGCATGTGGTTGAAACTGTGCCTACCACCTACCCTGCCTGCAATAGCCACCCTTACTACTTAGAGCACACTAGCAATGCAGCATTTTCTCTTTTTCTTCCATAATAAGACTGCTCACCTACTATAACTGCCATGCATCCCCTTTGGTCAATGCCTGGAGCCACCTCTGGTTTGTGCTTAACCCAGACTATGCTCTGGACTGGAAACAAAGATAAACAGAGGTAAAATACACAAACCCTGGATGCATAAAGCCCAGTCCAAGAACTAAACCCAAGTGCTACAAGCCAAGAACATTGACCACCTGGCCACTTTACTTATTAGAAGTAGCATTGTTCCCCATATAAAAAAAAAATATTGCTTTATTTTATATCTCTCTGTAATTGTAATTCTTTCTGTATATTTATCTTATAGATGAAAATTTCACCCTGTGCTGCATTGGCATTTCCCTACCTTCATAATGTAATGTGAGATGTTTATTTTGAATCAATTTAAAACTGCACACGCTCCTCTGTTGCCTTCATGGGCAGCTGCGTGTTTAAAAAATGGAGGAATTCTCCAGATAACCCAATGAGCTAGCACGCCTGATTACAGCGGCCTACACTTTATCAAGGTATGACAGATACAGATGGACATACTAAAGCCCCAAATAGACCAATACGCTCCAACAAACAGCACATACACACAGCAGGAAACTCAAAACAAAAGCTAATTTATGGAAAAATATGTGTTTCTAATCAAAGCCTGGCTCTGCTGGGAACCATATAACACACTGTAATCCTTACATGCAGATGCTTTCATCTTACATTACCAATTTGGTATCTTTCCAAACACTCTCATCTTACCTTATTGCCCTGTGTGAGCCTGTTCAGAGCCGGAGTCCCCACTCCTACACTGTACAGTTCACCGGCGAGCCTTCGGGCATTGATCACAAGCAGCACAAAGAACTCACTGACCTGCTTGGAAAGTTAATTCCTACATCTAAAAATGATATATTGGCTTCGAAAAAAAGAGTAATTAAGCATGAAGTGCGGATTGACAAGATTCCCCTTGGAAATGAAACCATTCTAAATTTACTTTTGTTGTGACAATGATCTCAAAGCCAGGTTACATAATTGTGAGAGTTCAAATCTGAGATATGTGACACTAACACTGAGAGTACCTTAACAGGATGAGGATAGTTATTATTATTTTTTTTTCTATACACTTAAATAGTAGTCATTTTTTATCTTCTGCATGGCTTTGTTTAAAGAACAACAAAAGGCTCCTTTATGATGGTCTAAACAAATACTAAATCCAGTTACTATATGATACGCACCTCATAAGGTGAACACAAGGCTTTCCATAACATTCCCGACTGAGTCAAATCCTCCTTCATTCATATTTCACATACTGCCCCTCTCAGACACTGCTAATTTGCAATACACTGGGCAGGACTTCTGGGCAGAAGGGCCAGGCCAAGGCAGAGTCAGAAGTGGCATCCACCTTGGGCACCATGCTGCCAGGGGCAGTACTGCAGACTACATCGGGACTGAGCTCACAGCTTGGGTCCTGCTCTGCATTCATTTATAAATAAAAGCTACTATTGTACTTCTCATTCATAAGTTACTGTGTAAATAAATTCATATGTGTACTATATATAAAATAATAATAATAAAATATTAAATATGAAGCCCCTTATTAAAACTTAGTGGCCCCTAATTTGTTTTATTAACTATAGCATTCTATTTTTTCTTTAGGTTTTTTTTTTTTTGATCCTTTGTGTGTAAACTTTTTAAATTGAAATTCATGTTTGTAACGCAAATTTTAAAAAAAAAATCTTTTTTTAACTTTAGCAACATGATTCTAGTGCTTTTATACAAGGAATGAATCACAGAATGAAAGGAAAGGGGAAAAAGGTTTCTAGGAACCCCCCTTTCCTCATGGGACAGCGGCAGTGGGCAGTTTCAAGGCTCCCCCTGTGAGCCTGAGGCACACAGGTGGCCTTGTTTAAGGTTAGGGACAGGTGTGTGAGTCACATGTCTTAGGAGGCTTGGACATGTGTCTTTGCCGCCTTTTTACAAGCTTCTAGAGGACCCCTTAATTTGATTGGGTGTTCTGGGGTGAGGTCACAGGTGTTGCTGAGGAGAATAGGTGTTTTTCACCTCAGAACATTCCAGTTTGAACCTGAACCTGCCTATAAAAGGGGGGTTCCGTGTGTGGAGGGCTCATTCGCCTCAGAAGGCACAACCGTGGTGCTCCCCGCCCTCCCACCCCAATTTCATCGCGGCCTATATTGTGTGGTAAGTGTCACCTTGAAAAAAGGGGGACAGCTATTTTTTATTTGTAAGTAGACCTGAGTTTGTTATGACTAGGTCTAAAAATGTTTGTAAATAAGTGAAGTGTGGGAAGTTTATAATTCTTTAATTATTTATAATACAGCTTGAGCCGTGGTGGCTAAGTTGTTTTCAGTGTTGCTTTATGCAAAGTTATTCTTCTGTTATGTTATACTTTTAAACCAACAATAAAAGGCCGTGGCCAATTATTATCCAATTCTGTGTCCGGTGTATGAATTTTAGGTTATTTACTGCCTTACTGCCTGCTGTACCATAAAGTTATAAAACATTTTGTTAACGCTTATTATTTTTTTATTAATTCATTAATTTCCTTTAGTTATTTTTTTTTTATTGTTTGTACATTAAAAATATTTGTGGGGGATTAAAGCCTCGTACACACGAGCCGATGGTTGGTCAACCGAACGTCCAGCTTTTTCCCAAATTGGGCGACGGCGGTTTGGTGTAGCGTACTAATGTGAAGCTAGTAATCGGCCAACAAAGCCGAACGTAGTGACGTGTTCCGAGCGTATAATGAGGAAGTTCAGGTGAATGTGATTTTTGAATTACGAACCCAGGTTACACAACCGAACACTTCCTGGATTCCGAGCATGCGCATTTGCACTTCAAACTTTTGGTTGGATGACGATTCAAAATAGGCTGTGAATCAGCAGTGGCAATGTGGCCCCACCACTTGCAACAACCTCTCATCTAAGGATGAGTACATACGGGCATAAAATTGGCTGAAAACAGTCAGTATGGCAGGAACAGGCTGACTTTCGGCCCATGTGTACAGTTGTTCATTCTACAGAAGCCAGTCTTACGACCAACTTCTGTTTAATGAGCTTGCTGGAAAACCAGCATCCAACCGACATCCGATCAGTGCTGGTAGCCCCTTATGGCGAAGGGCAGTCTCCCTGTCAGAACACAATAGCTCAGCGGGGGAGATCACCACACACTATTATCGCTGCTGTTAATACGGCGATCCATCCATCCATTTTTTTTTTTTATTTGAAAAAAAAAAAAATTCTCGTGTGTATCCCGCATAACTGTAGTGCAGCAGGCCTAACTCTGAATTCAGGAACACTCCGATTTGATAAGATGAAAATAAATGAACACCCTTCATTCTTTGAGAAAAATAGAAGGCTTTCTGTAAATGGCTGCAACATCAAATGAGTAACCCACTGTGTTTAGCATGCAGTGGGGCAGCCTCTCAGCACAGGACCCAGGAGATTGCGGCTTTCGCTGTAGTAGCACTGACTGCTACAGTGGTTCTCAGCTTCCCAGTGTCCCCTCGGGTATGAGATATGCATACTTACATTAGTCCAAGCTGGACCAGTGAAAGTATGCAATAAAGATCATATGTGGAGTTCAGCTTTAACAGGATGTGAGTTATCCAATGCTGATTATTTCCATAGGTTCATGAGACAAGAAAGATGTTTGTAGTACACTGAAGACTGCAAAAGATAACCATAGAACTTCAGCACTGGGGAAAAGCATATCAGGCTACTTGAACATAGTGCAGTTGATCAGCTGTTTTCCATATATTTCTTAGGAAGAACAATGCCCAAAGTTTTTTCAGAAATCAAAATTCAACACAAGGGACGTTGGTTACAGTCAGTAGGATGAGACGGGGGGAGGGGTGACAGACGGTTCCACGATTGCTTCCCCTCCCTCTCAGCAGCCAGGTGGACAGAACCAGCCGCGGCACGCCATCTTCCTTCTCCCTGCTCTGCATGTCATTGGCTGCTGCCAGCACCCCCTCCTCCTCCTCCCCCTCCGCTCCAACCACCACCACACAGATCACAAAACTGGGTGAGCTTGGAGCGCAGTGCTCTGTGCCTTGAGCCCACCCTTTTTTTAAGCCAATTAGAGCCTCTGGCTCTAATCATGTGCTTCAGAAATACACCCCCCATTGGAATCCATGGCCCGGTTCCCTGCATGTAGATCAGGGGGCCAGACGCATGGATGGGGGGCGGCCCCTGTGCACCCCTAATGGACAAGCCACAACTGATGCCCACCCTTTCTGCTCAACTTCTCCATTCGTAGAAGCTGTACTATAGCTTCTGTGAATTAAACAGGATTTATTGATAGAGGATTGGTCCTTTCAGGGGTGGACCTTCATTCATTGACAATATAGTACCGTTTCTATGAATGGGGGGGGGGGGCAGACATAATTGGGCACTCTTGAGTGCCTGTCACAGCTCCATCAGCTCTATTAACCCCCACTGCACCAGAACAATTACAGTAGCAGAGATGGGGGGGAATCAGTGGAGGAGGATTTCAGCTAATAGAGAAAACAGCAGCACAAGGTATGCATTCGACTGGCTGTTATTGTTATTATTATATTATAGTGTAGTGAATAGCACTGTCACCTAGCAGCAAAAGGGTCGCTGGTTCCAATCCCAACCATGACACTACCTGCCTGGAGTTTGCATGTTCTCCCTGTGCCTGTGTGGGTTTCCTTGGGGTACTCTGGTTTCCTCCCACACTCCAAAGACACGCTGGTAGGTAAATCGGATCCTGTCTAAATTGGCCCCAATATGTGTATGTATGCATGTGAGTTAGGGATCTTAGATTGTAAGCTCCTTGAGGGTAGGGACTGATGTGAATGTATAATGTATATATAAAGCGCTGCATAAATTGATGGCGCTATATAAGTACCTGAAAGAAATAAATAAATAAAATATATTATATTAGGCTTTAAAGCGGAATTCCACCCTTTTAAAAGTCAGCAGCTACAAAAAGTGTAACTGCTGACTTTTAATAAATGGCTGCTCACCTGTCCCACACTCCAGCGATGCTGCCGCTAGAAGCCTCGCTCCTCTCCCCTCCCCTTCACAATGCCGGCATAGCAAGTGTGGGCACGCGGCTGTGGCCTCACAGCCGGGCATGCACTGCGCATGTGCGAGCTGTGCTGCGCGTTGTGAATGGCCAAGCAATCTTCTGGGACCTGTGAAGATTGCAGGGAGGGTGGGGGGAGAGGTGAACTTCCTTCGGACACCGCAGTGCCAGGAGAGGAAGTGAGAGCGAGGTACCTATGAAAACTGGGTACCCGCTCCCCCGAAAAAAATGACATGCCAATTGTGGCACTTAAAGCGGAAGTTCCACTTTTGGGTGGGACTCTGCTTTAATATTATCCATACATTTTAGATGGTATTATATCTGTGTTCTCCTTAACCAGTCCTGAAGGTCATAGAAGGTCTACAAAATGAATGCTACTCAGTGCCATGATGGAAACCTCCCATATATACAGAATACTACATTTGAGCTTTTGCCTTAAAGGGTTAAACATCTTAGAAACCGTGAGGCTATCAAGATGGCATTAAAAGGTCAGGGATTTGGGTAAAGGCACCCTCCTTTCTCATGTTTGTGGGAGATGAAGGCAAATGCTGTTCCGTTTGTTCCTCCTTTTACAATTGCACTTTGCAACAGTAATGTCAGTAATCCCAAGTGAACTTTGAGGTAGTTGGTCCAACCCACTAAATTACAGTCTCCTATATGGTTATCGACAATGGTTGCAGCAGTAAATGAACTCTAATATCACAGATAAAAGAAAACCATTATGAAAAAGCCTCTATGATTCATGCATTCTGGAGCTTTAGCTGATTGTCTAATCTTTCTCCAATCCTCTGGTCTATTTCTTGCAAATCACAAAGATATTGCTATTATTCCTGAGAAGATCTTGCTGGCAAATAAAATGCTCACACGGATCAGCTCAGTAGAAATTGGTTCAATAATGTAAAAAGTTGTTATGATTTAGGATAACCTAAAATTGAAAATGATTTGCAATAATTCACAGCTTAGTACAGATACAATTCAGCTATTGGTGTTATCGTCATTTAGATTCTTTATGGCTCTGTAGTAAGAAGTGCTATATATTTTGTGTGCATGTATATGTGTATGTGTGTATATATATATAATATTAACTCACCAGCCACTTTATTAGGTAGACCTTGCTAGTACCGGGGTAGACCCATTTTTGCCTTCAGAACTGCCTTAATTCTTTGTGGCAAAGATTCAACAAAGTGTTGGAAACATTCCTCAGAGATTTTGGTCCATATTGACATGAGAGAATCACACAGTTGCTGCAGATTTGTCAGCTGCCCATCCATGATGTGACTTTCCCATTCCACCACATCGCATCCCAAAAGTGCTCTATTGGATTGAGATCTGGTGACTGTGGAGGCCATTGGAGTGCAGTGATCTCATTGTCATGTTCAAGAAACCAGTGGTGAGATGATTTGAGCTTTGTGACACGGTGCATTATCCTGCTGGAAGGAGCCATGTGAAGATGGGTACACTGTAGTCATAAAGGGATGGACATGGTCAGCAACAATACTCAGGTAGGCCATGGCGGTTAAACGATGCTCAATTGGTACTAAGGGACCCAAAGTGTGCCAAGAAAATATCCCCCACACCATTACGCCACCATTGATTCAAGGCAGGATGGATCCATGCTTTCATGTTGTTTATGCCAAATTCTGACCCTGCCATCTGAATGTCGCAGCTGCAATCGAGACTCATCAGACCAGGCAATGATTTTCCAAACTTCTATTGTCCAATTTGGTGTGAATTGTAGCCTCAGTTTCCTGTTCTTAGTTAACAAGAATGGCACCCGGTGTGGTCTTCTGCTGCTGTAGCCCATCTGCTTCAAGTTTTGATGTACTGTGCAATCAGAGATGGTATTCTGCAAACCTTGGTTGTAACGAGTGGTTATTTGAGTTTCTTTTGCCTTTCTATCATCTCAAACCAGTCTGCCCATTCTCCTCTGACCTCTGACATCAACAATGCATTTTCGTCCACACAGCTGCCACTCACTGGATATTTTCTTTTTTTCTGACCACTCTCTGTAAACTCTAGAGATGGCTGTGCATGAAAATCCCAGTAGATCAGCAGTTTTTAACCACCTCCCACCCGGCCACTGTATATATACGGCCGGGTGGGAGCTTCCCCGTTCTGACAGGACGTGTATTTACGCGGCGCGCTGCTGCTGGATCCTGTGATCATTATGATCACAGGATCCAGCTGAGCAGAGATCGGGATATGGGCACAGTGACTGGCCCTCCCGATCATGTGACGGCTGTGTCCAAACACAGCCGTCACATTGTAAACAGAGACGAATGGCTCTGTGACAGTTCTCCCCCCGCCGAGCTCAGTGAGAGCTCAGTGCGGGGGGGGAAAGGGGGGAGCTGCAGCTCAGTG
>BLSH010347747.1:1070699-1132794 GCA_018402905.1 Glandirana rugosa
GTATTTAACTGTTGCGATATCTACATGGACTTTATTTATTTATTTATTTATCCGACACGTGTTGATACGAGACAAGGTGAGACTCTTTACAGGTTAGTGAAAGAAATGATTATCACCTCAAGACGAAATTTGACTGGATTTTGTCGACCATTGCATCATTGAATAACATTTTGTCCATAAAGGAAAACGAACCCGAACGACACTACAATACAGTGTAGGAGTTTGTACCGTGGAAATGACTATGAAGGTCCAATGTAAAATATTTAATTATTACTACTTTATTCGTTGATCTGTAGTATTAATCACAACTCGCTTGGCCCGAACGATTTTTGAAATGTCCGGGTCCGGGTCCGTGCCACGGACACCCTAAAGTTCGGTACGGACCCGAACGTTACAGTCCGGGTTCGCTCAACACTAATTATGATGTCTAGTTGCTTATTTCATCATTATTAATTTATAAAATGTAACCTGGAAGTATCAGTAAAGGTGCCATGTTTGAGGATGTGACATAACATCACAGCAAGCCCAAGCAAAAGGAAATACCTGTTTTACAATAAGTTACTACGTTACCAGCTGTTTTAGGTCAGTTTAAAGCAGAACTCCACTATTAGTAAAGAAAGTGATTGGACATTTCTCAGAGTGGAACAGAGCATAGTTGTGCACAGCCTATTTATTTATTTATTTATTTCAGGTACATCTATAGCGTTGTCAATTTATGCAGCGCTTTACATATATATTGTACTTTCACATCAGTCCCTACCCTCAAGGAGCTTACAATCTAAGGTCCCTAACTCACATTCAACATTCATTCATAGGGCCAATTTAGACAGGATCCAATTAACCTACCAGCATGTCTTTGGAGTGTGGGAGGAGACCGGAGTACCCGGAGGAAACCCACACAGGCACAGGGAGAACATGCAAACTTGGGATTCAAACCAGCGACCCTTTTGCAACCAGGTGAAAGTGCTATCCACTACACCAGCGTGCCGCCTATTACATTAGGGTGTGCACCCCAAAGCTCAAACACACATGCATTCCTCAGCTGCACGGGACAGTGAATGAATGCAAAGTGCTCTGTACTGAGCGGCTTCCTGTTCATTCACAAACCGAAGCATAGTAAACACAGTTTACTATGCTTTGGTTATTAAAGTGGTTGTAAAAAACAAACAAACTGCAAAGCAAAGGCATAATGAGCTAGTATGCAGTGCATGCTAGCTCATTATGAAATACTTACTTCGGAACAAAGCTGTTGCAGCAGTCTCAGCACACCGCCGTGACCAGCGACATGCTTCTTCTGGGTCTGCGGCTCTGTCCAATCACAGCGCGGGCTCCAGCGCTGTGATTGGCAGAGCCGCGCTGCCGTCACTCCCGCGCATGCACATGATAACCGTCATTTACGGCACTTCAACAGAAAAAAACGCACCCTGGGCTACCCCGGGTGCCGATTCTTCAGTGCGCATGTGCCAATGACGTTGGCACATGCAGATACAGGGAATATCTCCTAAACTGTGCAGGTTTAGGAGATATTCCTGGGACCTACAGGTAAGCCTTATTATAGGCTTACCTGTAGTTTAAAGTGGTTGTCATGAGTTGACAACCACTTTAATGGACACAGTGAGGAAGGGGCAGGTAAATTACATATTTACTAGCCCCTTTTCCCGCTCTCCATCCTGAAACATGGAGGCGAGGCCAACAGGAGGGGGGAAGCCCGGGCAGTAGGGGGAATCAGCACTGCACATAGTGATTAGGGTTTGCTCAGGCACACCTGGCACACCCCCTGTACATGCCTATGGAACAGAGACATTACATAGGTTATTATGTAGCATTGCTATTTATTATGAATTACACTCCAAAGTACAATGCAGCTCCAACATATGTGTTGCATTGCTTCACAGTGTACGGTGACAAGCTACCACCAAGGTGTGAACAGGCCCCGGGCATGTTTTGTGCTAATTTGTTAGTGTAGGTGACATTTGGTAGTGTGGGTAATAACAAGTATTAGATAAATATCAAATTATCTTAGTGTTTTTGTCTGCTTTGAATTTTGGCCACAGGAAAGTAAATCACATTTCTACAGGACAGGTAAATCGCGGCAATTTCGCGTGAAAACAGAAAACCATTGTTTGCATATATATCCGTTAATTTGTAGCTGAGTGGGAAGAAGAATAAACAACCTCTATATGTGCTTAGCAATTCTTGATTGGCAGGTTTTGTCATTAGCAGCTATGGCTTTTGCTCAGAGATAAATAGATGCAAGATTATGTATATGATATATAAAAATATAATACATTGCCTTGTAAAGAATCTATTGTTGATTAAAGTGACTGAAGACGGTGCAGCTGTTGTTCTATCATAGATGTTGGCTTTATCAGTTTATATTCTGTGCAGCTCTGTGTTCTGTTTGATTACCAGCCCTCATTATCCTGAACCGAAATTCTTTAACATCCCTTATTTCTCTCTGTCAGCCATGCATCTCTTTGGCCTCAATTGGCAGCTACAGCAGACAGAAAATGACACTTTTGAGAATGGAAAAGTAAATTCAGACGTGGTGCCAACACATACTGTAAATGTGCCCTCCAGTGACAGCGGTAAGACATATATTTTTATGTATGATTTTCTGTACTTTTTGGTGTCTTGTTTCACATTTTCCAGTATTGTTTTTATTATTTCGTATGCCTGCATTTATTATAATAGAATACCCAATTAGCTTTAGTGCATGAACGCAGAATATAAAGTCCATTACTGGACTGATACTGGTAATGAGAGTACACAGGTGGATCAATAACTCCATATAGTCCATTTTACTATAAACATCTCCATTTAAATAGCTTTTTAGTGATATTAATTATGGAGACAATGGTGATATATATGCTTGTGGAAAAAGAATCCTTGCCTTTAACAGCTTACCCTGTAATTAATGCTGCAGATTGATTATTCTATTAGTTGTTTTAACAGTCAAAGGTTTTAAGTTTACCCCAACCTTGGAGTCAGCGAAGCACTGTGGGAGAATAAATCTACCTAATAAAATTCCTCATGAAGATTTAAGCTTCGGGGCTCATAAATAAGAGAGAAACATATAATACAAATGACATCTGATAGAAACAATTGTCTGATTTAAAGAAGTACACAAAATAAAATACATGGTTGTAAAGAAGAACTCAAATGTACATATCTAACAATACCATGACTCGCTGCTTGCTGTTGTCAGTATAGAGCAGTGGTTCTCAACGCCGATCCCCGGGACCCACTAACAGGCCAGGTTTGCAGGATAACTGAAATGCATCACAGGTGATATCATTTGCTGCTCAGTGATTGCAGTATTCTAGTCTGCATCTGGCCTGTTACTGGGTCCCGAGGACCGGAGTTGAGAACCACTGGTATAGAGACATAGTTTAAATATCTGCTTCTAAGTGGATACTCTTAAAGTGATAATAAAGTCTTGCTTTTTAAAAAAAAAAAAACATGTTATACTTACCTGCTCTGTACATTGGTTTTGCGCAAAGCAGTCCAGGTCCTCCTCTTCTTGGGTCCCTCTTTGTTGCTCCTGGCCCCTCCCTCCTGTTGGGTGCTCCCACAGTAAACTGCTTTCTATGGGGCACCCGAGCCGAGCCACAGCTCCCTGTGTCCATTTCAGACACAGAGCCACGGCCCAGCCTCCTCTCTTTCCTCATTGGCTCACTAACTTTGGCAGCAGTGGGAGCCAATGAGCTTTGTTGCTGTCTCAGCCAATGAGGAGAGAGAGTCCCGGACAGCCGAGTCATTCGTGCAACATCGCTAGATTAAGATGGGACTCAGGGGGGCTGAGGGGGCTGCTTCGCACAGAAGGCTTTTTATCTTAATGCATAGAATGCCTTAAGATGAAAACCTTCTGCCTTTACAACCATTTTAAGCTAGCCATACATGGATCAAAATTCAGCTGGTTCAATCCATGTATGGGCACCCTCGGTGTACAGAAATTCATCTACCATTAGATTTCTGTACAACCACCCTGTCGAACAAATGCTGCTTGATCAGCACCGCCGGCTATAGCTAGCAGATGCTAATCAGTGTGTTCTCAACTCCAATGTACATATCTAACAATTCCATGTCTCACTGCTTGCTGTTGCCAGTATAAAAACATAGTTTAAATATCTGCTTCTAGGTGGCAACTCTTAAGCCGGCCATACATTGATCAAAATTTGTCTGGTTTAGAAGGGGCTGGGCCCATTTTGATCCATGTATGGGCACCCTTCTTGTACAGAAGTTGATCGACCGATAGACTTCTGTAAAGCCACCCTCCTGAACAAATGCTGCTCGATCAGCACCGCCGGCCAGCAGATGGATGGAAAGTCTCCCTGCCATCAGAACACAATAGCTCAACAGGAATGATTCCTCCACCCACACTGAATGGGTGGATTGGAGAATTGGGTCCGTTTTTTTTTTTTTTTCATTCAACCCACTAGTTGAATGAAAAAAAATTGGCCCATTTATGGCCAGCTCAAGTCATCATGTCATATGTAAACTTTTTAAACAGCTTAAAAAGGCTCACCTTCTAGGATGCTGCAAGCACTTTTACTGAAGTGCTTTGTGTAGGCTGTGCTGTTATTTCAGGTCAGGAAGAGGGGATGGGCGCAGACAAGAAGTATGTTAGGTTTCCATGCCATGATCGTCAATTAAATGTTCTCCTATTGTAAAGAAAGTAGGCGAAGGTGTTAAGTAGCTGCATTTAGCAATTTCTACAGTTCTTTGCTAGAAAAAAAAAATATCTTGCTTATTAGACTGCAAATTCCTTTGTATGAGTGACTTAATCTGTCACCACCACAAACCTATAAATGGATAATTTTATATATCCAAACATAGCTGCAGTATGTGGCCCATTTGCTGCTTATTTTATACTTTTATGTGTTTGTTCTGAAGCTATTTCCTTTTTCTTGGCAGCATTTATTTTTATAGCTGCGATTGTTAGCGAGCACCCACTGAGTTCAAAACTTTGAGCATTGTTAGAGCTGGGCAGCTTGAATACCAGGTTCCTCCTGCTCCCTGCACTCCAAGATGCTTCAATCACCAATTAAATTTCTGCTTTGTGTGTCCCTGTTCACCTTTGTGTTCATGGTGTGCAGTCCTTACTTAGGACAATGAAAAAAAACAAGGAGGCATCACAAATGGAGCCATTGGGAGTACTTTAGCTTATCTTTGCTGCAAAGTACAAGAGAGCACACATGGCTCGGGAAATAGATTACAATACTAACAGTTTATAGTGCTAGTGCCTTTCCATTTTCTCTGATATTACTAATGACTGTGAACTTTGTGAGGAGCTTGATACTCAAACCCAAAGTTTCCACCCAATGAACACATCAAATGTTACATTACTGAAGGCACACTAATGTGGCACAAGTGGCTGATGGTCAAAAAAGAATAGCTGGACTTTGTGGGCGCACCAAGAGATGAGATAGCAAAGGATAAAATGAATATACTTTATTACAAAATCAAGTTAAAAACAATGCATATACAACATATAAACATAAAAGAAAAGCACCCTCTTAAAAAGCGGTTGAGCACTACACATAAAACCAAGGAAAATGAGGAGGTAGGGTCTTGAAAGTCCGTCTGAATGTAAATAAATGTATAGACCCAAATTATCCTCCTTCTTGGTCTGTGGCCATAGTTTTATCCCAAAATATACAGTTGTGCTCATAAGTTTACATACCCTGGCAGAATTTATGATTTCTTGGCCACTTTTCAGAGAATATGAATGATAACACAAAAACATTTCTTAAACTCATGGTTAGTGTTTGGCTCAAGCCATTTATTATCAATCAACCATGTTTACTCTTTTTAAATCATAATGGCAACAGAAACTACCCAAATGACCCTGATCAAAAGTTTACATACCCTGGTGATTTTGGCCTGATAACATGCACACAAGTTGACGCAAAAGGGTTTGAATGGCTATTAACCATCCTCACCATCTGTAATGCAGCTGCCCCCCAGAGTCCCCCTTTTATTTACCTGAACCTGATCGTTCCAGTGACGGGGACGAGCACAGCAGCTCCAGCTGCTGTTTCGAGTCCTCATTGGTAAGGTTGATAGCAGCCGGAGCAGGATTGACTGCTGTCAATCAAATCCAGTGACATGGGAGCTGGGGGTGGGGCTGAGTCCTGCTGTCTGTGTCAATGGACGCAGCAATGTCCCCAGGGAAATTGCTTCTCCAAGGGGGCACTCCAGCAGAGGAGGAGCCAGGAGCGCTGCAAGAGGAAAATCGGGGGCACTCTGTGCAAACCCTTGCACAGAGGAGGCAAGTATAACATGTTTATTATTTAAAAAAAAAAAAAAACTTTGCAATCCCTTTAAATTACATAAATAATCTTATAAATGAAGCTGTTTATTTTGTCGTCAAGATATGTGATTTTGGGGCTGAATAATTATTTTCAGTAAATCTTCTTATGTGAGGCTTGACTATTAAGATCTGTACACTAGGCCAACCGAAATATCTTAATGCATCCAATGTTATCCCACATCTATTGTAAAATGAAAATCAAGGGTTTCATGGGAAAAATGAGGGTTTCCGATTGTAAGCTCTCTGATTCCTACTGTATTAAAGTGTATTGTAACTGTACTGTCTACTCAAGTTTTAAAGCGCTGCGTAAACTGTTGGCGCTATATAAATCCTGTATAATAATAATAATATCAAAAGAAATTGTGTCTAAGCAGCTCTCATCTGAAATCCTTGAACTGTACCTTTATAATAAACTGCAACTGATTTTCGATCTGCTGTGGATGCAGTATATGCCCCGGGTGTGAGGAGTTAACTTGCTTTTATTGCTGTCTGCAAAGAGCAGGTAGAGTTGATATAATATTCTATCACTTAAGTGAATATTGATTCATTTCCTTTTACCAGAAGGTTTCTTGTTTCATGCAGGTTGCTGCATATGACAGAACCTCAGCTGTGTGAAGTTATGTTGTGTGGTTATTTGCACACAAACATGTAATGTGTTACCTTAAGTCATTCCACAGTGCTCACGTTGGATCCAAGGTTATGTCACCGGGTGATAGCGTGCTATTGATTCGCTATATATATATTTCACCTTGGCGTGTGACTTGCTGATTAGTGAACTGTGGGCAAGCATCAGCTTATGCTCTGAACAAATCTTAAACTGAATAAATGCCGTTAATCGTTTCATTTGCACATTAGCTGTTCCAGTACCTGGACAAATTATTCTGCATTAATGTGTCATATGTGTCACTGTTTAAATGAATGATGAGAGCTCACATTCTGCTAAGTCCAATAATTAAATCACCTGGCTAGGATGTGACTTGCTGTATAGTATGACTCTGGAATTGTAAGTAGCACAAATGATTCCTTTTTACCCCTTATAAAAGAAACATGGTAAGGCTTAATTTAGGCTTAATGGAGAAATTTGAAAATGAAGTCATGCAACACAAGTCCATCTAATAATGATGTGTACCTGCTTTTCTGGGATGATAACCGTGCAGTACCTACAGTGTCTTAAAAAAGTATCCATACTCCTTTTTGTCATCTCACTTCATAGTTTGTCATGTTACAACCAAAATGTGAATGTATTTCATTCGGATTTTATGTGATAGACCAACACAAAGTGGCACATCATTTTGAAGTGGAAGGAAATTGATAAATGGTTTTCAAATTTATTTACAAATAATCATCTGCAAAGTGCATTTGTATTCAGCCCCCTTTACTCTGATACCCCTAATAAAAAGCTAGTGGAACCAATTGCCTTCAGAAGTCACCTAATTAGTTAATAGAGTCCACCTATGTGTAATTTCATCTCTCTATAAATACAGCTGGTCTGTGAAGCCCTCAGAGGTTTGTTAGAGAACCTTAGTGAACAAACAGCATCACGAAGGTCAAGGAACACACCAGAAAGGTCAGGGATAAAGTTGAGGAGAAGTGTAAAGCAGGGTTATAAAAAAAAATATCCCAAACTTTGAACATCTCATGGAGCACTGTACAACCCATCATCCATCAGCATCCTAAAATGGAAAGAGTAAGGCACAGCTGCAAACCTACCAAGACATGGCCATCCCCCTAAACTGACAGGCCGGTCAGGGAGAGCATCCATCAAAGAAGCAGGCAAAAGGCCCATGGTAACTCTGGAGGAGCTGCAGAGACACACAGCTCAGGAGGGAGAATCTGTCCACAGGACAACTATTAGTTGTGCACTCTACAAATCTGGCCTTTATGGAAGAGCGGCAAGAAGAAAGCCACTGTTGAAAGAAAGCCATAAGAGGTCCCATTTTCAGTTTGCAAGAAGCCATGTGGGGTGCTCTTGTCAGATTTAACTTTTTGGCCTAAAAGCAAAATGCTATGTGTGGCCGAAAACTAACACTGCATATCACCCTGAACCCACCATGGTGGTGGCAGTATCATGTTGTGGGGATGCTTTTCTTCAGCAGGGACAGGGAAGCTGGTCAGAGTTGATGGGAAGATGGATAGAACCAAATACAGGGCAATCTTAGAAGAAACCTGTTAGAGTTTGCAAAAGACTTGGGGCGGAGGTTCACCTTTCAGCGCAGCGGGACAATGACCCTATACATACAGCCAGAGCTACAATGGAATGGTATAGATCAGAGCATATTCATGTGTTAGAATGGCCCAATCAAAGTTCAGACCTAAATCCAATTGAGAATCTGTGGCAAGACTTGAAAATTGCTGTTCACAGATGCTCTCCATCCAATCTGATAGTGGTTGAACTATTTTGCAAAGAAGAATGGGCAAAAATGTCACTCTCTATATGTGCAAAGCTGGTAGAGATATACCCAAAAAGACTTGCAGCTGTAATTGCAGGGAAAGGTGGTTCTACAAAGTATGGACTCAGGGGGCTGAATACAAATGCACGCCACAATTTTCAGATATTTATTTGTAAATAATGTTGAAATAATGTTGAAATGTTATAATTTTCCTTCCACTTCACAATTATGTGCCACTTTGTGTTGGTCTATCACATAAAATCCCAATACAGGGATGCAACATGGAGGGCTCCATGTTTCACATGTGGTGGACCTGCCCATGTATCAGATCATACTGGTTACACAATGTTACATGGTTTTCCATCTCCTACGGAAAGTCATAGGGGTAGCAATCCCACGGAACCCTTTGATTGCTTTCCTGAACTATAGGGTCGATAAAGTCCCCAAACAAATGCAGTCTCTGATCTTCTTCATGCTTCTGGGAGCTAAAATTACACTCGCTGGAGCTTGGAAGAGACCTACAATCTCATTCCCTATGGTGGAAAGGAAGATATCGTGGATTATGGCCCAGGAGCAGTTTGTAGCAAAGCTCTTGGATAAAACCCACACATTTTTGACGATCTGGGAACCCTGGGCAACCTATGTACACATTTCCCTCTGTCCGGGGGCTTCACCTCCTTCTTAGGACCTTCTAGGCACCTGCTCCTCCCCTCTCTCATATCTTCTCCTCCTTTCATATCCTCTCTTCAGAGACACCCAGGTAACTCTTTCCTTTCTACTCTCCTCTCTTCTATTGAATGCGAAACCCAAAGGAGCAGAAGGTGTTTTGGGAGTACAGTTGTCCCACCTCTGTGATTCCGGCTTACACCCATTTATGGATATTTAAATCTGGTATTAGTATCCCCAAGGAGGATATTGGGATAATGTCCAGAGTTTTAGGGGATAAGGAGGTTGCGTTATTTCTTAGTGAGGACCATACCTTATGGATGGCGTTAATGGCGTCCAAAAAATGTTTCTGGGAGGATCAAGGCCCCTAGATAGGTTTTCAGATCATGTTGCAGGGTCTCTTTGTCAAATTGGTGATTAGCTGGAGAAGAGTTGGGGGTCCACCATGCTCGAGTGTGATTTATTATATTAGCTATAAAGAAAGGTTTGGAGCACCCATTCTATTGAGTTTGACAGGACGGAGGAGGTATGCCGATTTTAATCTAGGGCGCTTTCCTTACCATATTAGGTTATTAATGATGGTTTGCAATTTCTGTAGATGGGTTTAGAGAAAAGGTACGGTGAGGGCTGGGAAAAGGTAAAGGATGTGAGGTAATATAAACATCTTGGCTAAGGCTATATGACCTGCCCAGGAGGATGACATCTTCTGAATGGAGGAAGAGAGATTAATGATTTTTGATATTAAAGTAGTGAAGTTAGTGTGGAACATTTTGGGACTAGGGGAAGTCAATTGTATCCCTAGATATTGAAGGGAAGCTGATGGAGCCCATGAGAAAGGGGCAAGCCCCACTATGTGGTGTTTGGTGTGAGGGGCTAGGTTGATGGGGAGCATTTGACATTTATTGTGGTTTAGTTTGTAGAGAGAGAGTGTTCCGAAGCATTCTAAAAGTTGGGTCAAGGGGGGGAAGAGAATGGAGTGGATCTGTGAGGAAAATGATCACATTGTCTAGTTATAAGCCTATTTTATCTTGGGTACTTCCTACTTGCATGCTAGTAATTGAAGGGTTGGATCGGATATGTTCCGCTAAGGGTTCCATGATCAGGGAGAATATTATTGGAGAGAGGGGGCAGCCCTGCCTCGTCCCATTAGTAATGGGGAAGGAGGGTGATAGGAAGCTTGATGTCCATACTTTAGCTGTGGAGCATGTATACAAGGCGGTGATAGCCGATAGGATTTGCACCTGGAAGCCAAACTTCCGCAGCACCCTCATTCATGTACATCTACTGGACTCTATTGAATGCTTTTTCAGCATCAAGAGAAATTGCTAGGGCAGAAATATGGTGATGTTCGGCTCACTGCATAAGGTTGATAGAACAACGGGTGCCATCGGAGGTCTGGCGACCAGGGACAAACCCAACTTGGTCAGGATTTAGGAGTAGGGGGGTGTATTGGGAGATCCTGTTGGCTAAAATTTTGGCAAAAAGTTTAGTGTCCGAATTGAACAGGGATATGGGGCGGTAGTTTTGTCGGGGGCTTTGCCCGGCTTGGGTATGGTAACTATAGTTGATTCTGTGTCCATGATTTTGTTGAACATATTTGTTAAGTGGGGTGTAAGTTGATCGGAAAAAAGGTTATAGTATTCCTTTATGTAGCCATCAGGGCCTGGAGATTTGTGGAGCAGTAATGATTTGATAGTTTTGGTTATTTCAGTTGGGGTGATTGGGGCTGAAAGTTTTGATAATTGGGAATCCGAAAGGGATGGGAGATTGATTGATTCTAAGAATTGTTTTAGAATGTCTGGATTCGCTGTCGGGGAGGCAGGACTGTCCCTTAGGTTATATAGGGATGCGTAATTTTTTTAAAACTGGTTCGCGATTTCAAATGGATTGTAGATTTTTTGATTCTGTTCATTTGAAATGAACTCTATTTTCAAGGCTGCTACTTTGCGTTTATGTTGTTTTGCTAGGAATGCTCCGGGTTTATTGTTCAGAGTATAAAACTCTGAACAATAAAGTACTTAGTTGGCCTCTCAGATCTTTTAGTTTATCGGAGATGAGAAGGTCAAGGTTTTTTGTTTATTGAGGGTTTCTAAGGTGTGTATTTGGGATGTGATGGCGTAGGCGTGTCTGTTTCTCGTGGGCTGCAATTTTGATTAGAATTCCTCTTATATATGCTTTGTGGCTGTTCCACAATGTTGTGGGGTCAGATACTGTTCCAGTATTCAGTTCAAAGAAGTTTGTGATGGCAGAGTTGATTTGTTTCTGGTTCTCAGAGTTGGTTAGAAGGAAGGGGGTTTAGTCTCCTTAGGGAGAAAGTGTTCTTTTCTGTTGTTGCGGAGAGCTCTAGAGTTATGGGGGGTGTGGTCTGACCAAGTGATTAAGCCTATGGAAGTCTAAACTACTTTTTGCAAGGTGAATTTGTCTATCAGAAAAAATCAAGTTTAGAATATACATTATGGGCAGCCAAGTAAAAGGTAAAATCTTTCTTGTTTCCGTGGGCACATCTCCAGGGGTCGAAAAGGTCTTCTTGGGAAATTAAGGAGTGTAGAGTTGAGGATGGTTTGCTTTTGGGGTTGGTGGAGTCTATGCCGGGATTGATAACTTCATTAAAGTCTCCAAAGATGATAATGGGGTTGGATCGATACGGTTGGAGTTTGGAGAAAAGAGACTTAAAAAAGGTGTTCTGGTGGAGATTGGGAGCGTATAAATTGATTAAGGTGAAGGGAATGGTTGTTAATGGTTGCTGTAAGTATAAGGTATCTACCATTAGGGTGCGATTCTACGGAATGAAGGAGAAAGGAGGCTGAGTCGCGAATGGCGACCATGACTCCTTTCCGCTTGGAATTGCCATTGGAGAAGAAGGTATGAGAAAATTTGGGATGCAAGCACTTCAGTGGGTTAGAGGCAGTAAAGTGGGTCTCCTGAATACATATTATTTCGGATTTTGCTTTGAGAGCTTCTTTCCACATGAGAGAGCGTTTGAAAGGACTGTTGAGCCCTTTGACTTTTAAAGAGAGGATTTTCAATGTCATAGTGATTGGATGGGGGGGTTGTAGGTATGTTATTCATTGCTATGGAAACGAGAAAGATTTGACCCTTCATGGCTTAAACAGGCATAGGAAAACATAATCATCAGCATACAAAATATACCAAGAGGTACAATACTCAGAGAGAAAGTGTTTGCACCAGCTCAGTGCGGGGGACAGGTAAGGGAAAGGGGAAGAGAGGTGAGAAAGAGGGGAAAAAAAAGGGAGAGATACAGAATTGTGTGTATTGCACACCGGTAAAACAGTTAGAGTACAACTCTTAACAAGGAGAGAAAAAGAGAAAAACTATTGAACTGTCAGTGTAGGTGATGGGAGCAAAAAAAAGCAAAAAAAGAAAGTAAACCACTTGGGTGCTCAGCACAGGGAAGTGCTGGTAGAATATAGTTACAACTGCGATGTAGGAGGTACCCGATATAGATCAGGTATTGTTGGAGTGGCGTCTTTCATCCGAGATGTGTTGTGGGAAGGTAGATTTAGATGGAGGAGGCAAAGTTGGGGGGGGGGGGAGGCCCCAATTCTGAAGCTGTTTTATACCTTGAAGGTAGACGGTCATGGGTTTGCCTTGGTATGTGACGATAAGCTTGGTAGGGAATTCCCATTTGTAAACAATGTGGCGCTCCCTTAGGATTGATGTCACCAGGGAGAGATCCTTGCATAGCTGTGCTGTAGCTGCGGAGATACCATTGAACAGAGCAAGGGATGCGTATGACTCCGGAAAGGATGCTATGTTCCTGGCGGAGGCAATGATCCGATCTTTTGGTAGAAATGTAGCCTCGCTAGTATGTCCCGTGGTTTGTGACAGTTTGAAGATCATATGCGCTCTGTTGATTGTATGGTCCAGTGCTGAGAGGGAGGGGACCAGTGCCTTGAAGAATTGCTGTAGGTAGAGAGGAAGACCACCAGGAGGAACAGATTCAGGAATGCCTCTAATTTTGAGGTTATTCCTGTGTGAGTGATCCTCTAAGTCAGCCAATTTTGCAGTAATGCGTTGTAGTTGTTCCGCTTGGTGTTGGTGTGCATCCACCAATTCATTGTATGCAGTGGTATATTTGCTCAGTTGTTCGATCGTGTCCATTTGTTCACCAAGATCATCGATCGATGATCGTTGTGAGCGACAGCTTGGTTGATGTCTTTTCTGAGGTCCTTCCTCAGGTCTTTTTGTAACGAAAGGAGCATATGCTTGAGAACTTTCTCGGCCACCGGATTGTCGGTGGTCGGGAGTGATGCAAGCGATTCCGAGTGTTTGGGCAATTCCGAACGCTTTTGGTCAGAGTCAAAAAGTTTGTTTGCGCCAGCTTCGCAGGTCTGGCGGAAAGTCAGGTGTTTATTGCTTACCAGACCTTGCTGAGATGGCGAGGCATGAGGGGATGACACGGCTCTCTTAGCGCTGCCTCTGTGTCTGTTCCCCTGTGGTGCAGTGCAATCCATGTCATCCGTAGGCTCCTCAGAAGAGGTGGGGTGTGAGGCTGGGGGCGCCGATCTACTTGAGGCCCGGCTCCATCTCGCCTGTGTGCATGGCGGGCCTCACTGAAGAACTCAGTGAGTTTTCTCGGCTCTGATGGCTGGGATTTCTACCCTGTCATGGTCTAGGGGATCTACGGATGCCAAAGAGTTATATTGGAGGTGTAAATCATGGCTATGGCAGGTCCTATGCTGAAGATTCTTCCCTGTGCTGTGAGAGAGGGAGATCTAAGCGGCCATCTCGGTGTGTGGCCAAGCACCGCCCCCCTTGTTCCCATTTTTTTAAAGCTCCAGTTTTCATTAAATAATACATGGTAATCCTGCCATGAAGATCCTTGTTCAGGCACCCCCTTTTGTGGGGTGACACCTGTCTCCCAGTTTTGCCCCTGAATAGTTACCCAATCACTTGCACCCCCAATAGAGACATCAAGCAGCTATGCACATTGCGTAGGCATGTTTCAATGCTGCAATGTTGTCCCTATCAAGGAGCTATTCATAGTAATAATAATAATGCTGCAGGGGATCAACGGGAAGGAATATTCATAAATGGATCAAAAAGGGTAAAAACTGAATGTTATAGAATTAAAACATGGTAGCTGTTTATGATACACAAGGGTCGATTTATTAAAGGCACATAGGATTTGAGTTATTAAGGCTCTATTTCCACTACTGCGAGTTGTTGTGTGACTTGACACATGTGAAGTCACATGACAAGTAAAAATTCATGTATTTCAATGCTCCCTGTTCTAATTGGTGCGACTCAAGTCGCAGGGACTCCAAAAAAGGTTCTTGCACTACTTTGTTCCGACTTTTGATGCAACTTTGATCCAGAGAATGTAAAGTCGCACTACAAAGTTGCACTCTAAAACATGCAACTTTGGAGTCGCAATAGTGGAAACAGAGCCTAAAACTAGAAAGTGCAAAATCTGGAACAGCTGTAGCCAATCAGCTTCTAACTTCAGCTTGTTCAATTAAGCTTTGACCCAAAAAAGAAAAAAAATGTCGGAACTGATTGGTTTCTATGCTTAGCTGCACCAGATTTTACACTCTCCAGTTTTAGTAAATCAACCCCATAGATTGTACAATTGCATTTGCACTAATTTTCTCCAGAGCTTAGTAATTGTGGTAAAGCTCTGCTCATATACATTGTCCTATCATGTGCAAGAAAATATGTTTTATTTTTTTTTAATTTTCCTTGTACCTGATTGCCTATTCTTTACCAAGTGACACTTTACCAAATTTGCTAGGGTAAATGAGTGGAACTGCATTTGCACAGTCTAGTTTCCTTTTGTAAATCCACCCCACAATGTTTTAGTAAGCTGTCATCCAGTTAGAACTTACATTTACTTTAAAGTTAAAGTGGTTGTCAACCCGTGACAACCACTTTAACCTACAGGTAAGCCTATATTAAGGCTTACCTGTAGCTGCCCTGCATATCTCCTAAACCTGCATGGTCTAGGAGATATACAGTGTACTCGCATTGCCGACGTCATTTGGCACATGTGCAGTGAAGAAACAGCCTCTCTGCCGTTTCTTCACTGAGATCGTGCCGTGACTAGCGGCTCCCTCGCGCATGCGTGGGAGTGACATCATGCGACTCCGGCCAGTCACAGAGCCGGAGTCACGGCCCCGGAAGGAAGAGGGGCTGAAGATGGACGCTGCCTGCACAGGCGACATTGCTGGACATCGCAGGCTTCGTTTGCAGGTAAGTAACACATAAGCGATGTATAGTAGCCTATTATGCTTCTACTTTGCAGGGGAATATAGAGGGAGTAAACCCCATCTGGGTTTACTTCCTCTTTAACTTCTCCTTACTGTGGAAGACTTAGGTAAATTATAGTAGTCCATGTAGATGTGGCTAATCCTGCCCCTCTATTAAAGGGGTTGTAAAGTCTCCAGGTTTTTCACCTTAACACATTCTATACATTGCAGTGAAAAACCTTTTGTTTTGCAGCAGCCCCCTAGAGCCCTCCTTATGCTTACCTGAGGCAGATCGTTCCAGCAACAAAAACAAGCCCAGCAGCTCCAGCCGCTGTCTCGGGTCCTCAATGGATAGATTGATAGCAGCAGGAGCCATTGCTGTTGTCAATCAAATCCAATGACATGGGTGCCGGGAGTGGTGCCGAGTCCTACTGTCTCTGTCAATGGACGCAGCAGCAGGACTTGGGAGCGTGCCCGCATGAATGCCCCCATGGAAAGCGGCTCTCCGTGGGGGGTACTTGAGAAGAGGAGGAGCCAGGAGCGCTGCCGGGGGACCCCAGAAGAGGAGGTTCGGGGCCACTCTATGCAAAACCCTTGCACAGAGAAGGTAAGTATGACATGTTTGTTAATTTTTGTTTTAAAAAAGACAACATTTTAGTATCACTTGAACAGTCCTTGATCTGACTAAATTTGGCCTGATGAACAATCTGCTCATGGAAAAAAATCACTGATCAACTGATCCTGAGAACCACTGATTGGGTTTATTTAAAAACTTTGCTTGATCACTGTGAATTTCACAGAGGTAATCTAGCATCAGAGAGTTGTTTGTAATTGATTTCGATGGAGGTCCCTGTAACGAGGTTGACACATTTCGTGGGAAAACCACAGCTTCCTCAGGACCTTACAGACCTCGTGGATATTCCACTATCATTATAATGCCATGCAAGACACTAAAAATAGAAAACAGTCAGCCATCTAAATTGCTGTAGTATGCTTTGCACTGCAAAGAGAGGCGTAATTCTCAAAAGCAAAAATAATACAAGAAGTAAATAAAAAAAGACCATAAATAAACCAAAACACTACATAAATATTCTGAAGTATCACCACATAACTATACAGTGAAATGAATCACCAAAAAGTATTTGAAAATAGGTAAACTGCTGTTTTGTATTTTTAGTGTCTTGTATGGCATTATAATGATAGTGGAATATCTCCAAGGGCTGTAAGGTCATAAGGAGGCTGGGAATTTCCCACAAAATGCATTAACCTCGTTACATCGAACACCTTGACACCCATCTGGGTTTTTCATGAGGTGGCAGTTAATATATTTATGACCTACAATATGTATTTTAATGTTTATCAATATGGTTTTAAAGAGGAAGTAAACCCTGATGGGTTTTACTTCCTCTTTAGTTCCCTGCAAAGTAAAAGCATAATGGGCTAGTATGCCTCATATACTAGCCCATTATATGACATTTAGCTGCCATTGAAGCCAGTGGTGTCCCCTGTGAAGGCCACATCCATGACTGCCCCATGACTGTCCGGAGTCGCGTGACGTCACTCCCGCACATGCGCGTGGGGGCCGCGGGTCACGGCACAATGCTAGTGAAGAAATGGCATGGCGGGCCATTTTTTCACTGCGCATGTGCCGATGACGTCAGTGAAAGCGGATACTGTTAATATCTCCTTAACTGTGCAAGTATAATAAGGCTTACCTGTAGGTTAAAGTGGTTGTAAAGGTTTTATAACCACTTTACTGTATACCAATAAAATAGAGTTATTTTTTTAATTGAGTCCCATTTCTTTATTTTGAAATTAAACATAGAAAAGTCCTTTAACAGCTCAGCATTAGGACACATCCAGTGCAATGCCACCCTACTTTTTTCATGGCTAATGCCATGTTTAAGATCCACCTTAAACTGTGATTTCTGAAACACTTAAAAAAAAGAAAATCCATGAAGATAATGTCACTGTGGAAATTTAATTTGGTGTTCCAAAATTACAAGGGACGATTGCTGCCTACTTGATATAAATGACCTGGTGAAGAATCATCAAAGAACAGTTGTAAGGGAAAAGGCTGAACTTTTTAAAAGTCATATTAGCACCATGAACTTTAGCATATATTTTAGATTTGTAAAAATGTCCAAACTTTAAAATCTAGTAGCTGCATTGCTGAATAAATAAATTGTTTTGCTCAAAGTGAGGATGAGTTCAAATGTATATTTATTTCATGGTACATATATTTTTACATTCAAAAATGTTTTACAAGGATTCTTACCAGTACTTACGTTTCTTTTTTATTTTTTCTTCAAGGTTCTTTGTTTTGAAATAAGATTAGCTTAAAATTTCAACTCAAACACTTATTTTTTTTATTGTTTTAAGGAAAATCTGGTGGTCTAGAAAACAATACCATTGACTGGGGGGAGCTGGACGTCGGCCGAAGAGCGGTGCAAGAGATTCCTCCAGGTGTATTTTGGAGATCACAGCTTTCCATTGATCAGCCACAGTTTCTTAAGTTTAATATCACCCTACAAAAGGACGCACTCATAGGAGTCTATGGCAGGAAAGGATTACCACCATCACATACTCAGGTACTAAATAAATTCCTCACCCCTTTCGTGTTCCAGCTTGCTGCTTTTTTTCTCCCCAAAAATGTAGAAGCATTTACACTTCTACTGAAGTAACCCTTTGCTTAGCAGCTAGGATCAAGATGACCTTATTTTTATAGTAATGCTAAAGGATTTAAGAAAAAAAAAATGTTATACTTGCCTGGGTTTGCCCAGAGCAGCCCCGATCCTCCTCTTCTTGGGTCTCCCGCTGGCACTCTGGGCTCCTCCCCCCTGCTGAGTGCCACCATAGCAAGCCGCTTGCTATAGGGGCACACATGCATGCACACTCAATAAGATACACAGAACGTTATTTGGCCATGTACTCCTCCCTCCACACTGACTGTGAACGAAAGCAGTAGGAACCAATTGCTTCCACTGCTGTGTCTGAACCAATGAGGAGGCATGAAGGTAAAAAACCTTCAACCTTTAGAATCACTTTAAGGTTGTTAATAAGAGTTGGCAATTCAAAGACATATTCTTTCCAAGGTCTAGTGTATCACATTACTTTCATAAAGCCTTTGTGTTCGCACTAGCACCTGTGTGAATAAAATGGTATTGAGGACAATGTTCCAGTAAATACAACTGTTATGAGAACCCTGCACTTGTGTACATACTGGAATAGTCACAGCAGCTGTTCAATTTGCTGGTCAATTTACACAGCAAAACTCTCATGGCATATTCATGATCCCTATTGCGATCGAGCCTCAGGGATTAAAAAATAAATAAAATCTCTCTCTCCCTATCTAACTCTCCCCTTTCCATATTAGTTTCTTTCTGTATCTCATAATCATATATTCCATATCTTAAAATAAATGGGAACTCCACATTCTTCCTTAGTTCCATAAGCCTCCTGCTATATCTTAAAAAAACAGCTTTAGGATTACAATCATTTTCTTTTGCCTTGTGTGTGCAAAGTTTGAAATGTTCAAGTCTGGGGCTAAATGCATTGACGTCAGTTTTGTGTTCGCTCAATATCAGCTAAAGTATAACAACAGGCAGAGCTTCTTTTTTTTTTTCAGATAAAGTGGTAAAGGATTAGAACAAATGTCAGATGTCCTCAGATTTACCCTCTTTATTTGTCATGTTTACCATTATCAGTGAAAGTGAAAGAAAATCCCAAATTTTGAGTTGTCATCAGAACAGGAATCTTGGGGAAATCTTCCAATGGGGACACTACTCCTGGTGGCAACCAGAAATTCCCTCACTTTTTAGGGATTTCCTCTCATTCCCTGTTAGCTAAATCTCCCCAAAGGGACACAGATAGAGGAAAAGAAAACTTCATTACAAGTTACAAGTTTTGGCTTTAGTACTACTTTAACCTTTTCACTGCAGGTCCGTACGTTGCATGGACCTGACAGTAGGGGGTTCCACACACAATCCCCATGCACGTGCCCCCCCCCCCGCCATGTTTTCCGGGCTCAGCTTGCACATCTGCGGTCCTGGGACCGACATGGCGGATGTCAGCGGCTGGGGGAGGAGGAGAAGAGCCAACACACATCCGCTCTCCTCCCCCTTCTTGCTGGGACTCAGAAAGTGACGTTCATGGCATCACTTCCGGGTCAGCATCTCGGTGTCCCCGGCTATATTAGCTGGAAAGGAATGTTTTGCAATGTGATTTGCATTGCAAAACATTCAATGGAGTCCAAAGGAGAAATGCATGGTCTTTTTAGAAAAAAAAAGTTAAGTAAAAAAAATTAAGTTATACCCAAGCACATAAACTCTCCCCACAAAAAGTTGTTGAGACCCCCCACTTCCACACATACGCATGTACAAATGTAAACACACGCGTCTGGGTCACCTACACGTGAATACATTGATTTGCGATACACTTGTTACATATTGCCTTGTACGCCGGAGTGAGAGCAATACTTTTAGCACAAGACCTCCTTTGTAACGCTAAACTGATACCTTTAGTGGTTCTTTTGAAGCGTCGCCTATAGAGAATATAGGGTACTGAAGTCTGTCACCATTTCACAGGCGCACACAAATTTAAGGTTTGATATGTTGGGTACCTATTTACTAGGCGCAACCTCATCTTTTATATTATACCCAGTGTTCGGGTAATTTATTGCGTTTGTTTGCCAATAAAATTCACTCTTCTGTGTTTTTTACTGCAATTTTGCATTTTCTAGACCTTTGCGGTAATATTGTGTGACATGAAAAAAAATGGAACTACTACTATTTTATTCTCTAAGGTGTCTGCTATCTGAAAATATATAATATTTACATCATCTTAAGGGCTAAAATTATTTTTTAAACGTGTGCAAAAAAGGATATGGATAGACAATTAGGGGTTGATTTACTAAAGGCAAATGGACTGTGCACTTTTCAAAGTGCAGTTGCACTCTGCACGATCAGTTGCTCCAGAGCTTGGTAAAAGAGCAGAACTTCTGCTGAATTCCATCATCCAATTATGTGCAAAAATGCTGCTTTTTTTATTTTCCTTGTTATTGGATATTCTTTGCAATTCTTAAAGTGAAGCTTTACCTGATTCACTAAGCTCTGGAGCAATTGCACTTTGCACAGCCTATTTACCATTAGTAAATCAACCCTTAAGCGTCTATCAATTCTGTTCTAGGCTGATAAGGGAAAGAGAAGAATAGAAACATGGCCACATGGTTCATACAATATACCACAGAGAAAAACATTAATCAAAAGTACTGAACTTCAGGAACGCACACCTTTTTGAGTGCCTGATGCTAGGCTCAAACCCTCTTCAGTAACTCTAGAGGAATCTCAAGCATGCAAAACCTTAGTACATTTGCACACAGGTCTTTACTAAAAGATTTTTCACTTTGTTACAAAAGCATAGCTGTAGAAACCAAATTGGCAGTTTGTTCCCAGCTTAATAAAATGTTAGACATTGTCTGAAACGTTGCTGTGTGAAAAAAGAGTTTGTACTGCAATTATTATATAAATGGATATTAAATAGATAAAGGAGCAGTAGGGCCAAAGCTCTTGTATCTATACTTCTCCTGTGGGTTATAGGAGTGCACTTAATTCTGAACTTTTGTGACCCATATTCAGCGGACAGTGGGCTAAAGTCTGCTGTCAGCTCACATCACTCAGCTGTTCCAGACTCTAGAGGGTTCCTGGCAATAATGTTGGGATACCTGAGCGATCAGCAGTCTTTGATCGTTCAGTTCTCAGTCTTAGAGGCAGTTAGGGACAAATGCAGCATCGGATCAAGGAGCAGGTGAGTATTAATGTTTGTTGTTTTGAAATCCCGCACTTGTCTTTTAATACAGTAGCGGCACCCCCGTAGGGGCTGCTTGTAGTTGTGGTTCGCCTCTCACCCTGCACAGCCAGGTACACAAATCTTCAGACATTCAGTAGTCAAGAAGCAGTCCTTGTACTTTTGTAAGTTTTATTGAGGAATTGTAGCTTGGATGGGGATAGGGTAGATATGGGATGCCCATTTGATTGTAAAAAGCAATATAGGGACTGAGAACTATATACAACTTCCTCTCTTTCTCCAACACATTCACTTGTTTGCAGAATATCACTCCCCGGGACCAGCTAGCACTGCAATGTAGACCTGACACTGGCTCAGCCAGGCCCATATTAAATGCCCGCGGGCCCCTATGGTGTAGCAAAAATGCTAGTCCAAGTTCTAGCTTTCCTACATGACTACTGATCCCAGTACCACCTCTCCAGGCCCTGCCAGCGCTTCTGGCTGCAGCTGCCTCTTTCCACTGCCCGTGCCACCACAGTCCTCCTTACTGGCTCGGCACCCATCCCAGACTGTTTGCTCCCTGTCCTCTCAGGTGTGCCTCCCAGCCTTCCTGACTGTGTCACTCACCAGCCATTTTGGCTGCATCTTGTTGTTCCTTCTGGAGACTTGCCTTGCAGTGTTCTCCTGCTGTCTTCTCCTTGCTCTCGTGCCACCTGTCCAGGACACCTTCGTTGGTTTTAGGAAGGTCCCGTCCACACTCGAGCCCAGGCCCAAGGTCACCGCCCAGACTGGGGAGCACTCTCAAAAGCCACAATGGCCTAACATTCCATCTCCAGCTTCCACCCGAACAACTCCTCCCCAGCTAGGCTGACCCTGAGTATTTGAGGGGGCATGCCCCCTGCCAATCCAAATTGGGGATTGGTCAGGGCCCTCAGGATATTCCAGACAGCTCCACCTCACCTCTCCCCCTTTCTTTCCAGAAGGTTCCAGCACGTTCTGGAAATAGGAGGGAGGTCTCAGTGAAGCTGCATGTGAGTCATCCAGCTCTCTCTAGATTTCTGCCAACCCAGGAAACAAAAACAAGCAGGCTTGATTGCCAGCCAAGTCTGCATAAATTTGCCTACACTGATAAAAACCTTTTTACTCCTAGCACACTAGAGGGTGCTACACTACAAAGACATGTGTCCAGATGTACTACAGTTTTGCTGCGATTTACTATCAACTGCCATTTCAAAAAAACCAAACATGTAATTACAACCCAAAACAAGGGGTCTGATTCACAAGTGAGGAGCAACAAATTGTTAAGCAGTGAAATTTGCTGAGCCACCTGTGTACATGTCAATCTTGCAAGGTTTTCAGAATTTTTACCATGTTTGCCTTATGGTGACAGGAAGATTTTTTAGCTAAGACAAGCTGGTTTTGTAATGCATACAAGATTATGATTGGAAATACAATATTCAGTATTGTAGGCGTATGTCATCTGAATCAGAAATTACTAGACCTTACAAAACCTCCTGTGCTTCATTCCGAAGTCAGGTTTCCTTTTACTCTTCAATGAGAGTTTACTAGTAATATCTATTCTTATGCTCCGTAATACAATATCCAGAGTTTCCCTGGAGAAGCAGCTCCCATATGCCAAAGTTCTCTCATTTTTCATCTAGCCAAATTTAATTCACTGTTAATCGAATGTGTATTTTCTCACAGCTGATGTGCCACAGTGGTGTAAAGAAAAAAAAAGATGTTTCATGTAGTATTTAAGTCATATGAGTGTTAGAGTTTTTGTTCTAATTTTAGTGTAAAGCCCGTAAAATGTTTGAATGAAACCTATTGGTTTTGTTTTTAAACATTATCTCCCATTGTCATGAGATCTGTTTGATGAACATCATTGGATCAAATTATGGAGCACCTTGTTACTAAAAGCTGTACATACAAAATAAAAACCGCTTATGAATTATCAGTGTTTATAGGGTCTACACAGCACCCATTAACTGTTTCCAATAAAACATAAAAGTAGAAGTTCAAGCAGATCTTGTCCTAAAAGGCAAGGTTGGATTATTTGGCATCCTGCCACACCCTATTCACAAAATTCTAGATTACAGTAGCTAACATAATTAATGTAAAACTTTTTTATTTATTTTTTTTCATTTTGAATAGAGCAAGGGAGGTTTATAACCCCTGTAAATAGTTTTTCTGCCACCTTTGTCCTATTGCAGAGATTTACCTTCACTTCCTGTCCCAGAGCCAAACAAGAAGTGAGAGGAAGTCCCTGCAAATTAAGGGAATTTCTTCAGGACCCCCAGCTCACCAAACCTAGTGTCACCATTGGAAGATTTCCCTTATATTACTTTTACAACCCAAACTTTGGGATTTTCTTTTACTTTTACTTTCAATGATAGTGATAATCAGGATATATATACATATATATATATATATATAGTACATTCAGATCAGTACCTGCTCTTAGGAGTTACAGTCTAAGGTCCCTAACTCACATTCATACATACAAGAGCCAATTTAGACAGAATCCATGCAATTTACCTACCAGCATGTCTTAGAGCTCCTTCACATGGGTGATCTGCTCAGAGGGGGATCGATCCGCTGATCCCTGCTGAGCAGGCGAATGGCAGGTCCATCTCTGCTCACTGTGCAGAGATGGACCTGTCAAAGTCCCGCTCTCCTCTAAGGGAAGATCAGGTGAATACAGACTGCCTGTCTATTTTCATCCGATCCCATCCGCCAGACGGCTAAAAAATAGGGTCTCCATCTGTCTGGACATTATCGGATCAGATAGCAGTGGGTGTCAGCGGACATGTCACCGCTGACATCCGCTGCCTCTTAGGGGTGAATGGAGGGTTCGATCAGATCCGCCTGAGAAACTGACAGGCAGACCTGATCGTAAAGCCCGTGTGAAAGAGGCCTAAGGAGTGTGGGAGGAAACCAGATTACCCAGAGGAGACCCTCGCAGGCACAGGGAGAACATGCAAAATCCAGACAGGCAAAATCCAGACAGGCAGTGTCGTGGTTGGAATTCGAACCAGTGACCCAGTGACCCTAGTGCAGGCTTTCTAATCCCTCTCCACTCCATCCAAAACGAAAAAAAAAAAAAAAAAGTATTGCCTTTAGTTATATTTTAATAAAGAAACATTGAAATTAAAGAATGATAAGCCCTCATACACACGGACGCTGTTTGACGCCGGCGTTTTCGGTCGTTTTCTGCAGCTCTCCATGTTAGTCAATGGCCCCATAAAAACGCCGACGTTTTTAAGCTGTAGATGACGTCGGCGTTAGTGAGCTGAAACTAGAACCCACGACGTTTTTTTGACGCCGACGCCGCAAAACGCCAACTAATACTGTACCGGCATTAACCGGCGTTTTTTGGCGCCAACGTTTTTAGATTGAAAAATAGCTGAGGGATGATCTTTTTTAAAAAACGCCTATTGATGCCGACGCTCACTATCGCCGATGCATAACGCCGAAAATGCCGATTTTTTGCCTGGACGTCGGGCCCGACGTTTTGTTTATTTTTCAAGAAACGTCCGTGTGTATGAGGCCTAATTGTTAAACTTCTTGTTTCCAGCTTTGTTCTTGTTCCTTCCTTTACTGCTATAGTCCAGCTTTTTGCAAACAGGGGTGGGAGCTACCTAATACATGGACCTTGTATTTTATTTCACAATCTACTTTAATTATCATGAGGTAACTATTTAGAGCTTTTATTTGATTGCATAATTGTTGGCTGCCATATTAGTTAATAGCTTGGCACATTGAATTGCTATCAACATGATCCAGAAGAACAATGGCATCTAGTGGTCATTTTAAGTTTCCTATTAATAGACAACATAGACTTAATTAAACATGTTTTAAATCTGTCACCGCCCAGTGTGCCACTAAAAGGGAAATCACTTTAAGAAAATATAATAAAAATATGGCTGTTATTGCCATAGTACAGAAAGCTAAAGCTTGATATTTACTATGTATAACAAGATAGTGCTTCTCAATTTCCAAAAAAATAAGTGTAAACTGTTGGCACTATAAAAATCCTGTAGGATAATATATATATACTGTATATATAAATAGATATAGATATAGTTGAAGAGTGATAATGTTATTTTTTTGGCACTGGTAGTTTGTAGTGTGAACCTTTTGCCTTTCTCGAAAAATATTTAAGGAAAGGACAATATTAAAAATTCAGATTGGACTTTTTAGTTATTTGATAGACATTGTAATATTGGCTGATTTCTCCGAATCTGGATAGCAGCAGACATACAGCGTTTCCTAAAGCCTGCTTACTGAGTTGTCACTTTGCAGATCTGTCAGATCTATGATATTAGCAACTATTAGGAGATTTTTTCCCTGTGACAGCAATACTGAATTACAAATCAAAATAAATACATGACAGCTGATTATATGCGTGCGTCAAGGAAAGATATTTTCAAATGGTACCTGTTCTTGTTTCTTAGCATTGTCGTCTGTCACCAGTCTCTGTCCCATTTTATTGTTAAATTATAGTAATGGTTTTGTCTGACAGCTAGATCAGAAGATAGATTGTGGAGCCTACTGATAAAAGTTTGAAATTGATATTTTACTTTTATAAGAAAAATATGCATGTGGACAATTTACCTATTATTAATATAGTTGTCCTAGGCAATTTAGCTATTCTTTTATTATCATTAATGATCTTTGTTTAAATGGTATTAATGGTGTCTAATTAAATTCTGCCCATTCAAAGGAAACCAGAAAAGAAGCACGATTTAGCGTTTTATGTTGTCTACCAATCGAGTTCGAGTTTTGTACAATCGCTCTGTCTAATTTTGCCAACTCGATTAGTGCTGCTGACTATAGCCTGCATCATTGATCAGTGTATTCTGACAGTGGGGAAGTCTCCCTGTTTTCAGAATACAGTAGCTCAGTGGGGAGGATTTTCCCATCCACATTGGGTGTGTGGATAGGAAAACTGAGTCAGTTTTTTTCTTTCAACCCGCTGGTTGAACGAATAAAACTGACCAGATCTATGGGCTGCCTAATGATATCTGAAATTACTTTGATTTGTCGCTTTTGTTTTTAATGAGGTAAAGTATAACTAAAGGCAAACATTTTTTTTTTCATTTTTGGATAGAATGGAGAGGGATTAGCACACCTGTCAGTTTTTATTGCTGTCTGTGCCACCGTTAGGGAGATTCACCCTCTCTATTTGTCCGGTTTACCATTATCATTGAAACTGAAAGAAAATCCCAAATTTTGGGTTGTCCTCAGAACAGTAAAAGAGGGGAAATCCTTCAATAGGGATACTAGTCATGGTGACCTAGGGGTCCCCAAGAAATTCCCTTAGTTTCCAGGGATTTTCTCTCACTTCCTGTTTGGCTATGGGACAGGAAGTGAAGGGAAATCTCCGCAATGGGCCACAGATGTTGAAAAAAAAACTGACGGGTTATAACCCTCCCTTGCTCTATCCAAAATTAAAAAAAAAGTTTTACCTATAGTTCTGCTTTAACCTGGCACTATTATGTAAGCTGTTTATTTCTTGTATGTGATTGAGAACAGATTTTTTTGCTGAGATTGGGATCCTTGACTCAATATAGTTTTAGTCCTTGACACTAGCAGATCAGTCACACAGACTATAGGTGGCCTCAGAAGACATAAAATTGAAACTTTGTGTATCAGCTTCGTAAACAATGGTCTATTGGGTCCCATTCATACCTATGTGTGTTTGTCACAGTCATGTGTTAACATATATGTGTAAATGGGAGTGAGCGCTTATAGTTTTCCTAATACACCACACACCAAATAACATTACATAGATGTGAATCAGCCACATGGGAAAAAATTCAGAGGGTGAGAGGTGCTAAATCCCAAGTTTCAGTTGGTAGTGTATGGCTAGTTGCTTATATATGATGACATTGTCTCTGTTAAGGCAGTTGTTGCGCATGCAAAAGGCCTTTAAAATGGCCCCAAAGTGTAGACCATAGAATATGTAGAAAAAGAGGAATGACAGTGAGGAAGTCCAATGAGAATTTCATTTCTTCTACTTGAAATGTGTTTTCATGCAATAAAATGTATATAGTTAAGTAAAATGAAACATTGTAGGGTTAAGGTGTGTTAAGGTTGGTCCCGTAAACATATGAGGAGGAACTTAGAGCTTCATCTGCTGGTTTACGTATTTAATTGTCTAAGGCTGAATTCATTCTTCAGTACAAATGAAATTGGTCAAGTAACTTAAAGGGGAGGTCCTGCCAAAGCTTGTTTGGTTGTACTTCTCCTGTGGATCACAGGAGTGCAGTTCGTTCTGCACCCCTGTGACCCATTTTAAGCAGACAGTGAAGACCGCTGTTGGCTGATGTCACAGTGTGGGTCTAGGCTCGGGCAAGATCGCGGCAATGAAGTTTGGGTCTGCCCATATGCCTGGGCCGGCACCTTTCTTATCCTTTCAGCGAGCCGCTGAGAGCCTGAGCTGGCCGCTTCTGCCCCCTCCACAGCTCAGCGCTCCAATGAGTGGCAGGGGGCAGAGCAGGGAGCTGGTGACTGACAGTCAGCAGCTCTCTGCTCAGGGAGCTGTGAGAACCAGTGTTAGAAGCGCCAGGGAACAGATGCAGCATCGGACCGATGCTGCATCCACCTAGGTAAGTATGATTCTATAAAAAAAATACATACATCTCTTTTAGGCCGGTCTTAGATGGATCGAAATTTCAATCCTGGAAGGCTGGATGCACTAAAGTCTATCTATCATATCTATCAGTATAACCAGCCTGTCAGGTTTTTTTTTGGTATGGTTACTGCAGCCAGCTATAGTAATCATATTCTGAGGGCAGGGAAGCCTCCCAATGTCAGAATACAATAGTGCAGCAGAAGGGATTCCTCCATCAACACTGACTGTTTTGATAGGAGAATTAAGTCATTTTCTTTCCTTGTAGTATGGCCAGCCGTACTGTGGTCCAGATTTCACCTTTTCATAGGTTGTTCATTCATTTGTTATTTTTTAGCAATAGATACATCCTTCTCAGTTCTGCTCTAGAACATTATGATCTTGTCTCCCGTGTGACTGATTTGCTGATTTAAGTAGCATTAATAAGTCCTTAGCAGAGAATACTCAATTTGTGGTTACCTGGCTTGGGTCACAGCACAGTCTCCTTTTGGCTTTAAAAAGAAATACTTGCAGACAATTCTAGCCTTACTATAGCTATCTTGTGTAGAGGAATTGCATATACATCAGATGGGAATAATTGACACTGGTTGTCCATAGCAAGCCAATCAATGCTAGACTGCAAGTCTTTTGTGACACTTGCTAAAATGTCAGTTTCACTGCAACACAAGGATCAATATGCTTATTTAAAGAGACGTTTGGAAATAACAAAGGACTTTAATGGCTTAGAGCAAAATTAAATGAAGAACATTCATCCTTTATATTCAACGAAAGTAATGAATTATTTTCATTTAGAAAAGAAAAGTTTCATGGGAGATGAGTAAATGAAGCCTTACCCTCAACAAACGGTTTACTTGAATCAAAAAACACCAATTTACTAAAAATTGCTGACATAGTGCACATCCTTTTCTTCCTTCCATAGTGTAGAAATTGCATTGCAAACAATTAATTATGTTTTGATGCCAGTATGTGTGTGTGGGCTGCAAGTGAATGAAACTTAGAAGTCCCCAGGGTCTGAAGTGAGGCTGATTGCACACACTTGTTCTGTTGCCTGAGTTTATGTAAACTGTGTGGGTGCTCTATTTCCAAAACATGTATAAGTGTTGAAAGAACAGGATAGTTGTGGTGGGAATTTATCCCAGCGCTAAAAGTAGAATAGATAAATATAGATCATATTTATTCTCCTGAGATGAAATGTTTCAGGGCATCAACATATGGTGGATGCAGAAAAAAATAGCACAGATTTTAAAATCAAGGTTTAAAAACTAGACCCAAATCATTTGGTGTAGGGGGGATTATGGTGTGGGGTTGTTTTTCAGAGGTTGGGCTTGGCCCCTTAGTTCCAGTGAAGGGAGCTCTTAAGATGTCAGCATACCAAGACATTTTGGAGAATTTCATGCTTCCAACTTTATGGGGACAGTTTGGGGATGGCCCCTTCCTGTTCCAACATGACTACGTACCAATACACAAAGCAAGGTCCATAAAGACATGGATGAACGAGTTTGGGGTGGAGGAACATGACTGGCCTGAACAGAATCCTGACCTCAACCCGATAGAACATCTTTGGGATGAATTAGAGTGGAGACTGTGAACCAGGCCTTCTTGTCCAGCATCAGTGCCCGACTTCACAAATGAGCTTCTGGAAGAATAGTCAAACATTCCCATAGACACACTCCTAAACCTTGTGGACAGCCTTCCCTGAAGAGTTGAAGCTGTTGTAGCTGCAAAGGGTGGGCCAGCTCAATATTGAACCCTACAGACTAACAATGGGATGCCATTAAAGTTCACGTGCTTGTAAAGGCAGGTGCCCCAATACTTTTGACTATATAGTGTATGTGCAGTTACAAGACACTGTTGTAGCAAACTATGCCTCAGTGCTTAAACACCAGGACAACTTTTGAAATAGCAGACATCGGTGTTGACAATGGTTCTCACCTTGAAATTGAAACTACCCAGATAGCAAGGATAACTTGGCACAAATGTGTGACAGTGTTGAATTGTAAGTCTGTTAACTTGCTGCACATTTTTACTGGCAAGTTGTACGCTTGCAGAGCACTTGAAGCACAACTTCTAGTTGACACTTTTCCAATTTGTAGCAAATTTTCTTGGCAAGTCTCTAGCAAGAACAAAGTTGCAATGATGAGTCTACAACAAAAGCTCCCCAAGTCTACAGCATGAAAATTCAGCCACAGTGACCCCTTGTGGTGGGATGACCATTGCACAACATAACTGAACCAGAACTTGCTGCAGACTTGCAGAATATTTGCATAGAAAGTTGATCTGGAGTCATGCAATGCAGAGTCTCTGCAATTGTGCAACAAACTTGTGAAGCCTGGCAAGTCTAGCAATAGCTTAGCAAGGTATACGTGGAAATCGTAAGATAAATTATATGGGGTTTCCAAACAGCCAAGAAATGGAAGCATCCATAACTCCATTAGAAGTAAATTTTTCTTACGTTTATAAGTGTTTCATGATGATAGACTGGCTTTAAAATGAACAGATGGCCTGTACACAGGAGCTGAACCTTTTCAAGTGTAAAAGAAGGGAAGACCAGGCCCTGTGGTGATCCATTTGATTTAAAAAATACAGCCTAAGATTAGTGCCAATATGAAAGCTGCGCTACTGCTGAATTGTACGAGTAAACACTTGACCTGTTTTGTACAGTGTCTTGGTGTAAGTGCCTTTGGGTATGTCACTTTGTGTCAAAGTGGCAGCGTCAGGCTTAATGGAGCATTAGCACAGTCTTGATTTTGTTCCCAGCCGCAGACTTTTGTCCCGCAAAACTCAACCTAAATGGATCGAGCCCCAGGTTCCCTTTTCCATTTCATTCTCTGCTAAGATCTGGTGGAATAGATTGAAAGGTTCTGTGTAGTTCATTTCACACAATACGCAGCCATATCATAACATAGAAACTCAGCTATGGAAACCACCTGGCACAGAAACCGAATAGTACATTATTGCTGTAGATGGTGATCCTTAAAGTTAATGGTTAGTGACTTTGTGCTGTGAAGCCTGCACATTACCTGACAAGTATTGTAAGAAAAGAGAAAAAGGTTTCCCTTTCTCATCCATCAGGAATATGACTATAATGTGTATTTGCCTCATTGGTCTGTTATGCAGACATAAAATGTCTCACTGCAGTTAACCCTCGTCACTGCTGCAGAGGCCTGAATCTTGTTGCTTTCAGCAGCCTCTTGGAGGCCATTCAAACGCTGAATGTGTTAGGCAGGAGGGGATCTCTTATTAGTTTTAGAAAAGGACAGAAAGTGTTTGCATGCAGAGCCAGGCCACTGTTTCCTGGCAGTATGAAATTACATATGGATAATAGCCATGGTAGTCTAGATGGAGTGCAATTTGCTGTAATTTTAAATAGTTTGAAAATTATTCAGAATCTTGTGCTTTATATTAGACAGAGGTCTGATGCTACATCGGTGGCTCTTGACCTGTTTTATGTAAGGAACAAGTTAGTCTATGTTCTAATTATAAAGGATATAAGATGAGCTTTGTTTTAAATGAGACCTCCGACAAGCAGGAACAGTTTCAGTCTGTAAATGATTCTTAATTCTATACCTACGGTTTGTTGACCTTGTATTTAATAGTCCTATTCTATGAAACCTACAGGATCCATGTTCCTAGGTGACTCAGATTTCAATTTTTACATCTGGTCACCTAATGAAGCAAAATGAAGATGCACACAAACCCCTTTTTTAGGAAGTACGTGTACCTTTACCATTCTTCGCAGCTGCCAACTGCCCTGGTTTTACATTTTATTATTGGCTTTAGCACAGGGGATCTTCCCAATACAATCACCCTTGTACTTTCATATGTTCATTAAAGATTGCGTTATTGAATGCACAAAATTATTTTCACTCCAAGACAGGAGGGCACATGTGATTCTTAATAGCACAGAGATATGAGGCTGTAGAACTCCCACAGTGTGAGAAGAATTTGGAAGGCAGGTGCAAGGAATTTCTAAAAAAACAAAAAATCGAAATATTGCAGAAGACATCAGAAGAAGACGAAAGATATCCAAATTAAAGTGTCAGGTGAATCTTCAGTGAATTTGTGGATAACATGCAGTAAACTGAAAAGCACAGTAGGGTTTACTACACCTGAAGGGTGCAAAATGTGGTGCAGCTCTACATAGAAACCAATTAGCTTCCACGTTTTTTTCAAAGCTTAATTGAACAAGCTGAAGTTAGAAACTGATTGGCTACCAGGCGCAGCTACACAAGATATTGCACTCTCCAGTTTTACTAAATCACCCCTTAGTGTGTATACATAAGAAATTATTGGATTTGCCAGTTCACAGTGGTGAATATTAACTGAAGACTATAAATACTACAAGTGTTGGGGAAAATGATCTTTAACATGAAAACAAAAGCAAATGTTAATGTTTGACAATCTTTTTGACGGGTTGAATTGCAAAAGTGCTTTATAAATGTAAAACCTTTGTTGGCAAATCTTGGTTGAATCCGTCTCTGAGGGGTTGTTTTACTAAAACTGGAGAGTGCAAAATCTGGTGCAGCTGTGCATGGTAGCCAATCAGCTTCTAACTTCAGCTTGTTCAATTAAGCTTTGACAATAAAACCTGGATGCCGATTGGTTTCTTTGTAGAGCTGCACCAGATTTTGCACTCTTCAGCTTTAGTAAATCAACCGCTATGTGTGCCTTCTGACCCATTTGTTCTCTATGTGTGCCTAAAAATAAAGTTAATATTTATTTGTAGTTTAGGTGGCTAATTGTATTTAGATAATGATATAAATATGTCACATAACTTGAAGTGGTTGTAAAGCCTTAAAGTTTTTCACCTTAATGCATTTTACCTTCTGTGCGGCAGCTGCCCCCCAGATCCCCCCTTTTTCTTACCCGAGCCCAATCTGATCCATCGATGTGCACAAGTGCAGCGGCTCCAGCCACTGTCTCTCTCCAAAACCATTGCACAGAGCAGGTTAGTGTAGACCTGTTTGTTTTTATTTAAAAAAAAAAAGAGAGGGTTTACAATCACTGTAATAATCCATACTTACTTGGTAAGTATCAATCCTTACATGTGATCAATGCTTGGGTGGTTAATTGCAGAAGAGCAGCCAGCAGTTTGGGGAGCACAAGATTTTATGAATCCAGAGCTGGGAATCACAAGGACACTGCTGCTACATCATTGAATTGTGTCTGTAGGTACCTTTATCGAACTACAGCCAAGATGTATGGATTAAATGTGCTCTATAAATCTTACTTTGTTCCAGTCAAAGGCAACACCACTTGCATATTTTCTTACATATTCATACAAAAAGTAAGTGCTCCCTATGAACTCATTCTTTCTCCTCTTTTTCTCCCACCACAAACCATTAACAGTTACAGCTGAGTGTGAGCCTTCCGGCACTTAACTGTTAGAAAGATTATTATGAAAGACTAATGCTGGTATCGGGATGTGCCCTGCTGCTGTTCTCTGCAGCAAATCTTGCCATGGAGCTATCCTATGGAAAAGCTGAAGGGCTAAACACCCAGACAGGCTAATGAATCTCCAGCAGTTCTAAGGGAGCTTCAGCTCTCCTCTGTGTTGCCTGTTTCCAAGCCACGGGTTCCATCTAGTTAATGGTGAATTTTTGTGCTGCCAGGTCTCCGCCATATTTATATTTATACCATTTACCTTTCCTGCATACACTTGCAGTGGAGAAAATTACAAATGATAGTTAAGTTTTTTCAAACCAAATAAATTCAGCAGGTGGGATGAGTCTGAAGCCACCTTGGCTGATTAACAGCAAAGTCTTCACATTCTGTTTTCCTTTTTTTTTTTTTTTTTAACAAGATGAATGCACATTAAATCTAAATTCATTTAGAAAAGAATGCATGTACTCTGCCCCTTCATGACGAAGCCGGTAGTGAAAGACAAGGGTGAGGGACAGGGCACGTTGCACATAGACAATCCCATATTGAAATGTACAAGAAACATTGGCAGGCATGACTTCAGCCAGTTGTCCTTGTCAAATGCAAACTGCACACTCATTTTTATTATTCCTTTCCTCCAAGAAATAAACCTGAGAGTGAAGGGGTCAGTACAGGGAAGTTACTTATTATGAAAAACTGGATTTTTTTTTCCTTCCTGACAAGGACATTCCAGTGTCTTACAAATACATCATTTGAGCTTTATCGTTGGAGAAAGGCAAACAAATGCTGTACTATTTCTAAAGATAATTAATCCACAGTTTTCTGGAGTGGATTTTTTTTTCATGTCCGTATTAGGCATAGAAGAGCCTGCTAAGCCTTGGAATCGTTTAGAGGTTCCAAAAACTGGAGCTCAGGTCTCTGAAACCTTAGGGTTCATAGGTCCATTACACTTATTATTGTGAGGAACAAAGCAATAGTGATTTATATGAAGAAACATTTTTACGCGGTACATTTGTGTTCAATCCTGTGGAAGCTGTACAAAGGAACCACTGCTTAGTCTTCATTTATTCTGACGACCTGTGATTTCTGAACTTCTTTTGCTGCTTTTTAAGCACCAGTCATCAGGGAAAAAGGGAAAAGAAATGGGAAGACCGAAGGGCCTGGTACCTCTTGGGGGGGGAACCCCACGCAAAAATTTTTCTTTAATTTTTGCGGGGGTTCCTCTTCAAGACCCTCTGCACACAAGTCACGACGCAAAGTCGGATCATCATGATCTGACTTCTGGTGTGGTTTCTATTCAAATCAATGGGCTCCCATAGGGAATCATTGATTTTGAATAGAGGCAGAGAAACGCCGCTGAAAGCTACGCGCACTGATGTCAATGCAAAATGCGCACTGACGTCAATGCAAAACGCTGATAAAATTGCGTTTTTAACCTAGCTTTTTTCCTGGTGTCGGTATTGACGTTACAGCTCATTTTTTAATATGCCCGTGTGTATGTATGGGGCCTTAATCCCCAGACACGAAAAAAGCAAAACCCTGCCTCTACCAAGATGGTCTCTTGCACAGTGAGACAATGTGCAGCACAAGGCACAGAAAGCCGGGAATGGGGAAAGATCAGCTATTAGAAACACTGGTGATTAATACTTCGCCATCTGCTTACTTTTTTTTGTACAACTTCCACAGTTTAGACCCTATTTTAACCTCTTATATATGCCTCCTAATGGCCATGTCACACTAGTAGAGATTCTGCCGCTGGCAATTCCTAATCAGATGTAGAATCAGTATGGTCTCATCTAACATTTTCCCTAATTGTGTTTTGCTCCGTCATTGGGTGAAATCCTTCAGAACTGCATTTGCTAACAACAGGATGTTGTGCCTCTGGTCCAGCTAATGAATAGCTAGCCATAGAGTGGTCTCTTGGTGGTTCTATCACTGGTAAGATATTGCTGGTGACAGGATTGCTAGTATGACATTGTCCTAATACAAAACCCCAAAAGTGAGCCCCTAACTTGTAACCCCCTCCCCCAAAATGTTAGCTTGTATTAATCACCTTAACACAAATGACCCCTTTTTTGTGGTCCTGTGTCTGGAGCCTATACACCAAATCCTTGCATTGTCATACCTCTGACACTGAAATTAACTGACTTAATGTTTTGTTCTATAGAAAGCATTGCTTTTGGTTAACATAGGAAAGGCTGTAAAAGTTATGCCAGGTTTTTAATGGGAAAGCAAACTGCACCATTCATCCCTCCCCCGAATACATAAATACTTGTATAATAATTAGACACACACAATTTATTTTGTTAGCAAATTTTTGGCTGCGGCACATTTATTGGTATAAATGATAATAAATAATATAATAAATGTATTCAATTCATAAATAACTGAAAACAACTTATTTCTCCATTCATTTTTCTCAGTTATTAAAGACTTGAGCTAAAACACATAAAAATAAACACAAGTCCCCCCTTTATTTGAACCACATAAAGTGCCTTGCGACAAAGGGTGGGGGGGGGGGATGGGGAGCTCGCTGTACCGACGCTGTCTCACTGACCATTACTTCAGCTGACCCCTATTTATATACTGAGCCCCAATCCTTCCAGAATGATCTGCTATGTCACGTGATACACCCTCTTCCCGCTCAAACTCCTGTTTTAACTTTTAAAAGGGCCTTTGTCCCTAATTTTTAATACATTTTTTAACTCCTGAGGTGTATTAAAACTGTTTAAAAATATATTAAAACTATGAAGGAGGGGCGGCCGCATTCCCATGACCTCGGGCTCATATTCTTTCGCCTTCTGTTTCCATGGGAAAGCAGGCCGCACCATTCGTACCTCCCCCCGAATACTTATATAATAAATAAATAGATGCACATAATTTATTTTATTGGCAAAAATTTTGGCTACGGCACATTTACTGGTATAAATGATAATAAATAATATAATAAATGTATTCAATTCATAAATAACTGAAAATAACTTATTTATCCATAAATGTATCTCAGTCTTTAATCACTTCCCGACCGCGTAATGACTATAAGCAGCGACCGTGTGGCTCTGTCCCGCAAATCGCCGCTTATAGTCATCGCTCAGGGCATGGCACTAGGGAGCGAGCGCGTGCCACCGGCTGTGCACACTCCTGCCTTCCGCATGCTCCCTGAGCGGGGCCATGGGACGGGCAGACTCTATGTCCGCCAGTGACCCACGATCGCCTGTGACAGAGCCAGAACGGGGAACTGCCAATGTAAACACGGTGGTTCCCCGCTCTGTCAGGCGGCATGACAGAGATCTACTGATCCCTGTACTCGGGATCAGTTGGATCTCTGGTGCCCCTGGCAGCCCTGCCCCCTTACGGTTAGAACACACACAGAGAACACAGTTAAGAACACAGTTAACCCCTTCCCTGCCCCCTGCAGGTTAACCCCTTCCCTGCCAATGACCTTTATACAGTAATTAGTGAATATTTAAATTTACGATCGCTGTATAAATTTCATTGGTCCCAAAAAAGTGTCAAAAAAAGTGTCCGACATGTCCGCCCCAATATCACAGCCCCTATAAAAATCACAGATCACCGCCATTACTAGTAAAAAAAAAAAAATTGTAAAAACGCCAGAAATTAATTCTCATGGTTTTAAACGCTGCAACTTTTGCGCAAACCAATCAATAAACGCTGATTGCTAATTTTTTTACCAAAAATATGAGGAAGAATATAAATTGGCCAAAACCGTTTTCTATATATTTTTTTTGGATATGTATTTTAGCAAAAAGTAAGAAATATTGTTTTTGTTTTTTTAAATTGTCGCTCTTTTTTTGTTTATATCGGTGATCAGAAATGACGCAGAGGTGATCAAATACCCCCAAAAGAAAGCTGTATTTGTGGGAAAAAAAGGACACAAATTTTGTTTGGGTACAACGTCGCACGACCGCGCAATTGTCAGTTAAAGCAACGCAGTGCCGAATCGCAAAAAGTGCTCTGGTCTTAACGTGGGAAAACCTTCTGGGGCTGAAGTGGTTAATCCCTGAGATGGCCTTTAATCCCTATAGTTTCTGGCACCCTCATTATATGACAACCCTAGAATATGAATGAATCTGTTGGAATGCAGATGATTTGTTACCTTCTGCGCTGCTCAGAGAAAGAGGCTGCAGTCCTGCCTAGGAGCATTTTGAGAAGCTTGCTGAATGTACAGCAGGTGTAAATTTGTACATGACATTCAGATTAGATGTGAATTGATTACACTTTCTTCTTTAGTACTGCTGCAGTGTTTTCTGGGCAACGTTAGTGGTTCCATCAAATAATCTTTTATCTTGAATTAAAATCTCACAGGGTAGAAACTTTAACATCTTTCAAAACCAATGCTAATATTTTGATCTATTATTTGATCTATTATTTGCAAAGAATGTCAGTTTTAGATATGAAGTATAAAAAAGATCTTCATCCCCTTGTGAAAGCACCCATGTGCTTAAATACACTTCTGCAGCATCTATTGTATACCACTATTACGTTTATAATAGACAATATTTATTATTCTTTTTCTTAAAAACTCATTGAGCCAAATACTGAGATAATAATTGCACTGAGAGTAATTTTTAATCTCTAGCCAAAGGTTTTATTGCATGTTTTAGCACAGCGACTGTATATTAAATGTGTATATTAAACTTGTTTCGCTTCTGCATAGAGCTCTGACATGTATTCAGAAACCTTCATAAAGTAATGTTTGCCTAAAAGATGTTTTATTACATTCCTTATAACAACTTTATGGGTTTCATTCCAGTACGATTTTGTAGAACTTTTGGAAGGCAGCAGATTAATTTCAAGGGAAAAACGCAACTTGCTTGAATCTGAGAAAGTGGGTCGTCTCCCAAGATCTGTCAGTCTTCATGAAGCTGGCTTCATGCAATATCTTCACTCTGGAATCTGGCACATTGCCTTTTATAATGATGGAAAAAACTCTGAAACGGTGTCCTTTAATACTATTGTTATAGGTAAGTTCAACTCAGTAAGTGTGATTTCCAAATGACTGTAATGTAATCACTGGTCCTATATGAATTAAACTGAACAATATTTAAAGTCACTGGTCATCAGCGAGAGGGCCCATGGTTGAGAAAACCTGTCATGGGATTAATGTGGGGACTGCTAGTGCTGATTTACTGCAGAAGTCCTTGGGATTGATTTACTAAAGGCAAATAGACTGTGCACTTTGTAAAGTGCAGTTGCACTCTGCAAGAACAGTTTCTCCAAAGCTTAGTAAATGAGCAGAAGCTGCGATGACTTCCATCATCCAATCATCTGGAAGCAAAATATTTTTCTTTTAATTTTCCTTGCTCATGATTGGGTATTCTTTGCAAAGTGAAGCTTAATCTCATTGACAGAGCTCTGGAGCAACTGCACTTTGCAAAGTGCACAGTCGTTTTGCCTTTAGTAAATCAACCCCAAGGATTCTGGCGTAGATAAGCATTGGCTGGCAGTCCCCCCATGACCGGTTTCCCCAACCATGGGACCTAGTAAATAAACCACATTATCACAGAATACCAAAGTCAAGAATCAGCATAACAATCAGGCTGCAACATTGGCAGACTACATATCTCTTTCATGACCATTTTCATTTAGGGCTGATTTCTAACTGGCTAGTGTTAGCGACTGCACCTTGGGATTATTAAATGGAGTACACAAAGCTTTAGGTTTGCAAGGGCAAAACATTAACTACGTGGCCATTTTCTGTTGTTACTTTGGTTGTCTTGCAGCTCAACAGAATAAAAGCGGTTGTATACCCAAAATTATAACTTTTACCTACAGGTAAGCCTATAATAAGGCTTACCTGTAGGTAAAATTAAAATCTCCTAAACCTGTACGCAGTGATATCCCAGCCATGGCGCCAGACCTTGCCGGAAACACTACCGGAAAGAAGGGCTCCTGAATGCATGCGTGGGAGTGACATCTCATGGCTCCGGCCACTCACAGTGCCGGAGCCGCAAATCCAGAAGAATCCCCCAAGGGAAGATGTCCGCTCCCTCTACGGGGACCGGGGAACCCTGTCTGTTTCAATGGACGCAGCAACAGGACATGGGAGCACGCCCCCACACGAGTGACCCCAGAGAGAGCGCTTTCCCTGACGGGTCACTTGAGTAGAGGAGGAGCCAGGCGTGCCGCTGAGGAACACCAGAAAAGGAGGATCAGGGCCACTCTGTGCAAAACCCTTGCATAGAGGAGGTAAGTATAACATGTTTGTTATTTCAGGGAAAAAAAGTGAACCATTATAATCACTTTAAGTGTAGTCAGACGTAGGTACTGTATATCTTTTTGCATGCAGGTACCTCACTCTTATTAGTGTTAGTTCACACCAGTTGCAGTTCCGTGCGCTTTTTTCTGCACTAAAAATGCATGCACAGTATTTTCCATGTATTCCAATGGCCCTTGTTCCCACCAGTGCAGTCCGTTTCCAGGGCAGAAAAAATGTAGAGCATGCTGCATTTTTTCTGCACAAAACTGTACTGGAACATGGCTAATTGTATCAAAAACGCATTGGAACTGTCTGTGGTGTGAACTGTAAGCAAAAACTGATCCAGAACGTATCCAGAGTGCATTTTTGTGGTGTGAACTGGCCCTTAGGTGTTTTCAACCTCACTAACTTTGGCTGGCAGTCTCTTGCTAGTCCTGATGGGGGAGCAGCAGCACCCATAGAACACACCACTGGTCATTTCAATATCTTATATGCATTAGAAAAGAAATTACATTATTACATAAAAAAATCAATAACATCAGCAATAAGCTGTATAAAGTCATAGTATGTATGAATTTTTCCTAGACCCTGGCTTTGTTTTCTCATAATGGAAAAATGCAATGAACTTAATAATATGACAATAATTTGACTTGCTGAGTGAAATTAGCAATTGTAAGGTAAAGCGAGGCAGCCCAGTTCACACTATTCCATAACATATCAAAAATCATTTTTTTAGCTTTCTCTCCTGCTTTGTATCATATTGAGTGTGGGGTCAAAGTGAATGAAATGACTGACGTGCATTTATGTCTGATCTAATTACTTTATAACTATCTGCAAAGATGGTGAGCAGGAATGTCATTTTGAATTAGTCAAATGGCATTAAAAATATTCTGCACTCAGGCCATTCTTGTCATAGCAAATTGAAAGTTCTAATCCTGTCCTACTGCAGGCAGCAATTACAGGAAGTAGTCAATATTGGCTTGTATTCAAATAATTAAGCAACTTCTGGGATACCTGGCCGATCAGGAGGCCTGACAGCTTTGTAAAGAATGAAAGAAAAATAGAAATCTGTATTGCAACAACTCAGCAGGTCTTCCGTTCACAGACTTGTATAAATAGTCTCACTAAATCTGTTATTTACAGATTCCGTTGTGGAATGTCCCCGGAATTGCCATGGAAACGGCGAGTGTGTTTCAGGAACTTGTCATTGTTTTCCTGGATTTCTAGGCCCCGATTGTTCAAGAGGTACACAAATTGCTTTTCTTTTGTTAAACAAATATAGCTAAGATGCTGGAACACAAGCCGTCACTATTTCAACAACAAGCAGCTGACATACTTATTTATTTGCTTTATCCTTTGTTGTTTTGGTTCTATAGGCTTTGCCACCAATTGCACAAAAAAAGGAAAAAAACTAACCTAATTCTTCTTTTGTCATGTTCTATTTCACAGCAGCTTGTCCTGTGTTGTGTAATGGGAATGGTCAATACTCCAAGGGACGCTGCCTGTGCTATAGTGGATGGAAGGGAACAGAGTGTGATGTCCCTAGTATTCAGTGCATCGATCCTTTGTGTGGAGGCCATGGAGTTTGTATCATGGGATCCTGTGCGTGTAACTCAGGTTATAAAGGGGATAACTGTGAAGAAGGTAAACCTGAAAGATGTGATGTACGAAGACCTGTGAGAGATATTCTTACTCCTATTGTTGTCAGTTTGACATACTTAGGAGATGATAATGATATCAGTATGATTCTGTATGGCATTCTTATTAAGAACCTTCTTATATTAAAGAATATGTAAACCCAACATTTCATATTCCTGATAAGTGCCTGCTCTACCATGTACTTGTATGAAAAAGTATCCTGTTCTCTTTGTGTTGCTTCCTTTGTGCAAAACCTGTGGTGTTCGTGCCAGTCCCCCAGCTGTCATGAAAAACCGACCTCACCGGGCAGGAAAGAACAGTGTGGACAGTTTTAAAGCTGTGCTGAGAACTCATCCAGCTCTCCTCCATTGATCAGATCTGTCCTGACATGCCCCCCCCCCCCACACACACACACACAGCCATTACCCAGGAAGAACAGTGTGCTGTTGTTTCTCCTCCCCTTGCTTTCTGCGTTCCTTATGCAGCTGAGAGCAGAGGGAATGTGATCCCATATACAGAAGGGGAAAATAAGGTAATTATAATGGGATATATATATATATATATATATATATATATATATACATACACACACAAATGTTTGCCTTTCATTTCTTTGTTACAGTGAATGAGATGATTTATAAGATGCATATACTTTAAGGGCCCATTCACACCTAGGTGATTTGCGATCCCACTTGTGTCGCCTCAAATCGCTTGACATCAGAAATCCCATTGAAATGAATGGAGCTGTCTTGCGCTACGCAAGTCGCTCAGACTCCAAGGTGACTTCAGAAAAGGTTCTTGTACTATTTCAAGGCGACTTCTAGGCAATTTGATCCCATAGAAGTCAATGGATGTCGCTGCCAAATCGGATCACCGTCTATAAAGAAGCGACACAGGAAAAAGAAAAATAATTTTTTAAGGCAACTCCTCTCCCTCTCTTCTCTGGCAAAGTCGCCTGGCATGGAGATCGCTTCAGGTCGTGTTGTAAGTTGCCCAAAGTTGCGCTGAAGTCGCCTTGAAGTCGCGTTCAAATCGCCTAGCAAAGTCGCCTCTGAAGTCGGATCGCCTAGGTGTGAACCGGCCCTAAGAAAAGCAGGTTGTAACTTGGACTTGGAATATATTTATTTGAGTAGTTATCTTCCATATTGCACTTTCATGAGAAAGAGTAGAACATTTGCTTTGTTTACATCTAAAAACTACATTGAGACCCTATTGGAGTCTGGTTGTGTGACCAATGTCATGGTGACGGGGCAGTGTACAAGCAGAACCACTGATTGGCTGACTCTCGATCAGTATCTCAAGCAGGTTTTCAAAGACCTTGTCATTGCTCATATGAATAGGCACCAAAGAGGTCCCAAATGACTTTAAAATTTGTAAGGTTACATTTTTCACTCTGCTGTTTCTATTTAATAACATTTGAGAGGGGAACTAAGCTAAGAAGTCTGCTTTCTTATTTTCAATCCATGTCTGCTTTAGGTTAATCATTACAGATAATGTAAATTCCCAAACAGTTTGAGAATACCATATGGAAAGCAGTGTGATGAATTCCTCATTCTAGAAAAAGTAAAATATAACAAAAGGCACAATTTTTGCCATTTCTGTTTACTAAATATAATCCTGTTGTTCACTTAGGAGTGATGTGTATGGAAACCATTTAGTAATATGTTTATTCTTCAGTATCAACATATCGATCACACTAAAATGATGATTGGACTCTATATAAGTGTATTTAAATCACCATACTCTCTAATATTTAAGCCCCGTACACACGGTACAGCGGTTGTACAACCAGCTTGTTGTACGGTCATCCAACCGTTAGTACAACAGCCGTCGTACAGCGGTTGTACAACTGAAATTGGATGAGCAGACTAGAAAACATTTGTTGTACAACAAGCAGTTGTACGACTGTTGTACATTGTGTACAGAGAAGTTGGTATAACAAAGCTGTACGGGCATGCTCAGAAGTCAGGAACACCCAGAAGTGTCCATTCTGCGAAACCTACATTCCTAATTCACAAATCACATGCACCTGAACTTCCTCGTTATACACTCGTAGCACTTCACCACGTTAGTCTTGGTTGTACAATCACTTAGTTCATGTCAGTACATGAGACACAACAGCCAACATCCAACTTGGTCCAAAGTTGGACGTTCGGTTGTACAACCGTTGCACCCGTGTGTACGAGGCTTTAGGCTGCATTCACAAATTAGCGTTTTGAATCTTGAAGTTCAAAGATACTGAACAAACAAAACCCCATTCGTTTTACTGGTCCCTGTTCAAATCTGAAAGTAAGCAGAGGCAATTGAAATGAATGGTATTTTGCTTGTTGAGTATCTTTGAGCTTCAAGCTTCGGGCTACAAAATGCCCAGGTGTAAATTGAGCCTTAGAGTGAGAACATTAGACCACTGGTAATATGTTTACTTTAGTTACCATATCTAGGCACATTTAACAGTACAGTACAGAGTATGTGTTGATACACATCCCACATATTAACCCCTTAATAAGTATTTTTTCTACTTATTAAGGGGTTAATGTGTAGGTAACGTGATTTGTGCTTGCATATTCAAAAGAGTTTGCCTTAGTCTTAAATTTAAGGCCTGTTGTCCTGTACTGGTGGTCTGGAAATGTATTTGTGATAACAAACTCTTTATGATTCATACTAAGGAGTAAATGTCCCATACCTGCTTGCTTTGGCAAGAACCTACATACTTTTGGATTGTCTTGTGAAAGATTCCATATAGAAGAACTGTGGTGCCTTAAAAGGAGAAAAACATTAACTCAATGCATTTCACGCTGATCCAGGATCTAAGTCATACTGAAACATGATACATGGCTTTCGGCACTACTAGATGTAATTAGGAAATCCGTGATGTTGTTATGTAGAGCACAGACCATTTCGTCCTGGCTTCTTAGAAAGGAAGCCACCATTTTCTTTCCATGATCAAATTGTTTTTATTGATTTGCATGTGAAAAGCAATGCAATTAAGTCCCTGGAATTAAATTTTCAGACCATTGACCCTACAAGTGTAACGTTTTATTGAGTCAAATTGCTGAATTAAGTCTCATCATCAAAAGCACGTTAATAGCAGTGCAGGAAGATGTGAAGTATTCAGCTGATAGATTGCTGCATAATACAAAACAGCATAATTATACTCTCATGGTGGTGTTTTTCTATAAAACCATAAAGAAAAAGAGAGGGGGGGTGTTGCCCATAACATTCCAGTTTTAATGTGCAGGTTAGAAAATTAAAGCACATATGTAACTGACTGGCAGCACTGACACATTTCCTTATCTTCCATTTTTATGGATAATGCCATTTTGATTTGATAAGTGTTAAGTGGTTCATTTGTAATATTAAGGTTAACCTTGGGTTATGCTTAATTTATTTGGGTAACCTCCCCTAAACCTGAAGTTAAGCATTCAAGAACAATAAATTGTGACTGTGTAAGAAACAAATATATAATTGATAACTGATGATATTTATTCACCTAAGACTTAAAACTACCATTTGTGTTTATTTCTCTGTCTGTTAGCTGATTGCCTGGATACATTTTGTTCTTACCATGGAGTGTGTATTCATGGGGAATGCCATTGCAATCAAGGATGGGGTGGCACCAACTGTGAAATCCTGAAATCAATGTGTCCAGATCAGTGCTCTGGCCATGGGACCTACATTCAAGATTCTGGAAGCTGCACTTGTGATCCTAATTGGACAGGACCTGATTGCTCAACAGGTACGAAATTGTATATAATACCCTTCTTGTTTTCTTTTTATGAGCACAATGTTTCATCTCAGCTGTCAGTCACATTTATACTTGCAAAGAGAATAATCATAAATTAGTAAGGTGTTTGTTAATTGATCTAGTGACCTCTTAGACATTACTAGCTAGAAGTCTAATGCGAAGTTTGTGTAAGGTTGCATTATCTTGAAATGGGTGGTAGCACTGATAAGACCCTTGTTTTATATTTTGCTTGCATTTTCCATCAGTGTCTTTTTTATTAAATGGTAGAAAGTGTCAAAAAGAAATTATAAAAAATGGTAGTGCACATGAGGACACCTTCCCTCAATGTTTAAAGCAAGACGTATTGTAGAATAGTGGGAATGCTCACCTATGTTGATAGCATCTTTCTTTTCTAGCTATGCTCATCCAAACGTCCTCAGTCCCACTTCAAAGTCTGCTTGTCCACTTACACACAATCAGATTACCAACAGTTTATCTTGAGGCGACTGATCACCCCCTGTCTGATCTTTGTGCACTTGGTGGCCAGTGTCTTCAATGTCTCACTTGTCGTTTAAGTTCAGGTGGTGCTGATGTTATCAGCTGCCACATTTAGTGGGAGTGATCATTTAGAGTGTGGTAATGTATTATCCCACCCAGTTCTGCCCTATTCTGTCCCTACTCTTTCTCCTAAACTCAGCAATTTTAGAATCTGCAACTATGTGACAGTGGTAAAAGGGGACTTTGTGCTCCCCTATCACTGCCTTAGAAGCCATACTAAGGGGTTGATCTACTAAAATTGGAGAGTGCAAAATCTGGTGCAGCTGTGCATGGTAGCCAATCAACTTCCAGGTTTTATTGCGAAAGCGTAATTGAACAAGCTGAAGTTAGAAGCTGACTACCATGCACAGCTGCACCATATTTTGCACTCTCCAGGTTTAGTAAATTAACACAGTGTCTGCCAAAACAGAGAGCTTTTGGTGGTTATAGTTCTGCAAGATGCCTTGTGTCCTGTAGAGGAAGCTTCATAAAACAGGTCTTTTGACCAGTGACTGACTGACCTTTAATAACTTTTTAAACCAAGGCAGAGCATGGTACACATAAAACAACATATTGTGGAATGGCCTGGATGGAAAGAAGAAATATTGGGGGTGCTGGGGGATGATACTGCAGATGGGCTTCAATTCCCAATAGAAACATTTTTCCCTGGAGTTTGTTTCTTCTTGTTGGATTTCCTCCAACAATTGAGAAACATATTGGGTCAATAGACTTATATCCAACATGATTTCTAAAGTATATTGTTCCATCTATGCAATTAGAGTGCTGTAAGCATTTGATGTATGTTGTAAAATTCTTTAAAGTTTGTTGTTGGCTCCTTGTACAAAAATCAGTAAAACACTGTACAGCCATGTACTCCAAAATTACCGATTCCCAACTAAATTCATTGTCTATTGTTCCCTTACATCATCATTACTCACAAAGGCAATAAGGACATTTGTCTGATAATTTCATAACAAATTCATTAATAGATAATGAACACAGCCCGTGTTTTTGTAATATTTTCTTCATTCAGCTGCCAGACTGTTGCATTATAAATTCCATCCAAACTAATGGCATCTCAGGGAAGTATCACATATTCAAAATTCATTATAAAACTGTATACATATTTATATACAATAGAAAACCTTAATTTTGGTTTATAATTCACCAGCTGTGAAGAAAGGAAGAGTAGAACCGCTATCAAAACTCTCTGGAAATAGCCTACAGCATGTAACATTATGAAAATAATTCTGTTTCCTGTATGCTATAGCATAAATTCATCCTGGAAATTTTATGCATCACATGACGCATCAGCAATAAGAGTTAGATATTCAATAAGCCATGCTGTCCTGAGTTATAACTGGCAATGTACTAGTCACCAAGAATGTGTATGCTAAGTTAAGACAGACAGTGTGCAAACATTTAACTAGCCATGGGAAAAAGACTTTATTTGCATTAACTGGAGCTTATATATGATATTATGTGCCGCCTGAATAAACAAAAATTACTAAAATTAAATCTTACTGAATCTTTTTATATTTTATTCCTATATTCCTGAACTACTTATCATTTGTTGTTTATCATCCAGATTTGAACTAAAGGTGCCCATAGACATTAGAGTAAAGCTAGCTAATCTATGTGATAATGGTAACAGCAGTCTCCATTTGTAGACTGCACAGAACACCCACTTGAAGTGTACATGAAGAATCAATTTTAAAAAAGGCGAAAACCAGCAAATCTGAGTGATAATTACATATAATTACTCTTCTTCAAAAGAACTGTAGTGTAACGGAGGGTAGGCAGCTCTTGCCATAATAAGCTCAGCATACTTACACATTATGGCAGCCTCATCTCTGTGTTTGCCCACCTCCAGCACAGTTCTGCTATCCTCTGCCATGTCTACCAGGTTTAGTGTCCCTCCTTTTTGGTCACTGGGCAGCCAATGATGATAGAAGTCCTTTGCATGTGGGCCTAAGTTACATTGGTACTGTACCAGCTCCATTTGTGGCATCTTACAAATACCAGGTGTGTACACTGCATTATGCATGTACCACAGACAGTGTACACAGGAGAATCTTTTTTTGTTTTTTGGGGGTTTTTTTGCAAAAGAGGCATGCAGAGTCTTGTCTGTCAAAGAATTTTATCTCCCAGCATTTTTTTTTTATTTCTAAAGAGTAAAGTTTGCTTTGATAACAAATATTGAAATAGCAATTGCTTATGCCTTTTGGACAGGGTTTTCTTAGTCATAGCTGGTAGACACTAGAACATTCTTTGAAATTAAAACAATTCAACAAGGAAGAACATTACTTGATCATAAATGTTTTCCTTGGTGCCAGGACTGTCTGCACACTTTTCCTTCATTGCCCTAAATGGGCAATAATTAAACTCACTTGCCAACCACAATATGTATATTTACGTGGCAGTTTGCTAGTGGTTTACCAGAATTATGGCTGAAGATATCAGCCATAACCCCGGTATCGTTTTTTGCAGCCGGCGACTCACAAGCCGCTGACACTATTTCCAAAGCGGCGGGAGGGGATGCCTCCCTCCTGCCGCTCGCCGATGTTTCACGATTCTGCCAATTCTCCAGAGAAATGATCCGACAGTGCGGCCAGCTGCTTCCATAGGCAATCAGAGTAGATACTGTTTGATAACCTTTATGGCCTTGGAGGACTGGAGCAACACTATGACATCACTTTCGGTCCAGGCTGGAAGTAAATAATTTTTTTTTTTTGGTAAAAGGTAAAGAAGAGATTTGGGGTCTTTTTGACTCCAGATCTCTCCATAAAGAGGACCTGTCATCCCCATGTTTACCTTCTTTGTAATAGGAATAGAAGTGATACAAAAAATAAATAAATAAAGGGACAGTGTGAAAAAATAAAAGAAGTAAATTACATAAGATACATAAGAGAGAAAAAAAAAAAGAAATTGCCCCCATCCCTCCGTGCTCACGCACAGAAGCGAATACATATGTAAACGTTGTTCGCACCACACATGTGAGTTATCGATGTGAACATTAGAGCGAGAGCAATAGTTCTAGCACTAGACCTCCTCTGTTACTCTAAACAGGTAACCCATAAAGACGTTAAATCATCGCCTATGGAGATTTTTAAGTACCATAGTGCGCCATTACATGAGCGTGCACAATTTTAAAGGGTGACATGTTAGATATCTATTTATTTATAACATCATCTTTCACATTTTTTTTTTCAATGATCGCCAAATATTGATTTAAACAACAAGTGCCAGAAAAAGCCTTGTCAGCAAGTGGCTAAGCACTACTTTTCAGGGGAGAAATTCGCCAAAAAGATGCAGCTGACCAATCCTTAATGTCTACAGTGAACTTAACAGCTATGGCATATCCTTGACCCAACAGTTACTGCAGAACCAAAAGTCCAAGCATGATTTCAGTTATGTAACCCTCAAGTCACCTTTAAAATGTCCCTATAACAACATTCTGTGCAAAATAAAAAAGTATAGAACTGATGCTGGCAAAATTAAATGAACAGGCACCAAGTGTTCCCTTCATGCCAATGCTGTAGGTAGATGTGTTACCTCCGGCCATTTTTAGGGGCCATCTACTTGTCTATGGCTTTTTGACTCCATGTTTATGACTAAATAGTACTGATTAGCTCCTGAGGATCACATTGTGAAAAGACTGCACCTGACAGACCAATTCACAACATGTGTAGGCTTAATTTGTAATGAAGTGCACAGATCACTAAGGGCTTGCAAAGTACAGATATCCATAGCAACCATTCATAAATTCTCATCCGTGCATCACTTCTATTAAGAGTGCAAAGCTTATTGGTTTGTGTGGAATACCTTATTCTGTCCACCATTCTGCACCTTGCCCTTTGTTATAGGATAAACTCAGCGCTGTCACCTCCCAGCTGCATATAGCAGTGTACAGACCTCTAAGGTTTTGCAGTTTGTGGTATTTTCAGTGCAACACTTATTAAAAGTATTCTTATCCAATTGAAATAAAAACTACCTTTACAGGTTCAGCTATAAGGACCCCTAAAATTAATAAACATTTCAGGGTTAAGCATAAGTCTTCCAGGCATGCGATATTAATTCCGCTGAGCTCTGAATAGTGTTTGAAATGCATATACAGGCGGAAGCCAGTGACAGTAAACAAGACTTGTGCCTACATTACCTACATGGATGTGAGCTTTTATAGCTGCCTTTATTGAGACAACTAATGCTGTCTTTAAAACAGATTGTATATTTTCTTTTTAAGCATAACCTTTGAGAAGCACATAATCTTAAAAGCAGGAGGTGACCTTCAGACATCGGTAATCATGATGTAATAAATCTAAGCATAGTGAGAATTGGTTTGTTCTCCTGCTGGAGGGAAGAAAAACTTCCTTCTCAGTGTTTAGGTTGAAGATCAACACAGCTTTCCTCTATCTTCATAAGCAGTCATTCCATTAATTAGACCTTCAATTCCACTTGAATTAAATTAGCTCTAATTAATAAGTTCATTACAAAGATTGACGCATCGTGTTCAAAGCTTGTGTGCTAAAAGCTGATAAACACCTTCACCCTAATGAAAAATTGATTAGATGGAACAAAAAAGGTACTGGTGAAATAAACCCCTCTCTCTCCCACTCTCAAGTTGATATTCTCAAGCTTTGAAGTTAATAAAGCCATCACTGTTCTTTTAAAAATAACAGAACCTGCTGGAGACAGAAATGATTTGACAGATAGAACTGAAAAGTCCAAGTTTGCTTATTAGTTTTAGTCACCTTCATAGGTGTGCGCAGCCTATTACATTAGGGTATACACCCCAGGCCAGTGGATGGTGTCAGTAGAGCAGTGTACTTGTCAGTAGGGCAGAGTTTAGTGTCAGTAGTTTTTTATTTTTATTATTTTATTTTTATATTATTTTTTTTTAAAAATGTAGGCACCCCATTGGGGGGGTCTTTGGTGAAATATCAGCAGGGGGAATCTGCGCTGCATGGGGTGATTATGCATACTCCCTGTGCACGCCTATGGTCATCTTACTACTAGTGTAAAAACTTAAGGCCCCTTTCACACAGGGGCCTCTGTTTTGCGGGATCCGCTTGCTCAGCGGGGGATCGCTGATTCCCGCTGAGCAGGTGGATGACAGGTCCATCTATACTTACTAAGCACAGCAGAGTCCCTCTCACTAAGCAGAGCGGAGATGGAGTCCCGCTCTCCTCTGTATGGAGATTGGATGAAAATGGGCTGCTTGTCTGTTTTCATCTGATCCACCAGATGGATGGAAAATAGGACCTCCAGCCCTCTGGTTCTGGCAGAGAGGATCAGATCGGATAGCAGCAGGTGTCAGCGCACACGTCACCACTAATATCCACCGCTCCATAGAGGTGAGTGGAGTGTCCGACCAGGTCCGCCTGAAAAACTGACATGCGTACCTGATCAAACAGCCCCTGTGAATAGGGCCTAACTGGTTTGGGTAAATGTTGCATAGGATTAGACTATGCATCTTTCCTCATATAGTGAAAGGCAACAGCCAGGATGATTTAAATGGCAGTTGGACATCAGTGGCATTTTGTGGAATGGTGTGTTTGTTGCACTTCGGAATGCATGTATGCCTATCCCAGACTAGGCAGGTATTTCTAATTTAATTGCACAATGTTTTCTTTTATGAGCAAAAATTAAGGCATTGTGCTTGCAATACATGTCATAAACAGCAGTTATATTCAATGTCTCATAACAAATTAGTTTTCTTTTAACTATACTGAGCTGCTAAAAGTGTTACAGGTTTTGTCATTAAAGGTTCCTCTCTACCATACTGTTGTCGGACAAGTTGGTTATTTAAGTTCCCTTTAATATCTAAGATAATGGTGCAAAAGCAGGCGGTTTGCAAAATACCTGGAGTACCACTGGGCATACCAAAGAGAAAGATAATGTGTATTGCTATGTGCACCACGTTGCTCTGACAATGGGAGGGCACAAACCTGAGCATGCTTGCTCTATACAAAGCACATACTGTATATGTCCCTGACTTTATAGCTACAAAATATACTTTAATATGCTGCAAGCAAAACACATATACACCTCAGTACAATCGGTTTAAAAGTGTATATCCAGCCAAAATTTTTTTTCTTAGTCTTGGATGGTGTGGGGAAGGCATCATACGTTGTACACACCTGATTGCCACATCCCCAGCATACAGAATGCAGAAGTAAAGAAATCTTAGAGACATTGTCACCTTGCTCATAAAAAGAGTCCCTGCCAATCCCCTCCCTGCCCTTTTCTCCTTTGCAGCTGTTCACAATACCTAACATGTCTGGGAGTGAAGACATATGTGACCTCCTTTCCTGTGATAGTGCACAGGTCAAGAATCTAATCACTAGGTTTAATCACTGTCACATGACTGAGGGAGTGACATCACTACTCACTCTGGGTCATTGACACCAATTATTTAATTTCCAATTGTGAAGGAGGAGGAAGCATTGAGGGATTACTGGTAGGGTGTGTATAGGGGAGTTTAGGTATAGCACATAGTGCAGAGTGCTGATATTTAGTAAGAAAGCTCTCAACTTCTATTCTCGCATCCCCACCCAAGCAAAAATATTCTCCAGTAGAAATTCCCCCTAATTCACAAGCTAAAATCCTCCTCCCTCAAGTGAAAATTTCCTGTCGCCTCAAGCAAAAATGATCACTTCCCTTCTCTTCCTTCAAAGCAGACCCCTCCATCCCTCAACAATAGCCAGCCTACCACTCATGTCTGCACCCTTCATCACTCACTGGTCACCTTTTAACCTCTGTTTTAGTGCTAACCTTTACACCCCCTCATTAACTCTGCCCCGTTGTCCACTGTTCATCACAGCACCCCCTCATCTACTGCTCACCTCTGCACCCCCTTGTCCACTTCTGCACCCCCTGTCTATTACTGATCTATACACATCCTTGTTCATGAGTCAACTCTGCATCCTTCATTCACTACTCCCCTCTGCACCCCCTCGCCTACCACTGATAACCTCTAAACCTCACATTCACCACTGCTCACTTGCCCCCTCACGTCTGTATTCCCTACCCCCACCCCCTTTGAGGGCTGCATTCTCTTCTACCACTGCCACCCGTGCACCCCCTTCCACCATTGCAGCCACCTCCACTACTTCACACCTTTTCACTTCTACACCGCATTCCACCTCTGCACTCCTTTTCACCATTTCAGCCACTTCCACCTCTGCATCTCCCATTCCGCCTCTGGCCCATATTCTACCACTGCAACCTTTCCACCTATGTCCCGCATCTCAACTCTGCATCCACTTTCAACATTGCAACATTGCAAAACTTTCACCTTTGCACCACATTCCACCTTTGCTCCCCCTTTCACCATTTCAACATCTTCCACAACTGCACCTCTTCCATTGTTGCAACTACTTTCACCTCTGCCTCACATTCCACCTCTGTACCACATTTAACATATATAACATCTGCAACCCTTTCCCCATTGCTCCCCCTTTCATTTCTGCACCTCCTTTCACCATTGTACACAGCTCACCTGTTAGGTTAGAAATACCATTCCTGCCAGAGAGTACATTGGGTTGTGAGCATTTGCAGTCACTCACAAGCCCAGGAAAGGGAACTGAAAGTAGGGCTATGCTACCCAAAAGTAATATTCCAAGTCGATGTCAAGCAGTGGTGGCAATTAAAAAAAAAAAGAAGATGGGCAGTCATGGCATTGGCATCCAGAGGGAGATGTAGGACACATGCCTTTGGTGCCCAGTGCTAGAGTCATTAATGTGCACATGCAATAATTTGCTAGATTGTTTCAAACAAGTTTTCATATCAGAGGTTTTGTACACATCCATACTCCACCCAGTGTGAAGTCAATCCCATTGGGAACCATTGATTTTAAGCATAACTGCCAATGCATTGTATAATGCTTACATAATAGCCATATCCCCAACAACAGAAATTGGTGATTTCACAGTTGTATGAGACTTAAGAGATAAAGGTTGTTCTGTATTTTGCCTACATCTTCTCAGTGATAGCCTCCTGTGTGTATTAAAGACTAGTAAAATGCAAATGAAAGGGAGATGACTATAGGTGCTGTGCACATAGACCTCCATGCCTGTGATTTTCAAAGTGCAGCTTCAAAGTCTCAATCCCTAAATGCTTCTGGTTGCTGCATCTTTGCCAACCAAAGTGTTAAAGGTTAGTAGGGGCTTTAATGTAAAGATCAAGGCTCTTCTTTTTTATTTCACCACACTGTATCTGTATTGACTCATGTACATTTCTTAAATGTATGCAGGTATATTTTAAATTGTCAGTCTGGCATTCAGTGTATGTATTAAAGGTGACAGGATTATGACAGAAATGGGTTGACGAATAAAGTGCAGTTTAGTATAGATTCTAGAAAGCATGATGGTGCAAAATTCTGTCTTCTATGCTTTATTAGCAAAACTGCAGTTCCAGTGATACAGGTGAAAAGAGAGTTTTTCCCCTACATTGTAGCTGCACTTGTTCAAAATAACAGGAACACCAATGATATTTATACTGGTCATTTTAAAAACAACAGCATGAAAATTCTTAAGTTACTGGTACACGGGCTGATCCTGTCACTCTGCACATTTGATGATTGCCTGAATAAATATCCAGCTGAGTTATAAGCACAAGCAGCTACAGTTACATCAGATGATTGTCACCCAATTCTGCCAGATTTAACTGGACATTGTTTGCAATCTCTATAGTTGACATGCCATCAGACCTTCAAATACATTCCTGGCCAATTGATGCTGGAGGAGCATAGAATCTTTTCTGTTCTTTGCTGACAGACTCTTGTTCCTTTGAGAGAGAAATGTCTCTGGATTCCTGCTGAGCACAATGGCAGCATATATTGGAAGACATTTATGTGCTTCTGGTGTTATAGACAGATCATCCTAAAGCAAACCTGTCATCAAACAAGTAAATGAGATATCATTGCCCCAATCGTACCTAAAAGGCAATGGTGTCACATGCAAAAGAGACTCCTCATAAGATTTTTAAAACTGCCGGAACCTGTCTGGATCTTCTACAGCTGTGCGCAGTCCTCCTGTAATGAAACCAGTGCCGCTGCTTGAATTATTTTATGCATGTGTAGTGTGCCTTGATAACCCATCCTCAAGGGGCAGGTCTATAATCATCTGCACTTACCGGATGTCCCCAGTTTTCCCAGAAGACTAAAGAACATCTAGTAATGGAAAGGACTTACTGGAGGCAATATCACTAGACAGAAGGTGACTGTCAAAGCCAAAGCACTTTTCCTAAACTGTTGGCGTTACCATTTAAAAATAAAATGCCCAAACGAATAAAGCTAAAAACGTTGAGAATTATGTTTCAGTAATTCAAAAATTAAGAAATGTATTTTTTTTTAAAATATTTGGCATTTTTTTCTGTTTCAATCCTTTTATTCAGTTTTCAAAATAACAGTATAAACATTACATTTTAGTGCAGGAAAAAGTGTAATATAGTTCAATTATCATAAATTGTAAAAAAGAAATTAATGATAGCATATTTGAAGGGTAAGGAGTTAAGGCAGGAATCCATGGGAGCCCATCAGTGAATGTCAGGGACTGCACCAAAGTGGTTCACTATGACGAGACCTGTGCTGCAGGATGCATTTGGTTGTTTTCCAAAGAGAAAGCACCCAATGGGCCTTACAGCCATCTAACATTATATGTTTGGTGGTGGGGGGGGGGGGGAGTCAGGCAGAGCTACATCCGCCCACCACACCACTAAGGCAAACTTTGGTCATACTAATGAATCTCTAACAAACATAATGACCACCAAGTCATATAGCACTAAACATATTAGCTTACCCTGAGAATAATGTATACTTGACATAAATTAGATATGTCAGTGGCATATTCTCTAAGATATATTCCCACATGTAGAGCTTAGACAGAAACCCTAAGGTCAAAACAAAAGATCCAACTAGGGGACCTGTATTGCACCTTTATTGCACCTGAGTAAAGGGATAGAAAAAGCAAATTAGGAAAAGAAAAGGAAGAAAGTCAGAAAAGAAAGTAGAGAAACTAGACCACATCCATCCAGGAGTCCATCCAGGTGTAATCCAGTGTCAATCTTGAGTGTTCGCCACCTGTAGATAAGAAATCCAGGGGGTCCTAACTTTTTTAAATAGGGGTCATTTATTAGTCTAGTAGGAGACTAACCATTTTTTCCTGGAGCATAATCCAGGTTAGTTTTCGTTTCATTAAAGTCAATCACTGGGCTTTTCCAAGCAGTAGCAATAGTTATCTTGGCCACCAAAATCATAAAGTAAATTAGAGTCAGAGTGGATCTTGGGATATTATCTGCAGGTTCGTTAACCAAAGCTATTCTAGGGTCCTTGATAATGTTAACCAAAGTGACTGAGTGAATTTAGGAACAAATCCGTATCCAGAAAAGATGAACCTTGGGGCAAGTCTACCATATATGAGTAGTAGAGCCCACCTGGCCACAGCCTCTAAAGCAGGAGGAAGATGAGCCCAGATACATTTTAGAGAGGTGTTCTGGTACTAAGTACAATCGAGCAATCACCTGCTTCAATCAAGGCAACATTCATTATATCCTTGTGAATGCGTGCGGTCCAGGATCGCCAGTCCTCTACCTCAGTGGTAATGCCCAAGTCCCTCGCACAAGCTAATATTTGGCATTTTATTGATTTTATTATCTGTGGAAAAGCAGAGCTTAAATAAGTGACATGTAATTATTCCTTAGAACTGGGAAATCGTAGTAGTTAAAGTAGCATAATCCCTATAGGTGATTTTGCCTATATTATCCTGTAAAAACGCTAAGAAAAATGGTATGATAATTTTCAGTGAAATGCAACACAAGTTTATGTTGATAATCTCCAAGGACTTCCATTCCCCAGTACGATAGTGATGACACAAACACCCTTTCTGGAGAACAGCACTGAGAGAGCATTTTTATCTGTAACAAATGCAATTGTTATTTATATGCTCTTGTAAAGGCTGATGGGGACTATAATTCACTAGCGAAATGCAAGCAAACACTGTTAAGGAATTAAGACATAACTACCTACGAGTAGATCTTTTAATTTTGGGTGAACCAGTGCTTTGCTGATGCAGGGCAAAGTAACAGACTCACTTTAAAGCTGATCCCTGCATCATCTAATCCTCAATTTTCCTTCTTTCCCTGAAGGGAGGAGAAATGCATAGTAGTTTCAGATATGGGGATCACATAACCCACGCCCCTTTCTCCCACTTGACAGCCCTTTTTCTTGGCAGTTGGTTCTCAGGCCCCAGCCCTGTGACATTGGGGACAACCTCATATAAGCTCAGACTAGAATTAGTTTGAGCTGACATAGGGCTGCTTGTCCTTGCTTCTGTCATGAAGCAGAGCAGATAGGTAGGGAAGGAAAGAGAGTATAGGCTTCTGCATAGGCTGGCTTTAAATTGAACCTGTTGCTTTGCACTGCATAGACCCTGAAAAGCAAATTTGGGAGGGGGTGATCTCCTCATAGTTTTACACTCTTGCAAAGTGAGAGCATCGCTGGAAAGAATTAGGCATTGTAGGTACCAATTATTATACAAAAATGAGCTTGACAGGCAAACATTTCTGAAAAAATTATGTGTGGGGAGACATCTATCTATCCTCTATAGTACCGGTTACTGTTTCCTATTCAAATTGTGTGTTGAACAGAGGGGCAAAATTGTCCCCTAGGGTGGCTCTAAGTATACAAATTTTCACCTGTTAAATGGATAGCAGGATCTGGCGTATTTATGACAACATGTAGACAATATCCAAAAATTTGAAGACTCGTGTTTATTGAATATGTTGATATTTGAAAAGCATACAAATATCCTTAACATGTAACTCCCAGACTAGGTCTCCAACCTAGTTTCTCAACCCATTCCTCAAGAGACTAGTGATAGCAGATGCATTGGCTGTACCCAAAACTGAACATGTGTTTTAGGTGGACTAACCTTTTAAGTCCACTTGCCTGGTAACAGAGATAAAAGAAAAAAAAAAATCTTAGTGCTTTTATAAGATGTAATCTATGTGATTGTAATACCATAATATGTGATACATATAGATTATTAGAAGAGGGAAATAGATTGTTTTGATCCTCTGGACATCTACTGTGTATGTCAGAGTTGCATACATTTACAAATATACATTTACTTCAAAGAAAAAAATGGCTAAAAGCTTGTCATATTATAACCAGCAAGAAAGGTGCATATGTAAGGGCAATCATAGAGTTTGCATTAACCAGCCTGCAAAAAGGACCCTATTAAAGCCTCTTTCTAATGACTGATTCAATTTAAAAAAAGGTGCCCCAGATGCATACACTTGCAAAACACATGGAAACCAGTCACCACTTACAAGGAAAGATACCAAAATTTATTGATATGTAGGATGTGAATAGTTTTTATGTCTGTTAGGTATGCACTACCTGGGATATCAGGACAAATGCAAGCTTCACAGCATGTAACGCTGTACACAGACAATATTGCAGAGAACTGCTGAGAGCAGTACAGCCCCAGAGCAGATAAGAGGAATTCAGTTTTTGCACAGTATAACTTATCATATGTCATACTTAATGAGCATTTGAACTGGTTCTGTCTGTATATATTATTTTAAGTGAGTCTTTTGTGACTTGGAAAATAGGGGTTTACCTGGGAGTGAGAGGTTAATCCACACATGTCACAATATAGCACAATAATGATATGGAAGCCCATTACATTCATCTGTGGTCTGTAATTATATAAGTATGGCTTTCCCGAACTTTAACTTTGCAAGCTTATTATTGCTATAAATCACTTGAAGGCAAAATCTCTATTGAAGAGTGGGTTAAGGGCTTACCTGCAATACAAATTATCTGAAGTGCGTAGTCCCATGTGGAACCAGTAGATCTAACTTACCACAGGGATGGGGAGTGAATAATAGGTAGTTCAAAGGTTTTTTTTTTGGTTTTTTTTTCTATATCCAGCAGATACATTGCTTTCCATTTCTGGTGATTCCCTTTCTACTCTGCCTTATTTACATAAATGCACACAAAACTATATACCCATTTTCTAAATTTGACTGTGTTTTTTTTAAATTATTGCAATCAAACTACTGCTATGTCTAACCTACCCATATTTCTAACATTTCATATTTACTTTGTGTAGAAATCTGTCAAGTTGACTGCGGCTCTCATGGCGTCTGCATGGGTGGATCATGTCGGTGTGAAGAAGGGTGGACAGGACCTTCCTGCAACCAGAGAGCATGTCACCCTCGTTGCTTGGAACATGGTACCTGCAAAGATGGCAAGTGTGAATGTAACCAGGGCTGGAATGGAGAGCACTGCACAATTGGTAAGTAGTAAACCTACTTAGGATATTTCCATTGTCATCTCAGTCATGCATTAATGATCACCTTCTACAACCTTAATCTTGTGTGTGTAAAAGCAATGGACCTTTCCTCGTAAATCTTAAGTCTCTTTGTCAGCTTACTAATCATTTGCATGCACAATGACATTTAAAATATTTTACTAAATACATGCTAGTTTCAATGCATGAGAGTATGATGTTGTATACAGTCATATTATTTTATGATAAGGTTTATATAATCAACAGTAGCTTTGTCCTACATCCTGCTTCTTTAGTAAGAGGCTTTAGATGTTGTACTATACAATGCAAAGCACCCAGTCGTTTGAAAAAAAAAAAATGGAGGCATACAACATTAATAATGGTAAAGGGGCTAGTTTATATATCACTTATATTTATACTAGTAAACAGAATATTAAGTTGAAAAAAAGATGGACTTTAACGGCATACTGGGTAAGGTATAAATGTATAAATTTTTATTTGTTGCAAAAAAAGGGGCATAAAAATGCCTCAAATAGACATAAGACATCTAAAATTTCTTAATTAAAAGTATACATGTCTCATACAACATGTGTATTACAACACAATACCCCTTCCAGGGTCAGAAACATGTGTGGTCCCCCATGGGTACAAACCAAATAGGTTTAAACGTAACCAGGAGGGATCAATCATATAATACTACAGATTGCTGGGATACCTAAGTCTAAACAGACGCCACCCAATACCCACAATATCTCAAAGCATGATTATCACAGACTTTAGTGTAGGAATAACATAGGTTTGATTTTGGTTACGCTGACATGGATCCCAAAAAACTGTAGAGACGTTTTTTCCTGCTTGCTCAACTAGTTTCGCGCTTTATATATTTTGCGCTTCATCTGGAGCTGGAAAGAATATCAATCTAGTAAGAGACAGAAAAGCATATATATAAGATGGAATTACACACAATATGATCTATACGTGCACAGTAAGTTATAGTGTGCTGCAACAAATACATGCTTGGTGACAGTCACTTACATTGTATGGCATTTATCACAGGGTTGTACCTAAAGCGTTGGTGGAATCCCCCTTGGGGTTTGGCGGGACCACCACAAGGTGGTGCGGTGCCCACCTTCCCTCCAGTGGCCCTCCAGCCAGCCTCAAAGCTCCCGCAGAGACCTAGAGCCGCACCAGGCAAGTATGGGGGGCCTGTGTGTGATACACAAACACAATAATGATATAGAACAGATATATGTGCATAGAAATTAATGTATATATAATGGGTTATATCCACTGTAGCCAAAGTCTACATACAGAACAATATACCTATAAATAATATTTTCCAAAATGTCCTCTAGAGAAGATCAATCTCTTGGTACAGATGAATATCAATGTATTCGCAAAACGGGAGATGTAGCCTTAATGAGGCAACTGGAAAACTTTTTTTCAACTTAATATTCTGGTTATTCTTAAGATGTGGCATACTACGATACAATTGTTTCACCACTTTATCCACCAAGTGGTGATTGTCCAGTTTCTCTAACTTAATTTAATGTCTTTATACTAGTAAAGGATTTTAATCTTTCCTCTTTGGTGTTAGATGCTGTGTATGTACTGTATATATTTAAACTGTTCTTACCACACAAAATAATTTATAACACAAAAGATTTGAGCCAAATCTACAAAACACTATAGCACAGACACACACTTACTCAGTACAGTATGTTATGAAGGCTTACATACCATTCCCATGAAATGAAGATCCAAAAACAACATCTTGAAATACATTTTTGACTGTTTCTTGATAAAATGTATATTTGTATGTGAAGATGTACGACAGACTTACACGGTTCTTTTATACCACCAACTTAATGTGAGGTACAGTTCTGCAACCTGTATTTAACCCAATGCTGTTCTGTGGTTTTAGAACTCTCCTGTGGCTTTGCAAAGTATCAGCCATATAATAGATATATTTTATTTGTATATGGTGGTCTAGAGCAGCCTATTTCAACCAGGGTGCCACGGCACCCTGGGGTGCCTTCTGGGTTCTTTAGAGATGCCTTGGAAAAATGCCTAAAAATTGCCCCAAAGTGCCCAAAAAGTTTCAGCAAGCCAGCATCTGGATCAAGCCTGCCTTTTTGTTACAGATAGCCACGTATTTTTATTGTGCAGCCTTTGGCACTGTGTGGCCAGCTGATGGCATTTTTACGACCAATGGTGTCATTAGTTGATAACGAATACATCAAGCACCTGTATCCTTGTTTGCCACTTCCCTGCCTCTCTCTTGTCAGCACTGACATCACATTAGCTAAGTGAGGGAGAAAAATTAAGGGAGAAGAAATACTCTGGGATACTAGTCAGTACCAGTGTGGAAAGATGCATTTGCAATAAATCACCCTTAATATTGGGCGTGTGGATTTTTTTTTTTTTTGCTCCACATACATTCTTCCCAATCTATCAAATCCAATCTTAGGTGTGTGTCAGAAACAACAGTATTGATGACTTAAAGCACTCATATGGCCATAGTATTAACTGCATTTGCAGACCCAACCTCTCCATGGGGATCACAGGTGACCTATGCTCTCAGTGTTAACAGGTGAAACCCTGGAACCTGATAAGTGGCACATGATCATTTAAAAAATGGAACTTCACCATTTTGAACTTGTTGCCACTTTATAAAGAGTTTTTGTTATTTGTGTTCAATTTTGAGATTGGGCCCACTGTTATAAAACTACTTGATGGGTCTTTTGTTAAAATCCTTTTTTCTTAATTGTACAACAGGATGAGTATTCAGGTACATAGCATAGTAATAATCGGTAAAGTACTCCAAGAAAGGGTTTTTACAGCAAGATAAATCCTATGCTTTTTTTTTTTTTGGGTGGGGGGAGGGAAGTGGCCTCCATGTTTTAAATTGAAAACAGTGAGAGATTTCAGCATTATCTTGTATTCATTGTATAGCAGATAACCACTGTGTGCATGTGAAAGCAGAAGCTATTAATAGATGATTGTAAATCAATGTAACACCTCCGGGTTTTGGTATTTGAAAAGGCTATTGATATTGCCCTCATGTTTGTATACAGCAGGATAGTTATTGCTTTCAAGCTGCTAATCCATTCCAATAAGTATCATACATTGCTACACAGTGTGGTTGATTTACCAACAGAATAGAGCATGTTCACTTTCAAAGTGAATTTTCACTCACCTTAGTGAATGAGGTTAAACAAAGTGAAAATGTACTTTGCAAAAAATATCCAATCATTTGCAAAGGAAAATTTAAAAAAGACAGGGTTTATGCTT
>BLSH010347747.1:1148902-1168611 GCA_018402905.1 Glandirana rugosa
TGCCGCCGGCGCTATGTCTCGGTGACACTCGCGCGCGCGGGGGCCCCTGCTCGGTCGCGCGCGAGTGACACGGGCCCCCCCAGGTCCCTCGCCCAGGCCGCCGAAGCTACGCGCTCACAGTGGCTCTGTATCGCGGCCGCCGTCGTATGACGGCGATTCGCGTTACAGAGCCACATTGTCGCCGTCAATTGCCGATCAGCCGTCGGCAAGCGGTTAACCTATCAGCATATCTTTGGTGTTTGGAAGGAAACCCACACAAGAACAGTGCAAACTCAATACAGTGGCATGGCTGGGATTCGAGCCAGGTACCCCAGTGCTGCAAGGTAGAAGGGCAAACCACTGAGCCATTGTTTAAGTCCGGTTTTCAGTGACATACAGCTTCTCCCATGATCCTCTGTTCTTACCCATCCCAATATGTCTGGCATCAGCCTCAATGACTTTAGTAAGAATTATTCAGGTATGGGCAGACCTAACATCGTGAGGAGCTGCTCCCCCACTCCTCCAGCCAGAATAAAAATTTATAATAGTTTTGCAGACTAGGAGGTTATTTACTAAAGAATAATCCACTGTGCATTTGGAAGTGCACTGCAAGTGTACTTAGAAGTGCAGTCGTTGTAGATCTGAGGGGGGGGGCACCCAAGGAAAATAAAAAAACAGCATTTTTGCTTGCACATGATTGGATGATAGAAATCAGCAAAGCTTCCCCTCATTTCAGATCTTCCCCTCAGATCTACAGCGAGCACATTTCCAAATGCACTTGCAGTGCACTTCCACTAGTGCACGGTGGATTTGCCTTTAGTAATCAACCCCTAGGTATTTTATAGCAACAAGCAATAGCAATACAAATTTCTAGCAACAGATGTTTCACTATTATTTTGTCTTTCTATACTGTGTCTCCATAATAGTAGCTGGTCATTTTATAATAAAACATGTTATAAAAAAAAAAAAAATTCCATCACTGAACATGCAACACCAGATGCGTTTCCATTAGGCCGTCCTAGTTGTATAAAATTAGCTAAATTATGTTGGTGGGAAGTGTGCAGCATCCGAAGATGCAAAATCACTTTACCATGACACACTTTAACTCTGTCTTTTAGCACTTCAAATAGATTAAAAAAATAAAAATCTAAATTGCAAATGTGTGAATTTGCATGAGGCGAAAAGCTGCCTTGTTTTGATTTGTCAACACCTATTTTTTTTTTATATATATATATAATTGGAAAAAAAGGAGTTTCTATCATTGGGATGGATGTACATGGCCATCTGCTACGCCACTTGCCCGCAGCTCCATCACTTAACACATGAGACAGGCTACAGCTGTTTAATTGCTGCAGTGTTGAACAATTATCTATCTGCCCAAAATTTATATTTATATGTGTATGCATAGAAACCATGTGGTTAAACATAAGTGATCTAATTGTGAACTAATATCATTAAGCATTCATTAATTAAACCCCTGTGGAGTAATGAACAATAAAAAATAAATAAATAAAATCGTAGTTGGTTTAAATAAATGCAAGATAGCAGCTTGATTATTTTAATTAGCATGTTATTTGCAGGTTGCAGTTTCTTCTGCCATGACAAAATTCCATAGGCGCCTCCGCACTGCGTGTGACACATACAGCGTATTTCCTATGTGCTCATTACTAGTTATTTTCTGGAAGTATAGCCTACCTAGACCTTATGTATTTTGGCTTGTAAAGTTATACAGTTTTATTTTGCAAAAAATGAACAGACAGTCTTGGTAGTTATTTTCCTTCATTGATGTACATGCTAGTAAAAGTGGTAGGAAAACCTAAAATGCGTGCAAATATATACTTCTTAAGGGAATGTATAGATATAGTCACGTATAGGCAATCAACCTCTTTGCTGCCTTTTTTTCTTCTTATTATTGTTGTTGGATTTTTTGTCTTTCATTTTGTGTTGTGGTTACTTTAAAGTGGAGTTCCACCCAGAATTTTTTTTTTTTGGCATCCACTCTTTTAATACTAAATAGATGTAAACATTTGTTTCCTTACTTTCAAACCGCCTAGCAATTACATGTATTTTTTACTCACAATTTAATTTCTCTCATTGCTGGACTTTTCCATTTTAGGTGAGGGCATCTGAAGCCCATCCCTAGTCTCCTGGCATTTCTTCCTGAAAGAAGTGCATGGCGGGTAACCATCATGCACTCCTTGATCTCCTTCCGCCTTAAATTGCGTCATTTCCTGTCTGGAAATAACACAATTTTACAGTACAGGGAAGCCCACTGACTCCTGGGAAATGATGAGTCACATCTCCCAGGAGGCCAGGCGAAGCAGGAAGTGAAGTGAAGAGAAGAGCCTAAAACCTAAAAGGGGCAGATTACAGAGACCACCTAGCAACAAACGATTTAGGCTGGGTTCACACTTGTCCAACAAACAGAACGACATTGTGAGCACAAGTCGCATTACGTCACCAAATCAATGTTTCCCTATGAGAGCCGTCTTAACTGTGGTCCGACACAAGTCGGTCCGACTTTGAAAAAGGTTCCTGTACTACTTTGGTCCGACTTTGGTCCTACTTCAGCCCATTGAATATCATTGAAGTCGGATCAAAGTCGGATCCTTGAAACTGTCTGCAAAAATCGTACTGTTTTGTAACACCTCATACAGCTTTAAAGCATCCCCCAAGGGTGGTAATTATAGGCTTTGTGTTTTCAACATTACCTAGAAGCCATATATAAAGACCCTCTCACCTTTCAGTATTTCGTTTTTTCCCATAGGTACAGGTCCCCCATGGCAGTGCTCAGCCTCCCATGTCTTTTTTTGGCAGTAATTGCTTATTAGTCCTACAAATTACCAGAATGTATTAATAGGATTCACTTCCCATAGGCTTTTTGGGTTTTGGATTGCCCAAAGAGCTAGCAATCATCATTAAATTCCCCTTTATTGTATAACAACATGTGATTTCCTCTCTCCACACACAGAAGGGCACTATACACTTACTGGCCACTTTATTAGGTACACCTGTTCAATTGCTTGGTAATATAAATTGATAATCAGCCAATCACATGGCAGCATCTCAATGCATTTAAACATCTAAACGTGGTGAAGACAACTTGCTAAAGTTCAAACCAAGCATCAAAATCTCTAGTATTTACAGAGAATGGTCCGAAAAAGAGAAAATACCCAGTGAGGGGCAGCTGTATGGAGGAAAATGCCTTGTTGATGTCAGAGGAGAATGGGCAGACTGGTTTGAGATGATAGAAAGGCAACAGTAACTCAAATAACCACTCATTACAACCAAGGTATGCAGAATTCCATCTCTGAATGCACAACACATCAAACCTTGAAGCAGATGGGCTACAGCAGCAGAAGACCACACCGGGTGTCACTCCTGCCAGCTAAGAACAGGAAACTGAGGCTACAATTCGCACAGGCTCACCAAACTTGGACAATATAAGATTGGAAAAATGTTGGCTGGTCTGATGAGTCTCGATTTCGGCTGCAACATTCAGATAGTAGGGTCAGAATTTGACGCAAATAACATGAAAGCATGGATCCATCCTGCCTTGTATCAGCAGTTCAGGCTGGTGGTGGTGGTGTAATGGTGTGGGGGATATTTTCTTGGCACACTGTGGGCCCCTTGGTACCAACTGAGCATCGTTTAAACACCAGTTAAAGTATTGTTTATGTCCATGTATTGCTGCTGACCATGTCTATCCCTTTATAACTACAGTGTACCCATCTTCTGATGGCTCCTTCCAGCAGGATAATGCATCAAGTCACAAAGCTCAAATCATCTCACCACTGGTTTCTTGAACATGACACTGAGGTCACTGCACTCTAATGGCCTCCACACTCACCAGATCTCACCCAACAGAGCAGCTTTGGGATGTGGTGGAAGGGGAGATTCGCATTATGGATTTCCAGCTGACAAATCTGCAGCAACTGCGTGATCCTATAATGTCAAAGCAAAATCTCTGAGGAATGTTTCCAACACCTTGTTGAATCTATGCCACAAAGAATTAATGCAGTTCTGAAGGCAAAAGGGTGTCCAACCCGGTACTATCAAGGTGTACCCAATAAAGTATCTGGTGAGTGTATATGACTATAAACAAGTAATAAAATGGGTTTACTTGTCCTCCCACCACATTTTTTTCTCAATCGTTAGAATAAATGGGTATTCTCTTGCTTCAAAATTCTGAAGCAAGCAAATCCCCCTACATTCTAAATGATAGGGGAAACAAAAGTGCTGGCAGGAGGAAACCTGTCACGTTCTCTGCAGTGCTTTAGAAAGCACAGAAAAGCATCTGCATGACCTTGATATACCAGTGATATATAAATAGGCATTTAACAGTAATTAGAGCATACAGACTTCTGATCAGAACGATAAATGCTGATAGTTGACAGGCTCATCCCTCCAGCTGCCTATCCCTGGAAAAAAGCTGTCTGTAAACAAGCCTTGTTTTCCTACGTATTGAATGTCAACCTTTTACAGTGTTTACATCTAATCTGATGCCCAAGTGAAAATGTATTTAGTGGCAACCTCACAAATACAGGGCACACTGCTATCTGCAGCTTGATGCCAACCTACCTTGGCATAGCCCTATGCAATTGCTACATGTTATAGATTTAATAGTAAAGTGTTGCTGCCAAAATTCACATATAACTGAAAGCAGTTTAGTGTGTTGTATTGTTGATGTGTCTGTAAAAAATTGAGTTTTCTGTTAATTTTAGGGCAGTTGAGATGAAAACAAACATAGTCATGAGAAGTAATTCCTGTCTCGTGAATAAGATGCAATTACTGCATGAAAGATAGCAATTTCCATCTGCCCATACCTGAAAATGAGACAAGGACTGTGATTGGTTGCATGGAGAAACAAAAAATATTCTCATCGGCATGCTTTTCACACTTCGGCCACAATGCCATATTTGGATATCATGTGCCGTGGACACACTTAAATGATGACGACCTCTTGTACCAGTACTTTCCTACATCTTGAGTTATTATTTATAATAAAAAAACATATGCAGGAATGTGCATGCAGTCTACTTTATATGCCAAGATTGTACTTGAACTGTACAAGCCAGAAAAAATATGGATGGGTTCACATCTTCTGACCTCACGTGCATCTGTATGTTAACGCACACTGTGTTGAGGCAGCCTATTTATTTTGAACAGGCTGGCAGTGCACCTTAAGCTAGAAAAAATGAACAGGCCCTTTTATTAATTGCAACACAACATAACACCTTTTGGTGCGCTGCAGTGTGGGTGCACTACCCGCTACTGCAATAGTGTATTGGGTACCATCCAAAACTGCATCACAGTGTGGTTCACACGTTAACATGTTGTGGTAGAACACTGTAAAAGACACATTACTGTTTTGGGAAAATGTAGGAGGCCTTGGTTCTGCCTTAGGCCATGCCTACAAATGGTAAATTCATTATTGATTACACCCTTATAAGAGCTGTTCTGAGATGTTTTTAGCAACCAAGCAGATGTTTTTGCATGTATATTTACAGCTAGAGGTAGGCGATTGGTTGTTAAATGCAGCTTTTGAACCATACGCTAACAAAGCTAACAAAGTGTTGGCATGCATAAAGAAAGGGGTCATCTCCAGGGATAAATCAATAATTCTCTCACTATACAAGTCTCTGGTGAGGCCGCACCTAGTGTATGCCATCAAATTCTGGTCGCCAGTCCTCAGGAAGCATTTCCTGGTACTAGAAAGGGTTCAGAGAAGGGCAACAGAGCTACTTAAGTGATTGGAGGACCTTAGTTATGAAAAAAGATTACAAGCACTGAATTTATTCTCTCTGGAGAAGAGAGGGGATATGATTTCAATGTACAAATACTGTACTGGTGACCCCACAGTAGTGACAAAACTATTCTGCGCAAGGGAGTACACAAAGACACGCGACCATTCACTAAAAATAGAAGAATGGCAGTTTAACCTTAAACTGCGTAGAGGGTTCTTTACGGTAAGAGCAGTGAGGATGTGGAATTCTCTTCCACAAGCAGTGGTTTCTGCTGGGAGTATAGATCATTTCAAAAAACTATTAGATGCGGACCACAACATTGAGGGATATACAATGTAATACTGACATAAAAACACACACATAGGTTGGACTTGATGGACTTATGTCTTTTTTCAACCTCGCTGACAATTTAACTATAATAGAACCAAAATAAGATTCATGTTCTTTGTGATCTTCAGGGAAAATAAACCACAGAGAGGTGATGAATGTGATATGGCCCCACATCAATATTATGAGTAAACTTTCTGCTGCTTTCATTTTAAAGGAGAACTCCGGGCAAAAACTTTTTTCTATGTCCTTGTTGCTGATCTCCTACTCTAACCAACCATGGCATCCATCTTCATCTGTGCTCAGTAGTTCATCTGTAATAGCCTGATGATTTCAAAGAAAAACTGTTAATCACCAGGGGTTTCCTGTTTGTAAGACTGGTGGCTGCTATTCCTCCTGTACCCTCAGCCACTGGCCTTGGCACTTCCCATTTGTAGTCCTATGTACAGCAAGCAGGGATATACTTCTGTCCCTGCTTGCTGTAGTAGGTGGAGGGGTCTCACAGACCCCCAGTCTGTACCGCCCATGGAGGTAGTGTCCACACCGCCCCAACACCGCCGGCCACTCACCGGCCATCCACCTGTCACTGCTGCATGGGATCGTTAGGAGAGCATGCCTGATGACACAGAGCGGGGACCTCCCATTGTGACTGGCCGCTATAAAGTCTCGCCTCCTGGAACAGCATTGGACCAGTGGGCTGTCTATCACAGGAGCTGGTTCAGGAGGCGGGACTTTACAGCAGCCGTAGTTTCACCTACAAGATCTGTCACCGCGGGAGATCCCCACTCTGTGTCATCGGGCCGGCTCCCCTAATGATCCTTGCTGCACGAAGAATTCCTGCTGCACTAACAATCCCTGCTGCACTTATGGACACTAATAAGCTGCACAGATAGGCTGCACTTATGAGCACTGACGAGGCTGCACTGATGTGCATTGATGAGGCTGCACTGATGAAGCTGCACTGATGGGCACTGAAAAGCTGCACTGATAGGCACTAATGAGGCTGCACTGATGGGCACTGATAAGCTGCACTGATTGCCACTGACGAGGCTGCACCGATGGGCATTGATGAGGCTGCACTGATGGGCACTGAAAAGCTGCGCTGATAGGCACTAATGAGGCTGCACTGATGGGCACTGATGAGCTGCACTGATGGGCACGGATAAGCTGCACTGATGGGCACAAATAAGCTGCACTGATGGGCACTGCGGTGGCACTGATGAGGCTGCACTGATCTGCACTGGTGGGCACTGATGAAGCGGCACTGATGGGCTCTGATGAAGCTGCACTTATGGGCAGTGATTACGCTGCACTGATGAGGCTGCACTGATAAGCAGTGGACACCTTCTACTGCTTTACTGACACAGTCCACTGCCAAATATCTGTAGAAGGGGTTTCCACCATCCCTGAAAAGTTTATTTTTAGGTCTTATTTTCAGTTTGATGTGTACCTTATGTGATGTTACATATCACAGAGACCGTTAATGTGGTAATATTAATGTTTATTGAGATTTCCATACATTAGAGAGTTCCACCACTGTTGTGTTATTGATTACTAAGTTAGCGCTGAATTTTTTTTTCACACAGACATTATTTACTTGTGTTACATGCTGAAGTAAAGCAGCATGTCTCGGCTCTCTTTCTGTATTGCGGCTAGGGGTGTGCTCATATACACCATACAAACACCAATTGATGTTAGAAAGATCTCAAAGCTACAACAGGAGGAGGGATATTTATAATATTGAGTTACAGCAGAGTACATCTCGAAAAATATATCATTATGGGCATGTGTCACATTTCGGTAATGATTATATGAAGCAAGTAAGAGCAGTTTGTTTATTACCTGTTGTGACTAGAGGGGGAGAGCACCAACATGCTTTGCATTTGTACGGCTGTAACCTACCTTTCCTTCTGCAAATGTAATAATGGTTTAGTGTTTTGTGTAGGGCGTGTGCTAATTTTTTTTCTTTTTTGCCGATCCCGCAGGAATGTACAAAAAAATGCACAGACAAGAAATACTGAACTACTGTTTTAAGAATGCCAGTTGGCTGGCTGTAATGCTTATACAGAGGCTTCAGTACTTAGAGTCACTAAACCAGAACGGGTCAGCCATTCTGACTGCTTCAACTACAATCTGATGACTGCTTATTCGCAGTCATTAAGGGCATAGAATAACGTATCCAGGAGGAGATGATCAGTGGCTGCCTATATATTTTTCTCTCTCTCGCTACATGTTTTTATTTAAAGTAATCGACGTTCTGTAACTTGTACTATTTAAAAAAAAAAAAATAATAATAAATAGCACTGCAATATACCAATTTGTTCCATTGCAGTCTGCTAAAGGTGCCTGATCTGTATATAAATTCATTTTATTGAAAATTATTATGGCTACAGTGTCAGTGAAATTCATTTGCCAGGGTCATCCTTGGTTATGACACAGCTGCCTCCTGTATGTGGTGCTCTCACCTAGATAGCGAAAATTGTGAACATGTAGTGCAGATTGGTCTACAATAATGTGTCTTGCATTCCCCAGCAATAGAAGTCTGATCTTACTTTAGAGGAAGAGCCATAGAAGATGTGTATATTTCAAAATAAGTGATTATGTCAGAATAATGCCCCTTAAACTACAGACTCGTCAATTGCACATGTAAAACTGCATGTACTTTATACCCCAAACTATCTGCATTAATTTTATTATCAATACTGCTGTGGACTTCACTAGAATCTCCCTAATAGAAGTCAAAAGGACTTGTTAAAATGTCATTATGTTGGCCAGATAACATTCATTTCAGTATTTGAGGTTAATGACTGCCATAAGTTAGGGAAATTAAGTAAACTACAGGAGCCAAAGAAGCTAATATCAAGTGTTGACATGTAGCATCTGCTAGCAAGAAGACTGTATGTATTTTTTCATGCACAATATGGGCCTTTATTTCTTTTTTTTCTTTTTTTTTTTCTTTAATGTACCAGCACTGTTTTATTATGGCACAAACATATATGATTCTGGTTTCTATGCTTTTGATAGCTTTGGTATAATGACTTTTGGGGCACTGGGAACAAGCTCTCAATACACCAGGAAGTGTAGAAAAGTGCATGTTACAATGTGTTGGAATTGCAGCACCTAAAGCTAAGTATGGACAAACCTAGGAGCCTGCATTGTAGTGATGTAGCCAGTTTCATATGGTTGTATAGCTTTATAATTAAGTAAGGTTGACTAAAGACACCAGTCCAACCAGCTCAACATATGTGCGAGTGTGTGTGTCTAACATTTCCCATATCCCTCTACATTGCCTACGCTAAAATGACCATCTAAATGTTTTTTTGAAGTTATTGATAACCTCAGAGTGACACCACTAATTGTGAAAGGGAGTTCCACATCCTTACTGCTCTAACAGCAAAGAACATCCTACGCAGTTTAAGCTTAAACCGCTTCTCATCCAACTTCATTGAGTGGCCATGCATCCTGTTAAGTGACCTGAGACTGAGGTGTTTTCTCCCTGTGCTAGAATCACCATTTAGATATTTATGTATTGCAATCATATCTCCTCTTAAGCACCTCTTCTACAGTGAGATTATGTTTAATGTTTTTTGTCGTTCCTCATAACTGAGGTCCTTCAGCCCCCTTAATAGCTTTGTTGCCCTTCTCTGGACTCTCACCAGTTCCAGCACATCCTCCCTGAGGACTGGTGCCCAGAACTGGACAGCGTACTCAAGATTGGCAGAACCAGAGTTTTGGAAATGGGTATAATTATAGTAGATATGCAATTTATCACCACCCTTTGGATGCACCCCTGTAATCAGGTTTCTATCCAGGTACAATATGCAGATATTCACCAGCACACCAAGGATCATCACTTTCGTCCAAACGGTTTTTGTTCAAGAAAGATCACATCACAAAATGGTGTAGTGCTAGTCAAGTACAAACACTATTGTCAACGCCAACAGACCTCAATTGGTAAATTAAGCATTTATGGAGTACTGTATCAAATGGTTTGGCGAAATCCAGATCTGTCCAGAGGCCTTCCTGTATCCAGATTATTATTATTATTATTATTATACAGGATTTATATAGCGCCAGCAGTTTGCGCAGCGCTTTACAAAAATGAAGGCAGACAGTACAGTTACATCACAATTTGGTACAAGAGGAATCAGAGGGCCCTGCTCGTTAGAGCTTACAAAGAGATTACAGCTAAATTCCTTGTAGAATATTAATGGGTTTGGCAAGAACAATCATTCATTAAGCCATGCTGGTTATGACTAATGATACTATTTTCATCAATACATTTTTGGATATAGTCCTTTATCATCCCTCCTGATAATTCAAATACTATTGATGTTAGGCTGACTAGCCTGTAGTTTCCATGCATGTATCTTGGCCTATTGGTACCATGTTAGCTTTTCACCAATCAGCTAGTACCATTCCTGTCATTACTGTACTGACAAGATTTATATTAAAACTGAACCACTGCCATTGTCACGCACCTGATGGTGGAGTCTGTCTTATGCAGGAAGCAACCACTCTTACGGCCCTGGTTCGAGAACCCCTGATAGGACAGACAGGGAGTTCGGGAACACAGGGGGGCATGAGGGCTGGACTGGATCACTGGCGGTGGTGTGAGCAGTCCGGTAATGGCTTGTGCAGGTAGCAGAGTAGTGGTGCAGGCTGGGTTGGCAACTAGCTGGCAATGCGGTGCAGGCAGAAGAGTTGTGAAATGCAGGCAGGGTCATTAACGGGCTGGCAGCAGAGGTACACAGGGATCAGGTAGAAGACTTGTCATGGGCAAGCTGGGGGTTGTGCCGGCAGAGATCAAACAAGGTCCAGGACAAGCCGGATCACAGGAACAGATACTCAGGTAACAGGTCACTCAGGACCACTCAAACGCTGTAGAACAGAGAGCACAGGGGTGCAGTCCACTTAAATAGGCCATTTGGCGCCAATGCCGGTGCGCATAGGCGCACGTGAACGTGCACAGGCTACGTGCGCACGTACAGGCTCAGGAGCTGGTAACAGAGGTTCTCTGACAGTCATGCCGAAATTCATATATACTATCCTACAGTATTCTACAGTACATGTTAAAAAATATGTAACAACATTTAGTTAATCTTGTAATCCAAGTATCCCAATCAGATGAGGGACCTTTCAATTCTCTGTGGTAGCTAAACTATATAAAGCCTCACTTCAGTCTGCTGGTTGAACGGTGAAGGAGGAACCCACCGAAAAGGTCACCTCTTTGCTTTTTATAAGCATGTTCTCAGACTAACAGTACCGTTTAAACCAGCAGCACAAAAGTTGTCTCTCTCTTTCTGTCTTCCACTATGAGTGCTACTGGTTAGTAGGGATGAGTGTGTTCTTTACCTAGTCCAAACCTACCTGAGCAAGCCCACCAGGAAGCATTCACCTGTACACTGATCATCTGTGGCCAGGGCATTTCCGCTCCTCAGCAGCATCTATAAAAAGGGCATATGTGGCATTTGGCTGTAATATTTCAGCCGCTTATGATTGACGCAGTACATTGATAGCTTCCTAGTGGGCTCACTCAGGTGGATTCAGATCAGGATCTGGAGAAACCCAAACTCATCCATACAGGAACTTGTACTAGTTTTATTTAAAATGCATTGAATTATTTTTAATTATAACAATACTCGATTAAAAGATGTATTTATATATGCTTGGGGCTCAATTTCAAGCTACAGTGATTGTAATTCCTTGCATTGTATGAATGTAATGGTGTTTATATTCTAGATTAACGCATGATTACCTGCATTTACTCTGAGGTCAAAAGCTGTGGTAGGCATTTTGATTGAGGTTACCAGTCACTCTGTGCAAGTTGCATACTCTGAATTCAGCAAAAGTGCCCACATCACCACACTTCATTCACCATGTTTGACAGTTGGTGTCACACACCATTCACAGCTGAAAGAAGGACTTACTTTCTTTGACCACTGTGAAGTTGTGCATAAAGCATTTGTACTGTAAGGTCTCAATATTGTAAGCTGTAGATACTTACCTCCTGATACTGTTGTGGCTTTGGGAGTGCTGGACCTGTTCTTGTGAGAGCTTCCCTCAATATCCAAGTGACTTTTGATGTTGTAGGGGTCTGTGTTCTCTGGCACCTTGGCTTTCTTTGCAGATTTCTTTAAAGGAAATACCTTCTCCTTTAAGGTTTATAATTCTCTCTCTGTCTGTCTGATAATTGCCTTTTTATGTCCATTATGAGAGCGCTATACTACTTTCTGCGATGAAATATTGTAATTTTTTTTTCTTAATTTCAAGCTATTTACAGGATTTAAAATGGTTTGATATCAATCTATCTATGGTCATCAAAAGTCATGGTCACGGTCATCATGCAGAGTTTTCTTCATTATTGCAGCAGCTGACATAAAGCTGTGCATGCTGTATTTATCATCCATTCTGACATCTTTGCCATGCTGGGATCTTCACAGATCTTTGCTGGGATGACGTCAGATTCAAATCCCAATACTGGCGCTCACTCTTGTGTGATTAACAGTTTGCTTTCAACATGTTCTTCTGTGCGTGCATGGAACTTTTGGATGATAGTAGTTAAGTAGAATATTCCCATTGCACACTTTTCTGGAGTGACATGAAGCAAGTGACAACTACCAGCTGGGAACCAGTATCAACAACAGTTAAAGCACATATCACCAGCACACCATAAATCCTCAAAATAATAAATGTATTTAATAATCACATCACAGTAGTAAATTCTAAAATTGTGGGGCCACACAGGACCTCTTCATCAGGCACGTGACTTTTGGATGATGTCCATTGTGGGCAGAAGTAGGGCGGATGAATAAGCTTCTGGGATAAGTCCAAAATAGCTTCAGGAAGAACAGGAGCAATGTGGGCTATAATATTATTGTGAGTAAGTTGGCAAAATTTTCCCGATTGACCTATCGGAAGGCATCTGCAGAATTAAAGCAATGGGGTTTCTGATTTATTTGTTGGTGAAAGAAAGAAATTACTTCTATTTTATGTCTGCAAAAACTGGAAAAATAGTGTTCCAAAAGTTTTCACTGCTGGTGTATATATTTATTTGCTTCATCTGTTTAATATATGCATGTGGAATATTGGAGGTCATGCACTATTTCTATATAAATGGATCAGTGCTTTTACACAAATCATAAAACTCCAAGGTGACATCTAATGTCCCTAATGTTCTTTCTGTTATATATAAGAGTGTATATTACTCCCTCCAAGCACAAACTTTGCTACGTATAAATTGTAATGGCAAAAAATATGAAATGAAAAAAGTAAAGTGAATACTGAAATAACATTGACCTACCTGTTCCTCATGTGATCCATGCCATGGTATAGATCACATGGCATACCAAGCATCAGCAGTGGCTTTCAATGGAGTTTTTACATTTTAGAAGGCACCCTTTTAAGTTTTCATGGCTCAGTGACATTTTTCTTCTAGAGCTGCTGATATACTAACAAGCATAAAAACAATGGTAAGTAATGGAAAACCCACAAGCATGTGCTAATATTGTAACCTACCCTTGATAATGGGTTGCTATGGTAGCATGTCATCATTGGCTTTAAGCAGGGAGCTATCAAGTCTTGTGAAACTTGGGAGGAGTAGAAAAACAGAGCTTGAACAGCAAAATATGTATTGATGGAACTGCTAGGAGAAACACAGGACTGGAGGAGTAGATACAACTGGGGATTTGTAGCATTTATGGTGGCATTTTTTTAAAACTATACAAAGTCCACTTAAATTTAATGGCTATTTGTAGACCAAAAATTATGTGTGACATTATTGAAGACATTAGGACATGTGAAAGAGTAGTGTTACAAAATAAAAAAATAAATATATATATATATTAGTGAGAGTAAAGTAAAACAGCATTGTAAAGTGATGATATTATTTGAATATACCGTATGTTGTTTTAAAAAAACGCATTACTGAATTTTAAGCATTTATAGGGGTTAATAAGATCCCCTGTGAAATCATTAAAGCAAATTGAATTTATATGGTGTCCTGACTACAGTTACAAGGTTGTGCAAGGGAGATGCAGCCATAGACATTTTGAAATATATCTTTGGGCGGAGAGATTCCATTTAATGTTGCCTAAGTTATAAAGTTAATCTTTGCAGATTCCACTGAGACTCTTTCTTATCTGTTGTCATCAAGCTTTGCTGTCAGGACGCCTCTCCCCAGTAGGAAACACAGGGCAGAGGCTCTCATTAAAAAATAAATAAGTGGTGATGCACTGAAGCATAGTAATATGCCACTGGTTATTGCACTGCTTTCATAATGAAGGTCTTGCTTCACCACTCAAACCATCTTCACCAGTCTCTGGTGGATTGTTAAGGGTGAAGACAAAATTAATTTCATTGCGATCTATATAGCTGCTCCAAAATGGCACCTCATCATTCTGTGAATATATGTTGTTTGTGAGAACAATGACCCCAGTGTTTTGTAGGTAGTTAAGGTTAACACCACCCTGACAAACCAAACAGCAAACAAAGCTTACTGCAGTACATAGATATAATAGCAAGGAGAGTGTCATAGTATACTTTTATTTCATCTATTATATGTGGCTGCTCTGTTAGGTTTCAGTTATTGTAAGTATTATTAAGTAATTGATTGCAAATGTATATTGGGCATGCTTATGCACTTAATAATAATAATAAGGTTTATTTTATATAGCGCCTTTAAAGGGAGCTTCTCAAAGCACTTTACAAGTGAAAACACAAGAAATACACAGGATAACATAAAAGAAAAAAGGGCCAATTATGTGACAGCTTGTCTAAAGAAAAAAGATTTTTAGATTTGATTTGAATGAGTATAGAGAGGATGACTCTCTGATGTTCTCAGGAAGTGAATTCCAGAGTTTTGGCTCATAGCAGGAGAAGGCTCCGTCTCCCATTGAGTGTAGGTGAGTAGAGGGGACACACAGAAGACCAGAATTTGAGGAGCAGAGGTTATGAGGGGGGAAGTAAGTTGATAATAGTTCAGAGAGAGAAATAATGGGGTGCCAAGCCATGAAGAGCTTTATAGCCTACCCATAAGCCTTTATGCAACACCTGATGGGTAACCAGTGCAAGGACTCTAGGATAGGGGTAATATGAGGACTCATTCCAGGCTTAGTCAGGATTCTGGCTGCAGAATTTTGAACATATTGAAGTTGATTAATATTAGATTTAGGTACACCAGCGAGTAAAGCATTGCAGTAGTCAAGTTGGGAGAACACAAATGTATGGATCAGCTTTTCCATTATAGTGTATGATAGCATTGGACACAGCCGAGCAAATGTAGATCAGAAGTTAAACTAGCCTCAAATATCACCCCTAGATGTTTTAATTTAGACTGAAGCTCAAGTACAGTGCCATCTATAGATAAGCTATTAGGACTGACCTTACATAATTGATAGAGGGGTGCCAATAAGCATGACTTCAGTCTTGCCACAGTTTAATTGAAGGAAAATGTGGACCATCCAAATTTTTATATCACAAATACAGTTAGGTAGGAGAGAAGCAGCCAAAGTAGAATCTGGTTTAGTGTGGATGTAGTTTATGGCATTACGTCTTTGATAAGGACACAGGTTTTTAGAATTACAAATTTAGAGAAACACATTTGTACATCTGTAACCATATGTTTAAATAGGCATGCCAATATTAAATCTCCTTCTGTGTATCTGCATTGGAAGAGTTTAAATAAAAAAGGGTCATCGTTGCCAAAGCCATCCATAGTAAGACCATTTAAATTGTATGTTTTAAGTCCTGAGCGTACTTTGAGGACCCCAGCTGTGGGAACTGTGCCCAAAAAAGGCAAGTAGAGCGCAAAAGACTAGTGATCTGTATTGCCTGTGTTCTCCTTGCAACTGATTCCCCATCACTGACACACTCCTTTTTTCTAACGTGGACTTACCCTGCCTTGTTCTGCAGAGTCTCTGGAGGTCATATTCAAGAAGTAGCAAGACAAGTGGGGGGAGAACCCATGCACTTGATTAATTAAAGATAAGCAGATACATTCTTGCACTGCAGAACTATACCTCAGGTATAGTTTCCTCTCCAGCAAGGATAACAGTGAGCAACGCTGAATTGGCATCGTCACCTAATACCATTCCATATCTCTTGAAACTAGTACTCTTGAGGTAGCAGCATGTTAGTTGATCTCACAATGCAGACATACAGCTATGAGACTGTAAGCACAGGAATGCCTAAGCACCATCACTTACAAAGAAGTGCACAATTCTTCAGGAGGAATTCTATAGAAGGGGTATATCTTTCAGTGTACTGATTAGGCACAATTTGCATTTTATATATTCTCTATAACATAGAAAATCTTCACTTTTTGAGTTCATGTTCACTTTTTTGTAAGCAAAATGTATTCTTTATTTACAGACATCCACCTCGGCACCAGTGCAGCACATAAGGCATTATAATTCACTAACACAAGTAAGGAGATAATAATAATAAAGGCCAACTCAGCATTTCACAATCTTTACCAACCTCCCCACCTGGTCTTATGTTATCAGTGTGCCCAATAATACTGACTGATTAGAATACTTTAAAAACCCCATTTATAAATTTTTATAACACAAATTAAGTAAGTAAAAATATTGTTTCAAACTATGCAATTTAAGATTTCTAGTGCCCATATTCTTTGTGTATATATTACAAAGAAATGCCTTCTTTTGTTGTTAGCCGTTCTATTCTTGTCCTAAGTTGCATTGCTACCTGCTGCATAGCGTATTGTTTTAGCATAACATCTGGGATAACGGTGCATCACAAGACAGCGCAGCATGTTTTGAGCTGATAATGGCTTTGAGGCAGGTTTTGCTAGAGCTGGAGTCCCCAGACATGCTTACAATACAATATGTGCTTCCTTGTGTGTTTCTCCTGGTAAAATCCACATTCAGAAAAGTCTCCAGTGAGTCCTGATACATTCCAACGGCATATGTGTAGTCGTGTTTTTCTGCTGCCCATTACAATTCCCCTCCCCCTCCCTTTTTATGACTGTGCTATTCTCAAGCCTCCTCCTCGGTGTGCCTATTACTCTCCGTCTTATGTCTCCCCTTAGTGACTATGCTCCTAATGCACTTATTGAGTCCTTGGTAATTACAGGGAATAAAGCCACAAGATTATATTCACAGAACAGAATGTGAAAATTTGGAGCAGACCTGGTAATGTTATAATGCACCCGAGTACATGGCGTTTATAATTAGGTATTATAACTCCTCAGAAAATAAGAGCAGCGTTGTTCTATTTTTTTTTTTTTTTTATCCCTATTATTCAAAAACCAGTGAGCAGCTTTCAGAACTGTCATTCACTATGATTTTTCCCCTAGGACTTGGCTGTAAAAGTGTCATGTTTTTAAGAGTGTTTGCATGTAAACTTAATGAAATGTGCATTTGATTTCTGCAAGTGATTTGTAAATTTTAAATGCTCCTTTATGTGGTGATTTTGTTGTAGCTTATGAGTCTGGGCTTTGCCGTAATGTTGTCATGTCTGTCTGTTCCCATGTTTAGCCTTGATTATCTCTTTGAAGCGTGTAATGTCAACTTATAAAGATTTAAATGAAAATCCTTTTTTTTTTGCCTTAAATATTTGTAAGCAGATAGTCTACTTTGTGTGCTTGCAAACTCAATGTGATGCTTTTTAGAAATGAATATATGAAGGATTTGTATAGGCATGACCCAAGTTTACCTCCAGATCCCTCTCCTCTTGTCTACATTAAATGTACAGAAAAACCCTCCAAAAAAAGGGATTTTAAAGGCATATAACGGACAAAAGAAAGTTGGAACAGCTATGTGCATAAAATCAATATTTATTGACACAAGACTAGCCTTGTTAAAATAGGGCCAATGTGGGAGAGGAATAGAGGTACACAGAAAAACAGTGCAAAACAGGTTACATGGGCTCAACCTATATACAGAAACCTCCTGAAGATGGAAAGGCTGTGAAACATCCAACGCATTTCGAGATAATCTAAAAATAACAGCTCTTCTTCAGGGATGTTCACAAAATATAAAGGAGGAGTTTGTATTTGACAGAGCAGAGAGATATGGTTCCATGGCCCAATCAGATATTGGAAGAGGACAAGATGGAAGAAATTTATGAAGTACAGTGATGGGGACCACAGTTAAAAATGATCAAAAATGGAAAAAGCACTGCAGATGTATAAAAAAATAAATAAATAATAAAGGCCAAAGATGAGCACTGAGTTTAGGCCCTGTCCCTTCCAAGCATGCACCCACTGGGGGTATGATTGCGAGAAAACCCGCACTTTCCGTTTGTGGACCCAAAAAGAGGACAATCAGTATGTATATGTATAGTGGACTAGAGCCAACCAAGGGCACGTCCAAAAGGTAATATTTTAGCCGAGTACCAACCAATGAGGAACAAGGCTGAATCCACTATTGGTGCATATAAGGTCCATCAATCATGCAGCACAAAGGCTGCAGAGCGGCGCTCAGTCAGTGCTGCATTAATTTGCCAGCCAGCACTCATCTAGATTATGTCCCAGCCCCTGGCATGCAATTAAAATGTTAGCTTCAAGTAAAGAGGGAATCCATTATTTCCTTAGGACCCCTCTACAGAGGATCCTAGATGATCTATGGATCATTTCATGTCCTAATCCCCATGTAAACAATGGGCTTCCAGAAACTTTTACTTGGATTATGTGAGAGACTAGAATCCAGCATACTTTGAGAGTGAGATTGTCTGTTACCAGTAAATGGGAACAGCCATCTCTCTCCTCCCTTAGTCAGCCCAGACACCATACAGTTAGAAACACCTATCAGGGAACACTTAACCCCTTGATCACCAGTAGTGTTAACCTCTTCCCTGCCAGTGACATTATTACAGTAATCAGTGGCTATTTTTAGCTCTGATTGCTGTATAAATGTCAGTGGTCCTAAAAAAGTGTTAAAAGAGTCCGATCTGTCCGCCGCAGTGTTGTAGTCCTGCTAAAAATCTCTGATCGCCCCCATTACTAGTAAAAAAATAAATATATAAATAAAAATGCCAGAAATATATCCCCTATTTTGTAGACGCTATAACCTTTGTGTAAACCAATCAATATACGCTTATTGGGATTTTTTTACCAAAAACATTTAGAAGAATATATATCAGCCTAAACTGATGAAGAAATTTTGTTGTTTTTTTTTCATTTTTTTAAATATTTATTATAGCAAAAAGTAAAAAATATTGTTTTTTTTTCAAAATTGTCATTCTTATTTTGTTTATAGAGCAAAAATTTAAAACGGCAGGGGTGATCAAATACCGCCAAAAGAAAGCTCTTATTTGTGGGAAAAAAAGGACGTCAATTTTGTTTGGGTACAGCGTTGCACGACCGCACAATTGTCAGTTAAAGCGACGCAGTGCCGTATCGCAAAAAGTGGCCTGGTCAGGAAGTAGGTGAATCCTTCCGGGGCTGAAGTGATTAAAATGAATCTGTGAATGAAAAACCCAAAGTCCCATGTGCCACCACAGCAGAGGGACTCATCACACTCTTAGAACATTGATACTACCTCTAACCCAAAAATGGAAGGTCTGTACCTTGGTTCAGACCTGTGCCTGGAGGAATAGCCTGCAAGAGGCAGAGCATTGCACCTATAATACGCCGATTTGCAATTGCATATCTTAACTCTAATGCACAAAAAATATAAATACACATATTTTTTT
>BLSH010347747.1:1176735-1205822 GCA_018402905.1 Glandirana rugosa
TAAATTTCGTTTGGACAGAATACGGTCATTGGGTGTGTGTTTATAAATTATTCAAATGACTACGCGAATCCAACGTCTCTTCACCAAAGACTCGGATTATTGTGTGGAAAAGGGACGTCATCCGTGGCGTACAAGATAACGGTTCCGTTTCTTCACTTCTTCCGTTTCCGCTAATCACTAACGGACGTTTTTAGGAATTGTACAATACGCGAGGAAAGTTTCTCTGACCATTTTCCCCAAGCAAACCCTCAGCTTTAGTGTTTAGTTCACATAGTCCGGTCCCCCTACCCCCACCAATCCTCTCTTCTCTCATTAGTAAGGAACAGGGTTAAATTATAGTTATAAACTTTTATTCAAATATTGATATTAAATTGGGACAAGGAATGATTACTCTCTTCTCTCCTAACCACCCCCATCCCCCTGGCCTGATACACTTGATTTGTGATTTCGACTCCCAAACGAACCCCTTTTACCAGTCTCTTTGAAAGGAGCGCATAACATGTTAAGGATTTTTGCAGGCAATCACTAATCGCCTTTGCCTTCTTCACTTCTTTGCCTTGGCAATAGAACATGCGGTGCCTACTGCAGGGAAAAGGTGTGTTATTAGGCTCAGAAACCACTTCTCTGCAACCTAAGCGCATCAGTAAACTTATTAAATATTTGTGTGTGGGTTACTGGCATAAGACAGGTTTGCTTTAAATCATCGATGAGACAAATTTAAAACATTACACTTCTCCAGTTACATCCAGCAATTTGATAGCCTGATATCTTTTCTATTTATAATTCTGCAAGTTGGAGGGTTAATAGGTGCATTTCAGGTAAACACCTTATCTACTGGCACCATTGGTCAATATTTTCTATTTGTTAAGCCTTTAATGCAAACACCAAATCCAATACCCGTCTGCTACTATTCTGCGCTTCACAAAAACCTCTTGTTGACATCTACATGTTTTTGTCTCCCTTTTATTTTCCCATCAACCTATAACACAATAGATAAGTGTGCGAAATAAAACGTTTCTTATACAGCCAGGGTATTGATTTACTAACCTCGAACAAAGTCATTTTCAAGCAGACATAGCTTTAACAAACACGTAGATGCAATGCAGTCATAACATCGTAAAATTGTTCTTGTCTTCACACAGTAGAGGCTACCATTTTATAGGCAGAGACAATCATTAGCTGAACATTGGCCACTGATTCACTAGAACCCAAACATCCTATAGCCAAGTGTTGTTTAAAGGGAGGGGTCCCCCGATGCTTGAGAGAGGTTATTTTGTTGCAAGGGCTGAGTTAAGGGGAGAAAAAACCCCACCTGCTGTGTGTCTGATGAGTTTCTGATTTATGTTGCTGCAGTTGTGTTTTGTTAGCATTGAGCACTAATAGAACTGGTGTGCCATTTATTGTTCTTTATCTGAAATATTGTTGCTTGTGGTTTCAGGGGAAACAAAGCTCATTATTCAGCATTTTAGAAATGTCATAATAATGTATATTTTATATTTTGCAACATCACTGCCCTTTCTATCCCATGTAGATAATTGTGCTTTTTATTGTTTAACCACTTCAGCCCCGGAAGGATTTACCCCCTTTCTGACAAGAGCACTTTTTGTGATTCGGCACTGCGCCACTTTAACTGACAATTGTGCGGTTGTGCGACGTTTTACCCAAACAAAATAAACGTCTTTTTTCCCCACATATAGAGCTATTTTTTGGGTGTATTTGATCACCTTTACATCACTTCTGATCACCGCTATAAACAAAAAAAGAGCAACAATTTTGAAAAAAAACACAATATTTTTTACGTTTTTCTATAATAAATATCCAAAAAATAAAAAAACTGATTTATTCATCAGTTTAGGCGATATATATTCTACATTTTTTGGCAAAAAAAAATCTCAATAAGCGTATATTGATTGGTTTGCGCAAAAGTTACCGTGCCTAGAAACTATGAGAATTGTTTTATGCAGTTTTTATTTTTTTTTTTCATTTTTTACTAGTAATGGCGGCAATCTGCGATTTTCAGTGGGACTGCGATATTGCAGCGGACATGTTGGACACTTTTGACACTTTTTTGGGACCACTGGCATTCATACAGCGATCAGATCTAATGTCATTGGCAGGGAAGGGGTTAATACTAAGGGGACGATTAAGGGGTTAAATGTGTTCCCTCACTGTGTTCTAACTGTGTGGGGGCTGGGCTGCCAGGGACATGACAGGTCTAACTGATCCCGATTACAGTTCCCCATTCTGCCTCTTTAACAGGCGATTGCGGGTCGCTGGCGGACATCGAGTCCGCCTGACCCATAGGTACGCTCATGCAGCATGCGGCAGGCACGAGAGCACACCAGCGGTGGAGCGCACCCGCCTGCCACTGTGCCTATCACAATTTATAAACGGTGATCTGAGCAACGCTGCCAACCTGTCGCCGTAAAGGTATGTGACATGGTCGGCAAACGGTTAACCGCTTCTCCCCGGGAGGCCGTCATATGATGTCCTGAGCTTTAAGTGGAGATGTCTGCAGGCATCATTCAGATATCTTTTTTTTTAGCAGGTTATTCCCTGCAAAGTAAAAACCCACATAGCGGCTTTTTAGCCACTTGGTTATAAGTGGTGTTGCACAATTCCTACGTTTCTAAATATACAGTGAAATTTAAACCATCAATAATGTGCTCATTAGTTAATACAAATATTCACACAATCCATAAACAGTCAATGATTACTCATATCACAAACACATACACTGTCCTTTGAACTGATAAATGTCACAGTGCTTGGGTTTAGAAAGGTGCTCAATTTTTATTTGATATAGTCCATGACTCTCTGTGCGTCCACCAACACCTCAGTGCTCTCAAGAACTCTCACCTCATTGCCATGTATTAAAAGCCTTAAGATCAGGTTCCAATAAGGGGTTGGTAATCCTTCCACTAAGTATGCTTCTCCTTATCGCCTCTATAATATGATAAGAGATCCAAGCTCATAAGGTCCCGCTAGTGGCTTCAATCCATCATGTACACAGAGCCATCTAGATGGCTGGAAGGATTACCAGCCCCTTATTGGATGGTGTAATTTTCACTATATATTTAGTCACTTAAGAATTGCGCAACACCATTTTTATTTTTATTACATGTATAGCTGTGAGCACACTAGGTATTGCAACATTTCCATTGAAGTTACCCTTTTATTCATTTACTATTATTACAGGTGTTTTACTTTTCTTTATTAAAAATACCACATTTATAGTATCTAGTAGCACAGGGGACAACTAGCATGTTTAGCCGCTTGATTGCTTTTATAGGCGGGAGGAGATTCCCTTTACACTGCCCACTGGTGCTTCTTCCGGCTTGCCCGTGCCATCTGCGAGCCAGAGAATGAAACTGCTGACGGCGGCGGTTTGTCATAGAGCTGACTGTAGACCAAATGGTCCCCGCCCATTTCTGACTCTCGGAAAACAACATCACTTCCGGCGCTGGCAAATGTAAACACTGACTTTTTTTTTGCTGGGAAGCTTGAGATCGTTTTTTTTCCTTTATCTCAGGCTTTCCAGCATAGAGGAGAGATCTGAGGACTTATGAACCCCAGATCTCTCTGTAAAGAGGACCTGTCCTGCCCTATTCCTATTACTAAGGGATGTTTACATTCCTTGTAATAAGAATAAAAGTAATCATATAATCTGAATTTACTCTTTGTATATTGTACTGATACAAAATATTTCCCTTCTGTATCCTTGTGTTTTACGTACAGAATGTATTCATAATGAACCACTGTATAGCTGTGTCTACCCTTTTGAAAAATTAAATAAACAAAAAAGAATAAAAGTGATCATAAAAAAAAAAAATGGAAACGTGTAAAAAAACAAAACAAAAAAACACCCAATAAATAATAAAATAAATAAAGCCCCTTCATGCCCTCGTGTTTGCATGCTGAAGTGAACGCATATGTAGGTCATGCTCGCATATGTAAACGACATTTGAAAAATTGCTGCACAAAAACCATGTGACATAAAAAATTGCAACAACCACCATTATATTCCCTAGGTCTCTGCTAAAAAAAAAATATAATGTTTGGGGGTTCTAATTTTCTAGCAAAAAACACAGATTTTTACATATATGAGAGAAATGTCAGCATTGGCCCGGATGGAAAGTGGTTAAGGGATGGTTAATGTTTAGAGGGGTTAAACTTTAAAAATGTATCTTGGGTCAATAGAGTTCAGTCCAAAGAGAAGTATGGGATAGCAAACCTCCAATATCCATACTCAGGTGGATGCAGTATCAGTCTGATGTTGCATCTGTTCCCCGCCGCCTCTACACTGAGAACTGAGAGATCAAAAACCACTGATCGTTCAGTTCTTAGTCTTCACTAACAGTCATTGGCTCTCTGCTCTGCCCTGCCCTGCCAGCATTCACTGGAGCAGTGGGCTGTGCAGGGGGCAGCTGACTCAGGCTCTCAGCAGCCTGCTTATTCATCTTTAAAGTTGTGATCTTTGCAGAGCCTGGACCGGCTCAGTGACATCAGTCAACAGCGGACTTTAGCCCCTTGTCTGCTGAATGTGGATCATAGGACTGCAGAACTGAGTGCACTGTTATGACCCACAGGATAATTATGGCCAAAAGAGCTTTGGTCCCACTTCTCCTTTTAGTAGTGTTATGAAAGTAAAATATCTAGATAACAAAGGCTTCTTTTTACGTGAAATTAATCTCTCAGATTTATTTTGTAGTAGTTTTATCTGCTTACTAAAATGCTTCAATTCCTCAATAAAATGCATAGAAGAAAGAGCCAGTTTTAGTAATGGACCAACAAGTCCATTAGCATGGGGACCCATTAACTCATGAAGCTCTATGTTCTCTCTTTGTTAACTCTCTGCTTAGCATTATCTCTCTGGTCAGCTGTTTCCTGGCAGCTTTATACTTGTAAGTCGTTCTGAATAACACAGCTGAGGTATCTTATTGTAATATATTCAATCAGTTCTAAAGTCATATTATACTGAACACAATAGTAAAATGTCATTGCAGCAACTACCAGGATTACATGATAGCTCAATAATCAAATGCTGATGTTTATCAATGCCAACAAATAGGATTAACAACTAAAGGCTGCCTTGTATTTATCTATGTTTTCTTATTACCATGATGGTATTTCTTTAAGAGTTAAAGTCAATATTTTATCACGTAAAAAAAAAGAAAATTTCCGGTCTCATTTTCCCAAACAAACAGTTAGTTTGATTTCCAATAAACAATATGTAATTTCCTGAAGATGTGTTACTGTTCACCTTTGCTTTATAAGATACAATTCAGACTTGATTCTGTTGTACCAATCCAATTGAACTATGTCCCCAGAGTATCCTCTTCTACATTAGATGACTACTATACATAACTTTGCTGGATGTTTTGCATAATTGCCTGTGTCTGCTCGGAAGAATTGCTAGGTTGTGTGAGCATGCAGGAGAATTATTCCTCCCTAAAATGGCAGTTACTTGTGATCAGGCTCAAGGCATGGGGCTTGTAAATTAAAATGGCTGTTTTGTTATAGGCTGCCTTGAATCCAAGTGCTTTTAAGCCTCTCTACAGTTTCTGTTCAGTAATTTACACTGGTAAGAGCCTTTACTTGAAATATCTAGTAAAATCAGATTGCATTTTTCCAGCTGTGATTATGCCTGTTATTACAAAGGACAAAAGCAGCAATCAGTGCAACAGAGACTGACAAAAATATACCTTTGCTTGGAAGTGTTTCGGAAGAAGCTCATTTGTAGGAAAATGTTGGTCTGCATATCCCAAATGGGGTCATGCTAAAGTCATTGAGCAGGTTGCAAGCCAACCTTTAAAATACTATGGCCATCTGTAGCTCCCTTGTCAATTTTATTTACATGTTATAGCTATATAGTAAACCACTAAGTTTGAGGTTCTGGTACAATGTGAAGTTTATAGGTGTGGTCCCGCAAGTTTGGGGCAGAGACTAAAAAGGGTTCCCCTGTCATGTATCACCACACTTGAAAGTGCTGCTGTCCCCTATATGCAGCAGAGACATATATTTTCTAAGGTACATTTTTGTGCAATAGATGCACTTTCAGTGTCATATGCAACTGTGCAAGACATATTGACTTTATACAAACTAGCATGCTTGAGGTGATTGTTTGGTCCTTGAAGAAGGGGACACACCCGAAAGCTTGTCCTGAAAAATAGAATGTTAACGCAAATAAAAAAAGTACAAACTAGCAAAAAGTGTCATAGTTACATAGTCAGGTTGAAAAAAGACACAAATCCATCTAGTTCAACCAAAAAAAAAAAAATCAATTTGGGCACAGAAAGGTCCATGACAAAGAATGCAATTTTCTTTCTGGTAAGTTGGAGGGTGGAAAGCAGACAGTGGCATGGTATATCCAATGTAGCAGGAGAAGTGTGGAGTATATAACATACAGCTGGGTGTATAGTGTGGAGTGAAGAATGTACAGCACAATGTACAGAGGACGTTAAAGGAGAAGAAATTTTGCTGAACGGCTATAAAGCAGCATATCATTTTAGGTATTTTAAGATAATAGGGGCGCAGCACTGAATATTCTCTCTTAAAGTAGAACTATATTCAAAACTTTTTTTTTTTCCATTTTGGATAGGGTAAGGGAGGGTTTGTGTGCCATTGCAGAGATTTTCCTTCACTTCCTGTCCCATAGCCAAACAGGAAGTGAGAGGAAATCCCTGCAAATTAAGGGAATTCCTTGGGGACCCCTAAGTCACCTGAACTAGTGTCCCTATTGGAAGATTTCCCTTCTATTACTTTTCTGAGGACAGCCCAAAGTTTGGAATTTTCTTTTACTTTCACTTTCAATGATAACACTAAAGACAAACAGAGAAGTGAATCTCCCTAATGAGTGCACAGACAGCAATAAACACCGACAAGCATTCTAATCCATCTCCACTCTATCTAAAACTAAAAATAAAAGTTTTGCCTTTAATTCTTTAATTCAGATTAATGGCAAAGAGCATATAGAAAAGGGACCTGTAACTTGCAGGTAATCCAGGATCCAACACCAGCCAAACTGCCATTCTCTGGAGCTGCTGGTGAGTGTTAGATGGGCCACATACATTTCATCTTGATTGCACAATATCCTTTATTCTTACAACTATTCCTATAACTTTTTTTTTATAGTGTGAGGGCTCATCAGAATTTAATTGCATGAATTGTTTAGGTAGACTGTTGTTCTTCATAAATGTTTGTTACTCTAAAAGAGATTGACGTGAGGTTGTACTATTACATTGTAGCAATGGGTACTCAGCATTAGTTGAGAGAGTTGACTGACTGACTGTCATCTCACCACTATCAATAGTCTTATGAAATGGATACACACCTTATCCTCAAAAATATTAGTTTGGTTATTATGAATATGACTGCCACTTGTGTTCAAGTTCACCGAGCTTGCATTGCTAACTGATTGGGGGACATTAGCAGTAAAATCTCTGTTCACCCATATGGGGGGTATAAAGGTTGCTCTATATACACATTTTACATCTGCACTAAGGCTCACTTTAGGGAGTATAAACTGCACACATGCATTTGGATAGCAATTCGGCTACATCGCAGATGTCTGGGAACTGATGTACTGTACTAGGTGCCAGTATCCTTCAGAATTATACCATTGTTCATAGAGTTGAAGCATAATATAAAGTATATGGCAGGGGGAAGGACTAAGGGGATATAAACAGTGTATTAGAGCATAAAGTGTGATCAACAAGAGCACTGTATATTTAGGGCTTTATCACATTGTTACTTAAAGAGCCAAATCATATTGACTAAATATTTATAACATGCATATGACTTGTACAAAGGTGTGGTGTGCATGAATATTGATAGCCTTTCATGTATAGGAATAAGAAGTATGCAGTCCCCTGGTAGACAAAATTATAGTACACATTTTTCTTGTACCTTCATGGGTGGAGTGGACAGTGGGCATTAACAATCTATAAATTATCATAAACATTTCCATCTACAAATCATTATTTTCTTTGTTTTATTGTAGTCTGTAGAACAAGCTATAATCTCTGATATGGAAATGCATATCCCATTCCCCATAATACTGACCTAACATTGATATTCTCTTTACTAACCTCAGATTCTCTATATTATTGCATGCCTTTGCTAACAGTTAATGTCCTGAAATGTCTGTCTTGTTCTTTCCCCCCTTTCAACTTCACAAGCTCACTATTTGGATAAAATAGTTAAAGGTACTGTATTCTTTCTATTTGTTTAACCTTCCACAATTGGAGTATATATACACCTATATTTACCCCAATTTTTCTATGTTGTACAATCTTCAGCTAAATACCATTAACATAAATCCCACCTTCCGTTCCTCAATTTGACCAATGCTGTTTGTATGTGTGCATTATTACATGTATAGCATTTGCTGATCTTTTTATTGTGTTCTATACTTTTGGTTTTTCTTTGTGTAATGTTGTTATATTTACAAGTACATTACCTCTGCTGGCTTGAGAAGGGATGAAAAATACAGAAATTTTGGATTTCTTTAAACTGTGTTGCCCTATAACTGCTCCAGTATTGGGGAGCTGTATCTGCTCAAGATTTTAAGTACAGTTCCGGTGAGGCTAAACTTGTCCCTTGTTCTGTTGGAATTTAGATAATGTGGGAAAAATATGAAAATATGAATAATTTGCAGCAGCTTGCTATAATTCTTAAAATGTTTGCTGCACTAAAAACAGTCATGATGTGCAAGTTATTTATACATCAAAAAAACTAATATTCACTTTTTTGTTTCTTTCCTTGCTATTCTATAATAAAACCATGCATGCCTAAGTATTGTGAATTTAGGCTTCACTTTTTTTTATTTCAAAGTTGTCTTAATTTGATATTACTTAATGAGTTATTTAAAAAAAACATACAGACATATAATTTCCCAGCAATTAAAATTCTCTAGCTAGTTTTATATTGAATGCATTAGCTTCTTCAGTTAACCATTTAATTCATATTTTTTCTCCTTTTTTTATTCCAAATGAGTGTAACCTTCAGAGGTTTCTTTTTTTTTTTATTATGTTGATCATACATTTGTCCTATGCTGTCACTTTCATTAATTTCAAAGTTTAATCAGAAAGAGGAGGCCTGTTAAATAGTTGTCTTTTATACATTTCAACAAAAAAAAGTTACTTTAATATGCAACATTTTTACACATTAATCATTTTAATACATGGGTAATAATAATAAAATACTAAAATAAATTTAAGGCTGGCTTATCAAACCTAAGACCAATACTGCTTTTTGAAATTGGAGTATATTGTTTCGTTTTGGAGGAATATGTGGGTATAGAAATTACTTTCTTAAAGGCAACATTTTGAAGGTAGTCAAGCAAAAATAGCCTATAAATGTGAACCTTCTCCCCTTTAAAAGCATAAGTTTACAAATATCTTAATAAAAAAAAATTCAAAGGCTTAAGAGCTTTATTATATATATATATAGCACCATTTTTGAAGAAATTAATAAATAAATGTTAGCATTTCTTTAATACTATCAATCAGAGTCCTTTAAATGTTCATATTGTATGTTCCTTGCTAATTTCTGGCAATTTCTTATTGCTTCACTACAATTTAAATAGCTTTTTTGAGGATTTGCATAGGCAGGTGCCGGGTGTTAAGTTGGTGGGGCTTATTCAACAAAGCCTGCAGTGGCAAAATGAATGTGCTCACCCAATCCAATTTTTTTGCTTTACTCATTATGAATGTTTAATTTTAACTTGATGCAGATTCTAAAAGAAAAAAAAAAAAATAGGAATGCTACCAAAGTCACGTTGGCAAATTGCAATGCAAGTTGAAGGCATCCATCTTTAATACTACCATTTTACCACAATGCATACCCTTTTGTAAATACAGAAGTTCCACTAAAATCAAAATCTTTTTGGGTGATCAAAAAATATATTTTACTGGAATTGCTGGCATATCCATTATGACATATATGTACATTTTGGTGCTTAGAATAATAATTTGACTTTAGTGTAATTAATTGCCCCAAAACATGTGGTCTTGACTATGCTGAATTCCTTAAAGATGGCCGCCATGAAGGAGCCTCTTGGAACTGCTGTAATGTTGCTCTATCCTTTGCATCGCTCGTTCCCTAAAAATGTGGCCCATGTGTGCATGTTCCCCAAAAGTTGCCATTGTGTCTTTTGTTGCTGTGTATTTTTTAAAAACCTTCAGTTTGAAATTGATGGCCTAAAACGCCTTTGCCAAAAACTCTGTTGCAGGGTGAGCACTTTCACTTTAATGGATTCCTAATACACCTTTAAAAATGTCAGCGCTGTAATTTGCTTATTAATGTCACATTGACCTACAACGAATGTTACGTCCCCAACTGAACAGGTTAACTAAGACAGCAGCCCTCTCATCTCTGAAGGTCCTAATTATAAAGCGGAAGCAAGCCCATTAGAACATTCTGTATCAAGTTATGCAGGGATAAAAGTCAATTAGGAACCACATTTTAAGGAAGAAATAAAAAAGCAACGGGCACATTCAGCTTTATAAAGTACTTTACCTTAAAATCTGCTCACTAAGCACATTCCGCCTTCCAATTTGCAAAGATAACTCTGCTAATAATTAGACTGGAGTCAGGGAGACATAATATCCTTATTAATAACTGGCAGGCCAGGTTTCATATTGTTAGTAAAATGAAATCAAAAGCCACTGTTCGCTTTTAACCAACTAAAAGGGATTGCAGCTACTTACTGACCAAGTCAAATATGCAAAAAATGTTGACTCTTTTTGTAAAAAACCATACAGTGGAAATACCAAAATCCAAACAAGTTTACAAGTATGTACACACGTTTACGCACAAAGGCAAATAGACTGTTCACTTAGCAAGGCAATTTTTCCTTCGCCTAGTGCATGAAGTGAAACCCTTCTGGCTCCCATAATCAAGCCATGTGCAAATTAAAGTAATGTATGTTTTTTTCATGATAGGGTGTTCTTTGCAAAATTAATTTTCACCGCATTCACTGATCTAAGTAAACATTCTCTTGTAAAGCAAACAGCCAATTTTATACACACACACACACACACACACACACACTCCTATTATTATATTAATATCTTAGATCTTTTTTTTTTTATTAAAAGTTAATCCAGACATTTACATAATTACAGTTTACAAAGCCACAATAGTACAGTATATAGCACTGTATTTATACTCACATATAACATGGGGTCTGTAGATTGATGCATATTTGTCTGGATACAGTTTTCCTTTCATATGTGTATGGTGAGGTTAAAAACACTAGTGAACCTAATGAAACTCAGCAACTCATATACAAAAGTGTCATATATTATAATATATATATATATATATATATATATATATATATATTCCCAATTCCAAAAAAGTTGGGAGGTTGTGCACTACTTACATAAAAACAGAATACGATTTGCAAATCTCATAAACTCATATTGTATTCAAAATAGAAGCTATACCAAATGTTTAAACAGAGAAAATTTACCATTTTAAGAAAAAAAAAATAAGGTAATTTTGAAATTGATGGCAGTAACACATCTCAAAAAGTTGGGACAGGGCAACAAAAGCTGGCAAAATAAGTGGTACTAACAAAAAGGATCCGGTAGAACATTTTGCAACTAATTTGATTAATTAAAAAAAAAAAAAAAAAAAGAAGAAAAATCCTGCGCTTAGGCCAAAAACTAAAGTCTATAAAGTCTAAAATAGTATGCAGCTTTGCAGACAGGTTCCGGTTCAACCCACAAGTGAAATGTAGTTAAAACTGCAGCGCAAACCGTGATCCGGTAAGGAGATCAGTGTGGAGGTGTCTCTGGTGGTGGGCCTTTGCTATTCCCAGTGGATTTCCTTCAAAAGAATGTAATTTGATTAATTGGCAACATGTCAGTAATGCGATTGGGTATAAAAAGAGCATCATGGAGTCAGGGACAGGGCCATGTTTACCGCTGTGTAGTATCCCCTCTGCTTTTAACAACATTCTATAAATGCCTGGGAACTGAATAGATCAATTGCTGGAATTTTGGGAGAGGAATTCTTGCCTGATATATGATTCTAACTGCTCAACAGTCGTCTTTGTCATATTTTTTATTTCAAGAAGCACCAAATATTTTCAATTGGTAAAAGGTCTGGACTGTAGGCAGACCAGTTAAGTACCCAGACTCTTCTACTACAAAGTTATTCTGCTGTCATAGATCCACTATGTGGTTTAGCATTGTCCTGCTGAAATATGCAAGGCCTTTCTCAAAAAGACATTGTTTGGAAGGGAGCAAATGCTGCTCTAAAACCTGGATATATCTTTCAGCATTGATGGTGCCTTCCCAGATGTGCAAGCTGCCCATTCCATTCAGATGTGCAAGCTGCCCATTCCATTCACATACTTGCACTCCCCCATACCATCAGAGCAGGCATCCATGGATGCCAAGTAGAATGTCAAATTTAGATTGGTCTGACCACAGAACAGTTTTTCAGTTTGCAACAGACCATTTTAAATGAGCTTTGTCCCAGAGAAGATAGCAGCGTTTCTGAATCATGTTCAGATATGGCTTCTTCTTTGTACGATAGAGCTTAACTTGCATTTTTGATGGCATGGAGAACTGTGTTCCCAGACAGTGATTTTTGGACGTATTCCTGAGCCCATGCAGTCCATCACAGAATCATTTTTGTTTCATTGTGTTTCAAGCTTGTCCCTTGCGCACTTCTGGAGATTTTGCCAGATTCTCAGAATCTTTTAATGATATTGTAGATGATGATATATTTAACTTTTTTGCAATTTTACATTGAGGAACATTATTCTGAAATTGTTCAACAATTTTTAGACGGAGCTTTTCACATATTGGTGGACCTCTGCCTATCTTTACTTTTTTATATCCAATCATGTTACTGACCTGTTGCCAATTAACCTAATTAGTTGCAAAATGTTCTTCCAGATCCTTCTTGTTAGTACCAATTACTGTGCCAACTTTTTATTGTCCTGTCCTAACTTTTTGAGACATGTTGCTGCCATCAATTTCAAAATGACCTTATTTTTTTTCTAAAAATGGTACATTTTGCTTAGTGTAAACATTTTATATGTATTCTATTTTCTATTGTGAATAAAATATAGGTTTATGAGATGTGCAAATCATTGCATTCTGCTGTTATGTAGACTTTACACACCATACCGACTTTTTTAGAAATGGGTTGTACTTTCTTTATGTCCTTCAGTAACCAATCATAAACAGACCTTTAAATTACAGGATTGTATTGGTTACTGTGGGGACACAAAGATATTTTCTATGATACTTTTAAAAAAGATACACAGACTCAATATGTCTGTAGCATCACCTTCAAGCCTCATTATCAGTGCACTGATGTCCTTAAAAGGAACCTGTCATAAAGATAAACATGAAGAGGTCTTCATCTGAAAGTATTAGTTGCCATGCTGGCTGACTTGCTTTAATATATTGCAGATCAGACATGGGGCAAGTATTCAGACAAGTGCCCTAGATACTTTTCTGACTTTCCTAATCTGTATACTTGCTCTGGGTCGTTAAATCAGCAAGTTTTAATGCCAGCTAGCATTCGCCGGAGGTCAGCAATGGCAGCACCTATATTTCTTTCTTACTTTAAATTATACATTAGGGCTTGTGTCGATGGGCTTTTGTTCAGATTAGGGGTGTTTAGCATTCCCATACAAGTCTATGGAAATGCAAAACCCAATTGAAGCTGGTAAGAAGGCGGTCAATTGCAGGTTACACGCACCTGTTAATGATTTCTGAATGAGGCGTCTTAAACTGACGGCGTCAACACAAGCCCTCATTGTGTTACTGTATGATTGACATTACATGCACTTGCACGGTGTAGTATGGCAAGCAAATAATATTTCATGAGAGGATTAAGAACATGAAAAGATCGTACGTAAAGAAAAAATGTATGTTGTCTATAACTCCTTGTCTAAACCAGTGCAATTCCAGCTATCTGTGGATAGAAGTATCCACTGTTTAAAAGTTTAAGCTTTTAACCCTACAATTCCGAAAAGGAACTTCTTAAAATATTAAAAATGAATAGGTGTAGTAAGCAGCAGATGTGAAAAACTAGTTTGTGAGTCCAATTTCACAGGAATATCTCATTGTCCAATTTTAGCCAAAACATGCATTTTGAGTTTTGAACCATGTTTAGGAAGGTTATATCCTCTGTCAACGTTTTGTGTTTATTTCTGGTCCTGTTGGTCTGTATCATGGCAGTTATCATCTGTAATACTTGTGCAAGTGTATTGCAGTGTTCTGGTTTGTACACTATGCTCTACAACTATTGGGCTCCATGTTATATGTGAATGAATAGGCTCATTACCTATCTGTTCAATATCAGACATAGCATATGCATTTACACATTGTTACATGTAAAATCCAATGTTTAAAATGTACATATTCATCTGACCAAGGCCATTCCCAGACAGTAATGAAATAAATATATTTTTCTTTTAAAGTATCTTGGTAAAAGCGCTGCTTATAGTCTTCAATCAGATCGAAAGAAAAAGAACAAATTATCATTTCTACTTTTGTTTTGTTTATCGTGATACTTTTATATGTATTGTCAGCCTTGAAGACTTTTGAAGCCTATTTTTTCTAATAACCCAGTCTTTTAAATTATTGTCATTTGTTTCATAAATTTTCCCTTCTTGCTCATAAAAGCAGACAAGATAGGATATAAAGGTAACCCACTGCAAAAGCCTTAGGGAGACTGTCACAAAGAAAACCTCACTTTCTGCTCTATGTCTTGAAGCACGTCACAGCAGTGTTTTTGTATAGTCTTCTCAATGTCTCTTCTTGTGGTCCTTATGGTATTTCATTTTGTCCGTCCTGAGTAACCAGAATTGCACAGCTCCTACGTTAAGTTGGAAATCTCGTCAGTCCTGTCCCCTCCGTTTGCAGCCTGATCCCTCCAATGTCTGTTAGATTAGTCGCTAAGCTGCTTCACTTTATTTCTCAGCTTTTGCTTCTTATGTGAAAAAGGAATGTACTCTCCGCATAAAGTACCATCACTGCCACCGGCGGGTACTTTGTGCAACTATGGAAAGCACTGTAAATTCACATGAAGTCTTTTGACCCCCTGGGACCAGATAATATGGCTTTTAGAAATAATCAATAAAAAAGTTAATCTACTTATTATGTATCTCAATAGTGCTTACTGGCTGCATTTTTACATCGCTGGTACTTATTTATTAAAATATCTGAAGGTAAAACTGTTCTTGTTTACAGGAGCCAGTCAGATTCTTCATTGCATTCTCCCAGTGCAGTATGGGATAAGTCAACGAAGGACATGATTGGGTGCTATGGAAAATAAGAATTGTTCTTCTTTTAAGCAAATGTAATAAATAATGCCAAGTGTGTGTAATGACTGCAAGCTGTCCTGCCAGCTAATGGCAGGGTATCTGTACATCATACAGACTAACAGTCTTCGTTCAGCCAGTCTTGTTTTTTTTCTAGAAACAACCCTTCATTTTACCAGATTAGAATTATTTTTATATTGAAATAAAAGGAAAATCAGAAATTAGCTGTCCTATCTGGTCATCAGGATGCTGGTGTCCACAGGTCTCCAGTGCCGGTTGTGACACCTCAAATTACCAAGGCTTCTTAGGAGTTTATGATCTGTGCAGTATAACTCTATCACTTTATGTGTTGTTACAGTGTTTATGCTTTTTATTAAGGCCTGTAAGTGTCCTATGTTTTGTTCAATAAAATTGAAGCTTAGTGGAATCCCCAAATCATGTCACGACTTTCCTTATGTCTGTGTCTTGGCAGAAGGCTGCCCGGGACTCTGTAACAGCAATGGAAGATGCGCATTGGATCAAAATGGATGGCATTGTGTGTGCCAGCCGGGCTGGAGGGGAGCAGGATGTGATGTTGCCATGGAAACCTTGTGCACTGACAGTAAGGACAATGAAGGAGGTAAGATGAAGTTTCCTTTTTTTTTTTTTTTTTTTTTTTTTTACATCTATTTACTTTTGATGGGGATATGACATTTTGTCAGCACACCTCATTGTTATATGAAATGGATTCTTACCAAACTGAAACTTGCTATTTTTTCAGCTACATTCAAATCTCTCTAGACACTATGATGTGGGCTTCTGATGACCTTTTTTTCAGTTTAAAACTGATGCTTAAAGATACATTTTGAACAAATGCCTCTAAGCTTCAGCTTTTTTTTTTCAAAGCAGTTTGTTCTTATTTTGATTTCTTTGTACTTGACCTGCTGTATGGGGAATTTGAGGATGATAATGAATTGTACTGAAGCTGTGTTGATGTCTAAGCTTTTTGGACTTTATTATTATTCAAAATGCCAACAGGTCCGGAATAGCACGATCTGTTGTATTTAGAAGGATGTTTATATTTTAAAGCAAATGCATGCTACTGAAGGGTATGAGGAAACGGTGACATGTTACATGACGCTGAATTTATCCTGAGCTGAAAAGGAAAGTGTGTACTATAACTGTTCATTTTCCTTAGAGTGTGCCCTGGTGGGTGGATGCGAAACTTGAAAAGTTGCTTGGCAACCATATATTTCACAAAAGGACTTTTTCTTCTTCTAATATGTATGAATCATCACTTATAAAATTATAGTAAAAGTCTTAAAGTAGAACTGTCTGTTATGTATATAAATCATATATACTGTCACACAGTACCCCTTCATATATAATTGTAAAGCAGTTAAAAGCTAATAATAGCATATCATTTAAACTAATAACAAATCAGTTTTTCACTTTGAATATATAGCCTAGATAATGACGGTTAACTTGACACAGATTGTTTTATATTATTTAATGTCCACAACAAATATTTTTACACAATGGAGGCATTTAAAATGTAACTGCACTTCCTCCTAAATGATGCATTTGTATATTTGTCCTAGTAGCCCTATCTAATATTCCATTTTACAAAGATAGTCCTGCCTGCAAAATTCGGTGTAATATTGCACTCTGAAAAACCCAGCTCCCGTTACCTGTTCAGCTAAGTGCAAGTCTTCTGTCTCCAAACAGCTCCCTCTAGTGTTGTCCAGGAACAGCACACTTACTGCCTTGAATACCCATTCAACCTCTCCAGTGCCCTTCAGGTCATTTTTCCCAACCAGTCAGAAGGTGATGTCTGTATGAATGCATTGCATGGACAAATCCATAAACTCTCTGACAGCGACACAAGGAAGCACTCACCAGATAGTAGATTCTTGAAGGTGTATGGAGGAGCCTTTGGTATAAAAGTTCACCTTGGTTAAAATACTTTTTGAAAATGTGCAGTCAGGAGACACTAGTCTTCATCAAGCCTTAACGTAGGTCCCTTCGTGCATTCTGTTGTATTTTTTTAGCAACAACTGTTCAAGCCTAGAAGAAGGGGAAGGCTTTTTACCCCAAAGTGCATTAGCTGCAGTGGACGGCCTGTCCATAAGGGGCACAGAGGCACCGCCCCCCTAATCCATGCTCCCGGGCCCCTAATCTTCATGCAGGGCACGGGACACATGGATTTCAATTTTTTTTCTTTTTGAAGCACATGATTAGAACCTAAGGTTCTAATTGGCTTCAAAGAAGGGCGGGCTCGGGGTGCAGAGCGCTGCGACCTGAGCCCATCCAGTTGTGTGACAATAGCGAATTAATATTCACTGTTGTCTTCCTGATTCTCCTCCCGGTCAATCAGGGAGCAGGGCTTAAGATTGGCCGAGAGGAGAAGTGCCGAGCAGGAAGCTGCCGAGGAGGAGGAGACCCAGGAAGGAGCCGAATGACCTAGATGGGGTAAGTGAGGGGCCGGTGGGCAGACAAGCGAGTGACGGGGTTTCTGGTTTGACTGACCAACCAACTGTCCGAGGGGGGAGTGGCAGATGGTTTGTTTGCCGCCTCCCCCAAAAAATGGAGCACCAGCTGCTACTGATTGGCTGTACCTGATACTTTTAACCAGTAAATGTTTCAAAAAAGTCCTGTTAAGTGAGATAAATTGTTATATCAGGCACTCCTCCATACTCATTCAACAATATGAAAAGGATTATTAGAAAAGTACAGTGTTGCTGCAATCTGTCCAAAGATTTACGGGTCTCACAAGGAGGTGTGTTGAATAATTTTGGGTGTTATGCAGTCCAGAAGAGAAGATTTTATGTGGGGGACAACATTTTATTAAAGGTACGTATTGCTGCAACTTCTGTTTTTTTTTTTTTGTTTTTTTTTGGTATATCTGAGAAATATATTTTTAAGTATTCAGTTGTGCTTTAGGTTTTGACAATTGGGCATTTAAAGCCAATAGACTGCATATATGCCATTACCATGTTGCCTATAGAGTAACTCCACTTTTGTTGAGAAAAAAACATTCCCCTCTGGGTAATCTATGTACATTGCAGAGATTTTAATAATAATTTCCCTGTGTCCATGTGCAAATGAATTTGAATGGGAGTGATTTTATAATTATCAATCAGCTGCTTGCACTGGCTGGGTTCTAATGAGAAAAGTGTCAGGGTCTGCATTCCTCTAGATGTCATTTCCCTTTGAGAGCATCTCAGTAAAAATGACATTTTTGTTGCAGAGGATGCCTAAAATCTGACTTGTATCTTAGTGCAGACTGGGAAAATCAATGAGCCAATCACACAAGCAGGAAATGGCATTTCTGGGGGCCGTTCTGTACACGTCCGTATATAAAACGCTTCCAGGTGCCCGTATTGTATTGCATTTTACAGAAAACTACAGTGATGCAGATTGAGAAGGAAAGATAACATGACAATTCAATTACAATGTGACTGTCACAATTGTATATGAGACACATATATATATATATATATATATATATTTTTTTTTTCCAATGAAGGTGGAGTTAGCCGTTGAAGGAAAGAACATTTAGGCTGCATTCACACAGGGGCGATCCGACTTCAGGCACGACTTTGCTAGGCAACTTGCAGGCAACTTGCAGGCAACTTGCAGGCAACTTCAAGCTTGACTATGCCAGGCGACTTTGCCTGTGGCCTATCAGAGCGGGGAGGGAGGTGGTTGCCCTGGATAAATTATTTTCTTTTAGTCGCTTCCATGTAGATGGGGGATCCGACTTGGAGGCGACTTCTATTGAATCCTATGGGCACAAGTCGGATAGAAGTCGCCTAGAAGTAGTACAGGAACCTTTTCAGAAGTCGCCTTGAAGTTGGAGCGACTTCAGTCGCGTATATTAAGACGGCTCCCATTCATTTCAATGGGATTTCAGATGTCAAGCGACTTGGGGCGACTTGAGACAACTCAAGTCGGATCGCAAGTCGCCCCTATGTGAATGGGCACTTACAGTGCATTTCGAAAGTATTCACAGCGCTTCACTTTTTCCACCTTTTGTTCTATTACAGCCTCATTCCAAAATGGATTAAATTCATTATTTTCCTCAAAATTCTACAAACAATACCCCATGACAACGTGAAAGAATTTTTTTTTTAATCTTTGCAAATTTATTAAAAATAACAAAATGAAAAAATTCATATGTACAGAAGTATTCATAGCCTTTGCTCAATACTTTGTTGAAGCACCTTTGGCACCAATTGCCTCAAGTCTTTTGGAGTATAATGCTACAAGAGTGGCACACCTATTTTTGGGCAGCCTCTCCTATTCTTTGCAGGACCACTCAAGCTTCATCAGGTTGGATGGGTAGCGATGGTGCACAGCCATTTTCAGATCTCTCCAGAGATGTTCAATTGGGTTCAAGTCTGGGCTCTGGCTGGGCCACTCAAGGACATTCACAGAGTTTTCCCATAGCCACTCCTTTGTTATCTTGGCTGTGTGCTTAGGGTCATTGATCTGTTGGAAGATGAACCTTCACTCCAGTCTGAGATCTAGAGCGCTCTGGAGCAGGTTTTCATCAAGGATGTCTCTGTACATTGCTGCATTCATCTTTCCCTCGACCCCTACTAGTCTCCCATTTCCTACCGCTAAAAACATCCCCACAGCATGATGCTGCCACTACGATGCTTCTCTGTAGGGATGGTATTGCCCAGGTGATGAGCGATGCCTGGTTACCTTGAGGCTGGGTTCACACCAGTCCGGTGTGAATTCCAGCCTGTCTGCTGCTGAGAAGGGGCTCCTGTCCATTCTTACAGTGCAGCAGCTGTGGGGGGGGAGGGAGGGGCTGCCAGCAGGGAAAAATATCCCTGTTCAGTGTGGAGCACATCTCCCTGTTACATGTGCTCCCATTGAACGCAATGGGCTGAGATTTGCACTGCATTGCACAGAAAACGCACACGGTTTCTGTGCAATGCGGACTGCAAATGCACCACACATATGTGAACTGGACACCTTGAAAGCAATGTGTTTTCAAGTGTCCTGCGAATTGGATGCGATTTAAGCCACATCTAATTCACATAGGTGTGAACCCAGCCTCAGACATGACGCTTGCCATTCAGGCCAAAGAGTTCAATCTTTGTTTCATCAGACCAGAGAATTTTGTTTCTCATGGTCTGAGAGTCCTTCAGGTGCCTTTTGGCAAACTCCAGGCGGGCTGTCATGTGCCTTTTATGGAGGAGTGTTTTCCGTCTGGCCACTCTACCATACAGGCCTGATTGGTGGCGTGCTGCAGAAATGGTTGTTCTTCTGGAAGGTTCTCCTCTCTCCACAGAGAAATGCTGGAGCTCTGTCAGAGTGACCATCGGTTTCTTGGTCACCTCCCTGACTAAGGTCCTTCTCCCCCGATCGCTCAGTTTGACTGGACGGCCTGCTCTAGAAAGAGTCCTGGTGGTTCCAAACTTCTTCCATTTATGGATGATGGAGGCCACTGTACTCATTGGGACCTTCAATACTGCAGAAATGTTTCTGTACTCTTCCTCAAATCTGTGCCTCGATACAATCCTGTCTTGGAGGTCTACAGTCAACTCCTTGGACTTCATGGCTCGGTTTGTGCTGTGAAATGCACTGTTAACTGTGGGATCTTATATAGACTACTGTGTCTTTCCAAATCCTGTCCAGTCCACTGAATTTGCCACAGGTGGATTCCAATCAAGTTGCAGAAACATCTCAAGGATGACCAGTGGAAACGGGATGCAATTTAGCTCAACATTGAATGTCATGGCAAAGGCTGTGATTACTTACTGCATGTACATGTGATTTTTTTTTTTTTTATGTTTTATTTTTATAAATTTGCAGACATTTCAAACAAATTCCTTTCACGTTGTCATTATGGGGTATTTGTAGAATTTTGAGGAAAATAATGAATTTAATCCATTTTGTAATAAAGCTGTAACATAACAAATGTGGAAAAAGTGACAGTGAATACTTTCCAGATGCACTGTAACAAGAGAAACACAGAGGCTGCCATTGCTGACCACTTATTTTAAAAAATACTAATTGCCTGGCTGTCACTTCAGTATGAATTCGTCATGCACGAGGAATAAGTACACAGATAAGAACTTGACTTTCCTGATCGGTATATTTGTTCCAAGTCTGTAAATGAATAAAGATATGAAGATATTGCTTCTGTCTAACATCTTCAGACAAGGAGCAGCAATGGCAGCCCTCATATTTCTTATTTTACAGGTTTACTTTAATTTGCATATTTTCCAGAGTATTTAATATCTGCAGTATATAGAATTTCCTGATTATATCCTGCAGCGTCATGTCAATAAAATAGTGTGATAAATGTGAAGGACCTGCTGTGGATTTCTCTGATAATCTTTCTCTAAACATACTCTGTAAACAGCAAAGCAGTTTCATTATAACCATCCCAAAAGCATTAAAATATTTTCCGCATTCACCGGCCGCATTTGTACCTTATAATGTAGACTTAGGCATTTATGCCACTCAAAGGCATTCCAAACAGGAATATTGCATCTTATTTAAGTAGCCCTGGAGTGCTGTTAGTGATTACAGCTCTGGCCATTTCAGGCTGCAGCTGATTGGATTGTGTGCAGCACATAAGCATTTCTTTGTAAGACGGGGGATTTATTTATTTCAATTCCAATCTCCTAAGCACAGTTTGCTTCTGAAAAGAATTTCCATGATACGTATTGCAGCCATTGCCAAAACTCCAGGGGGCAGCAAAACTTCTAGGAGACTCACCCAATGACCTGCTATAAGTCTGCAGCCGAGTCTCTCCACAATTACTTAAACAAGCAGCTTGTGCTACCGGCACACTTTAAGCACCACTCAGCAATCATCAGGGTGAATCTGCTGAGACAGTCAAGTGAGAATTGTGCCTTGCAAATACATCTGTGTATGTATGGGTTTTTCTTTTCATATTGTTCATGCTTTATGCGTTTTTATGAAGTCTAGTGTGTAGGATAGAATGCCCTATACATTCCTGATCACATTTATGGCTGAGCCTTCCTCAGAGATCTATGTGTGCTATTAAAACAGTCATTAAATAAAATGACAGGGCATCAACATTGTCAAAAATAAATCAATCTTTAAGGTGTATAATTATTAGGCAAAAACAAACAAATGACATTCTATGTATGAGGTCAAAGAGCTGATTTTAATTTTAACCACTTCAATACCGGGCACTTTCCCCCCTTCCTGCCCAGACCAATTTTCAGCTTTCAGAGCTGTTGCATTTTGAATGACAATTGCGCGGTCATGCAACGCTGTACCCAAACAAAATTTATAATTTTGTTCCCACAACTAGAGCTTTTTTTTGGTGGCATTTGATGACTTCTGGGGTTTTTATTTATTGTGCTACAAAAAAAAATGAAAATGTTGAAAAAAAAATGATCACTCATCACTGATGAGGTGGCACTGATAATGAGGCACTTGTATGGAGCATTATTGGGCACTGATAGGCGGCACTGATAAGCAGCACTAATGGGCACTGGTAGGTGGCACTGATGGGCACTGATAGGTGGCACTGATGGGCACTCATAGGCAGCACTGATGGGCACTGATATGTGACACTGGGCACTGATAGGTGGCACTGATGGATGTCACTGATAGGTGGCACTGATGGGCACTGATAGGCGGCACTGAGAGATGGCACTGTTATGCAGCACTGATAAGGAGGCACTGGCAGGCATCACAGATGGGCACTGAGTGCCATCCCTATTGGGAAAACCTGGTGGTCCCATGTGGCATTCTTTGTGGTGCTGTGTGGCATCCCCGATGGTCCTCATTGGCATCCCTGAATGTCTTGGGTAGGCACATCCCTGGTGGCCATGGGTGGCATCCCTGGTGGTCCTGGGTGGACATCCTTGGGGGGGGCTGCACTGATAATCAGTTCAGAGCCCCCATCAGGAGAGCAGCCGTTTGGCTCTCCTGTCCTCGCCTCTGGCAGTGCCAGTACAGGAAAAGCCAATACATGGCTTTTCCTGTTTACAGAGTGATCAGCTGTGGTTAGACACAGGAGATCAGGTGGGAAAGAGCCTCTGTCAGGATAACTAAACCACCGCCCGGCCGTCATTTGTAGGCCAGGCGGGAAGTAATTAAACTATGCATGCAAAAGTGTCCAGCTGCACATACTGAAATATTTATAGTGTGCGTGTGTATATATATATATATATATAAATATATATATATATATATATATATATATATATATATATATATATATATATTATATCTAAAGCCAGAAGATTTTGTTTTAGTTTTGGATAGAGTAGGGGAGCATTAAAAGCACTGTCTGTTTTCTTTTTCTTGTCTTTTTCACATTGAGGAGATTTCCCCTTTACTATACAGTTGGTATAGAAAATAAGCACCTTTTGTTGCTTTGCAACCTGAAATGAAGACACGTTTTTGTTTTATCCAGCTGCATTTACATAACATCCAAGTGAAAGATATAACACCAACATGTCAGATAAAAAAATTAAAAAAAAAGTATCACTGAGTTGGAAAAAGGATCACCCCCTCTTAAAAGTGACTTGTAAACTCAAGCAGGTGTAGCTAATCACCTTCTTAATGGCACACAAAGCCATTTGACTTTCAACTCTGATCAGCTGTAGTTATTTTGATTAGCTTGGCATGAAAAGATCTTTCCTGGAGTTTTTCAGTCCCTGGTAGTGCAGCTAAAGCAAATAATCAACTATGGGTGGCAAGGCACTGTCAAAAGATCTCCGGGATAAAGTTGTGGACAGGCACAAGTCAGGAGATGTATACAAAAAAAATCAAAGGTTTTTCAATGCCTAGAAGCACAGTGCATTATATTATTAAGAAGTGGAAGGTATTTGGTACAACACAGACCCTCCCTGGATCAGGACATCACTCCAAACTGGGTGAAAGAGCCAGGGGGAAACTGGTCAGAGAGTCGACCAAGAGCACTACAGCAACTCTGAAGCAGTGGCAGGAATTTATGACAGAGTGGCAATTGTGTACATGTGACAACAATATCACAAATTCTACACAAATGTGGCTTGTATGGGGGGTTGCAAGAAAAAAGCCACTCCTCAAGAAAAGCTACATGCAGTTGCCAAAACGCACCTTGAAGATTCTGAGACCACATGGAAAAGGGTGTTATAGACTAAAATTGAATTATTTGGCCTCAACACCAAATGATTTGTCTTGCAGGAATCCAATACAGCTCATCATCCATATAACCCCATTCCTACAATAGAGGTGGTAATATCCTGTTATGGACATGGTAATACCCTGTTATGGGGGTGTTTCTCTGCAGCAGGGACTGGAGTACTTGTCAGGTTAGAAAGGAAAATGGATGGGGCAAAATACTGTCAAATTCTTGAGGAAAATCTGCTGCCCTCTGCCAGAAAGTTGTCAATGGGAAGAAGGTTTACCCTTCAAATGACAATGACCCAAAGCACACAGCAAAAATGACCACACTGTGGTTGAAGGAGAACAAGGTGAATGTCCTTTATGGCCTAGTCAGAGCCGAGGTGTAAACCCCATTGAAAATCTGCGGAATTACTTGACGACTGCAGTCCACAAATGGTCACCATCAAATTTAACTGAACTTGGGCAGTTCTGCAAAGAAAAGTGGTCAAATATTGTAAACTCTAGTTGTGCAAAGTTAGTAGAGAAATATCCCAACAGACTAAAACTTTAAGTAAACGGTGGTTCAACAAAATAGACACAAAGGGGGGATCATTTTTACAACTCAATGATTCTGTTTTTGATTTTTTTAAATTTGTTGCTGACATGTTGGGGTTATATCTTTCACTTGGATGTTATAAGTTGCAGTGATAAATACAGCTGGATAAAACAAAAACCTTGTCTGTCTTCATCTCAGGCTGCAAAGCAACAAATTGTGATTATTTTCTAAACCCCCTTTTTATGTCCTGTAGCCACAAAATTTAGGAGAAAAAATTCTTCAAAGTAAGGCAGTCACTTCCAATCAAAATAACCAATCTTTAGTCAAAAACCCATTCAATCAATACACATACTAAGTGGATTCTTGTCGATAGTTAAGATAAGATCATAAGTTATGATAAGAAGTTATTGATCATATCTGTTGCGATCAAGTAAATTAATAAACGGATTGATCAAAATATGATCGTGTTCATGAGCAAAGTATCTCAGTGCTGCCCATCAATGCAAAACGATTGCAAATTTTGATTGAATCCAAAGTAGTTGCGTCTAAAGTGATTGGAAGGGACGTTATGGCTATTCCATTTTTTTGCAAATTTGATCATTTTGATAGAATCGTAGAATGATTGGATAAAAAAAAAATCAAAGCATTTAGTGTCCCCATAGGAAGATTATCCTTTACTTCCTTTTCTGGCGACAATTCAAAATGTTTCTGGGCTTTTCTCCCACTTTCTCTCCTAGGGACAGTGGTTCCCAGGGCAAACAGAGAAGGTGAACCTCCCTTCAGGGGGCAAAGAGAGTAATAAAAAAAACTTGACAGAGGTTCTAATCCTTACCCACTCTATCCTAACTTTCAATACTCTTTAACCTTGTTCCTTTTGCTGCTCTGTCTGATGTTGCCAGTGGAGGCAAAAAATAAAGCAAAATATCAGTGTTGTCATCTATCTGTTAAAATATTTTGGTTTGCCATCTGTGTCCCATTGGGGAGATTTCTCTTCACTTCCTGTCCTATAGCCAAAACAAGACATTAGATGAAACCCTTCCACAGTTAGAGACTCCCTGGTTGACACCAGAGTCCCCATTGGAAGATTTCTACTCTATTACTGTTCTTGGGACAACCCAAAGGTTATAATTTTCTTATACTTTTGACGATAACCATAAACAGGACAAATAGAGAGGATGAATCTCCCTAATGGGGGCAGTGACAGCAATAAAAACCTTAACAGGAGTTCTAAAACTAAAAAAAAAAAAAAAAAAACTTTTGCCTTTAGTTAAACTTACTTGTATGTGCTTTGTGGCTATTGCACAGAATGTTGTAAGTGGTAAACACTCTAATACTTTTTATGTCTGTGTAAGTTATTAACCGGTTCCCCACCGCGCGCCGTGTTTTTACGGCGGCAGTGGGGGAGCCCTGCGCGAATCGCCGTAAATAAACGTCGATTCGCATTTTGGCCACCAGGGGGCGCGCGCGCGCCGCCGGCGGCGCGCGCATGCACCCGCCGCACTCCTGAGGAGTGTGCCCGCGGCTCGGGCGGACCCGATGTCCGCTGGCGAGCCGCGATGAGCGGCTACAGGGCAAAGAACGGGGAACCGCCGATGTAAACACGGCGGTTCCCTGCCCTGTCAGTGGGGCATGAGAGATCTACTGATCCCTGTCACTGGGATCAGTTAGATCTCTCATGCCCATGTTAGCCCAACCCCCCCACAGTAAGAAAACACCCAGGGAACACAGTTAACCCCTAGATCTCCCCCTGCAGGTTAACCCCTTCATTGCCAATGACATTTATACAGTAATCAGTGGACATTTAAATTTCTGATCGCTGAATAAATGTCATTGGTCCCAAAAAAGTGTCAAAAATGTCCGACATGTCCGCTGCAATATCGCAGTACCGCTAAAAATCGCAGATCGCTGCCATTACTAGTAAAAAATAAAAAATAAAATAAAAACCCCAGAAATGAATTCTCATCATCCGTAAACGCGGCCACTTTTGCGCAAACCAATCAATAAACGCCGATTGCGATTTTTTTTATCGCAAATATGAGGAAGAATATAAATCGGCCAAAAACGGTGAAAAAAAATTTTTTTTTATATTTTTTTTTTGGATTTGAATTTTAGCAAAAAGTAAGTAATGTGGGTTTTTTTGCAAAATGGTCGCTCTTCTTTTGTTTATAGCAGCGATAAGAAATGACGCAGAGGCGATCAAATACCACCAAAAGAAAGCTCTATTTATGGGAAAAAAAGGACGCAAATTTCGTTTGGGTACAACGTCGCACGACCGCGCAATTGTCCGTTAAAGCGACGCAGTGCCGAATCGCAAAAAGTGCTCTGGTCCTAAAGCTGCAAAACCTTCCGGGGCTGAAGTGGTTAAAGCAGATCGAAAGGCACTTTTTTACCCAGATTTTATTTTTTCTTCAGTCGCCAAAATAAAACTATAATTGTTTTACTTGTGCAATATTTGCTTCATGCTAGGACTACTCAGAGTCTCCTGAATACTGTCACCTTTTAAGGTGGGGTTTTGAGCAGAAGTGCTGATTGGCTGGCTCTTAACAATCAGCCTGTGACTAGACCAATCCTGAACCAGGCATTGGCTGGGCAAACATACTTGTTAGGTGTTAGGGCAGTGGGGATTGTAACAAAATTTGAGTTTAGCTTTAAAACCCCAACAATTGACCCATTTATGAAGTATACAGTAAATGTGTGGGTTTTTTTTAAGTTTTTATTTGAATGTGCTAAAAATGAAGTAACTGCCAATCAGTGGGTAAACTATCTTAGTAGCTATAGAATAAAATTACCCACGTAAACCTAATTTTTCAGCTAGCACTCCAACCACATGCTTGCAGGAAAACTGCACTGAAAGAAATATGAGGACGGTCATTGCTGGAGTCTTTTTCAAAATGTTAGTTGTCTGGCTGCCTCTGGCTTAAAGTGTAACTGAAAGCAAAACTTTGCTTTTGGTTTTGGATAGAGGAGAAAGGAATTAGAACACATGTCAGTTTTTATTGCTGTCTGTGTCCCCGTTAAGGAGATTCACCCTCTCTATTTGCCTGTTTACCATTATCAGTGAAAGTGAAAGTAAAAGAAAACCCCAAATTTTGGGTTGTCCACAGAAAAGTATTAGACCGGAAATCTTCCAATAGGGTCACTAGTTCTGGTTCCCAAGAAATTCCCTTAATTTGCAGTGATTTACTCTCACTTCCTGTTTGGCTATAGCGCAGGAAGTGAAATCTCTGCAATGGAACACAGGTGGCGAAACAAAATCGGACAGGGCTTGCTCTATCCAAAATGAAAAAAAAAGTTTTGCCTATAGTTCAAGTGCCCAACATAAGTATATAAATCAAAAAGTCAGAATTCCAAGACATTATACTTGTTCTGGTCAGTTGTTGAAGGTATTGATGCCACCGAGGATCATTTACTAAGGCAAATAGACTGTGCACTTTGCAAAGGAATTTGTACTTTTGAAGGGAAGTTGCGATTTGCATGGACATTCTCCCCAGAGCTTAGTGAAGAGGTGAAGTTCTGCAGAATGCCTTCATCCAATTATTTGCAAGAAAAATGGCTTTTTTTAAAAAAGTGAAATTTCTCTACGTTGACTAAGCTCTTAGGAAAATCCCCTTGCAAAGTGGATACCCTTTTTGCCTTTAGTAAATCAACCCTGTTGAATCAGTATAACAGCCAGTCAAATAGTATATTCTGACTAGGGTCAGCATTGATGGCCTAAATCTTTTCTAGTAAGTATAGGTTCCAGTTAGGATGAATGTAGGCTAAAAGGTGTAGACACTGACATTTGTGGTCTGTGGCTCTGATAAAAAACAGTAGTGTATACCTTTAACTTCTCCCTGACCATATAGCACAAATGTGTGGCAGCAGGGCGCATGGGCCTTAACGACATGCATCCGTGTCTGCTCAGGTTTCTGGGCTAAGAGCATGCTCCCAACACAAGTACCAAGCAGTCACAAACTGCTCCCATTCTCTGTTAATGGTCAGAAACCCATTCCGCTGGCTCCTGATCATTAACAGAGAAAGGGAGCCAATCCTAGTGATCACATGATCAGGAAGTCCATCCTACCTCCCGACATTAAGACCCAGTTAGGCTCCATTTACATGGGACACTATTTCAACCTCCTTTAACCACTTAAGGACCGGAAGGATTTCCAGCTT
>BLSH010347747.1:1221173-1236366 GCA_018402905.1 Glandirana rugosa
TCGGTACGAGGCACAAACTTACCTCTGTGTCTCGTCGCCGAGCCCTCGCTTGGAGGAGCACACGGGGGGATCGTTCGACGAACCTCCTTCCCCGGTCCCCACAGCTGTCCCCTGGGTTCTTCTCCTAGCCTCGACGAGACATGTTTTGGTAATGTACCTCGTCCATTCATACTGTATAAAAAAAAAAAAAAAATTTTGACGGAAATTGGTGAACGGCTGGCACATAGCATCTATGTGCAGCCGTTCACCGTGGGTAACAACACCCTCCTGCAATATATTGCAGGAGGGTGTTAGCGCGAGGACCCCGCGCGTCCCGGCGGTCACGGATGCTCCCAGGTGCGCGCCCCAGGAGCGCGATTGTGGGAGGACGTTATATAACGTCCTCCCACAACAATGGGTGCCACTTGCCGACGTGTATCTACGATACACGGTCGGCAAGTGGTTAAAGGCAGTTTTAAAAAAAAAAAAAAAATATGTCATACTTACCTGCTCCATGTAATGGTTTTGTACAGAGCAGCTCCGATCCTCTTCTTGGGTCCCCTGTCGACACCCCTGGCCCCTTCCTCCAAGCAGCTTGCTAGGGGGGCACACGAGGAGGTTCGCTCCCGAGCCGCTGCTCTGTGTCTCCATTCAAACACGGAGCATGGCTTGGTCCCACCCCACTCTCCTCATTGGCTCACTGGCTGTGATTAACAGTAGCGGGAACTAATGGCAGACTCAGCCAATGAGGAGGAAGAGACCCAAATTTAAGGTGAAGCCAGCGGTTGAATATTCTAACCAGGAGATCTCCACCACCAATCACAAAGCCTCTCACCAGATCCACATCACCTCAAAGTAAACATGATCATGGAATGCTTGTGTAACAGCCCACAAGAAAGGTAGCCTGGCTCAGCATATCCAACTCCCACATTAAGAGATACACTCGAGCAGGAGGCAACCAGAGCAGAATGTATCAATTTTATATTCTTTCAAACAATCAGAAAGGAGCAACAGCCCACATTGTGTAAAAATGCAATAATCTCTCTTTTATTGCATCCGGCTGGTACTTACAGTGTGTATACAGAAATAAGTATACAGTGTCATGCTTACAACAGTCAGTAGGCGTGATGACGTCACCAGTTAGGCCCCAATATATTCATGACAGATGGTTTCAAGGCCCAAGAAGTCACCATATACCACTGCTTCATGCAACATATAAATAAATAAAACCTTGTGAACGTGTAACTTATGTGCTCTCAGTCATTGCCAAACATTAGTGTATAAAACCTGGATACCCCATCTATTGGGACAAACTCCCTCCATATGTAAGACACTGATATTTGCTCATTTATGCAGGCATGAGAAAGTGCCAGGACTATTTTATTTCACATATACTCACAAAAACATTGAAGCATAATCAGCCTGCAATATTTCTATAATTACAGTCCAATTTGATTTTTTAGGTGTTATTTTATTTCAAGCACCCTTGAAGTAATTGTGTACGCTACTTATTCAGTCCCTGGCTGCATTCCTCAGTCTATCTGCTCTTCACACATATTTTTCAAAGTCTGTTTGAACATTTCTTCCGATTTTGATTTCCATTGTTACCTTCAACACATTTAGTTCCAGATGTCCTTGCAGCGCAATGTATTCCATTCTCAGCCTCTCCACCTAGCAAGGTGCTAATGACATCAGCCTGATGTATTCCAAATGAGAAAAGCAACAGTCTTTTAAAAAATCAACAACAAAGAACGGTGCAAACTCGATTCCAGAATTCTTATGGAAATGTCATAAAATAACATAAGAATGTGCTTACTTAAAGTTTTTATTTTTTTTAAATAATCTAAATTGCAAAGAAAACATTTTGTTATGAATCTGTGATCTCTTAATCAGCCCGACTGGTATTTTATTAAAGCAGTAATGAAGTGAAATGCTAGCAGTAAGCAAGAGCAGGTGCCTTGTGTCCTGCTGAGTAAAGGAAGATGATTTACACTAGAACTCCTGGGTCTAAGGTAATTTAACAGTATTAATGCAGTTAGGCACAGCAGTTGATTAAAAGTTGTTGCACAAATGTTCCTTATTGCCCCCTCTAAATCTTCTCCCTTCCTGTTCCCATCAGGTGTACCAATCGCTGCAAAATTAATTGGAAAGGATACTTTTCTCCATGCAAGTGCCAGATATTTGACACGTCGAAAAGCTTGGAGGTTTATACATTTGTGAGAGCTTTTATAGCTCCTGTAAATGAATGGACTAATCATTTAGTACCTTGCCTTTCATTAGGCAATATTAGACTTTTTAGTGGGAAATGATATTGTAGGCTTTATGTCTATAGTACTTGTATAAGTACAGTGGGTTCTCAATGACCATACTTCTCACCAAATGACAGGTCAGCTATTAGGTTTTGCATTAGAACCATTTACAGTAAGTGACCACAGGGCATATTATATGTTAAAGCATCCTAGGGATTCAATAAAAGTTTGCTATTCTTAGCCACAATTTGCTATTTCAAGGACATTTCCAATTCATTAAAGATCTGTAATTGCTTTTAGAAATGGTTAATGGATATAGAAGCACTCAGTGTAAGAATTGGTGAATATGCCAGGTGTGAGCGGCATACATGTCAGATGCAAATACAGACGTCATTTGGGTGATCAAATGCAAACAGTGAATTATGATGGTTTATGACAAAATTCCCTAATCACAGTATCCAGAAATGACAAGTAAATTGTGTTGGCGCTTGACGTATAGCTTTCACAAAATTATCAATAACTTCATGACAACATTCCAGACATGCCCCAACAAACACAACTATTATTTTGCAGACAAATAATAAAAACTGTACCCTCTTTTTCTTAAAGTGATTGTAAAGTCTTGTTTTTTTTCCCTATAAAAATAAGAAACATGTACTTACCTGCTCTGTTGCAGTGGATTTGCACAGAGCAAACCGGATCCTCCTCTTCTCTGGTCCCTCTTCTGTGATTCTGGCCCCTCCCTCCTGTCGAGTGCCCATAGCAAGTAGCTTTCTATGGGGGCACCTGAGCTGAGTAACAGCTCCCTCTGTCCATGCAGACATGGAGCCCCGACCCCGCTTTCTCCCCTGATTGGCTAGCTGACTTTGACAGCAGCGGGAGCCAATGGCACCCCTGCTGTGTCTCAGCCATTCAGGAGGGAGAATCTCAGAAGACTGAGTCACTTGTGGACAGAGAGGGACCTCAGATAAGTATTAGGAGGCTGAGGGGGGCTGCTGTACACAGAAGGCTTTTTATCTTAATGCATAATGCATTAAGAAAAAAAAACCTTCTGACTTTACAACAGTCCTTTAGCTGCAGCCAGATGACTGTGCCTAGGCCTTAAGAGTATGTTTGGAAAATGTCACCTATTTTCTACATATAGGAATAGAGCATTTCTGCAGATCCCCAGTGATCAGTTACTGGAACTGCTGTAAGACTGGTCTTTGTTTAAGGGGCACACTTTGGCCGTGTTGAATAATGTTTTAGATATGCTTAAATAGAACATTAGTGTAAACTGAGAGCCTTCAACATATTATAGGTTGCCTTCACTTTTAGATGTATACCTTAATTGCTTACTATGTATCATAAATGACTGCCATTTTAATAGAAATACATTTTTACCTTTTTAATCCTTTATTAATCTCAGTAATTATGACCTTCTGCAGCTTCTTTGTAGCTAGGTTCTCTCTACATACATGTGCTCCAGTGATGGCTATATGGCATTAATAAGAGCTGGTTTCCTGACAGTGGCATGCTTAGCTGTCCTTGATTTGGAACACAGTCACTCTGCCCCTTTTTCCTCCTCATTTGTCCCTCATTTTGGTCTGCTCTATATAGTCCTATATAAAATGCACTTTCAAAAAGTGTTTCCCAGTGCTAAACATTTTTTGTAAATTTCAAAAGCCAGTATAAAGGAAATGTATTGGTAAAAAAAGAACTTTTGGGTTTAACTAATCATTTTTTGTGTAATTCTCCTTTAAGGGGGAGTGGCAGGGGGCCTGTCCTATGCCTACATACTTTTACTAATAGGTGTCTCTCGTTCCCAAAAAGTTGGAAGGTATGGACCATGTATAATGTGTGTTGAAATGGCCACTTGTAGTCTTCAATGGAAGCTCATGTGATAGGGTGACAAAACAGGACCACAATTGGGAGACAGAGCGTTGTCACTCTTTAACAAGAAGTACTTGAACAAGAATGATCATGGCAGGATCACCAGTTAAAGTGGTCGTAAACGATGTTATACCACTTGTACCTACAGGTAAGCCTATAATAAGGCTTACCTGTAGGTACAGTGAATATTTCCTAAACTTGCACTTTTTATTAGATATTCAGAGTGCATGCAGCCATTGAGATCACCAGCTGAGGGTTCAGCATACAGGCCCATTGCAACTTTAAGGCAGTTACTATGTTTCTTAAGAGGTAGAAGCAGGGGACTGATCTGTCCGAGACATCCCATATACACACAGTCAAAGACAACCTGTACAGGGACCAAAATTTACATGATTGTGCCATCTATGGACCACTTTGGTATAGTATAGGACCATTTTGGTATAGTAGTAAGACTCCTGGATAATCTTAATTATTATGCATACACTTACAATGGAGAAGTTTGCAGCTAGGTCCACTTTAAGATCGCAATGCTGCTTTCAAAATGTGTATTGAATCCAAGGGCATAAGTTATAAAATACATAACTGTAAAATGTAGAAATGTACATTTAGGTTTACTGCTTCCCTGAAGGAGACACTGAAGAAATGCTTTAACATATACTGCTTAAAAGAACTGTAATATAGATGAAGCCTTTCAATCTTTAATGTATGTAGCTTCAGATGCATTGAGGCACATGAAATCCATCTCCAGCCATTTTTTTTGTGGATAGACTTAGGAAGCATATTACTTCTTTTTTTTTTTTGTGATGTCTCTGACCCTATTGTTGAGATTTGCAGTGACAGCCAGATGATAAATAAATGCAGCAGCTGTCTCTGAGATCGTAAAACATGCAGTAATTAAAATCTAAAAGAAGTTCTGACCTGTGTCACTGCTGGGGAGATTTCTCATAATTTCCTAGTCAGACAGGAATTGAGGCTAGATCTACATAATGGGGACACAGACTGCAATAGAAACCCAACAGAGATTCTATAGTTCCCTGCTCTGCCTAAAATACATTTTAAAAAAAGGTTGGCTAGAGTTGAAATTTAAAGTTGTTTTAACCCTCTGAAATGAAAAATTAACAAAGCATATCCTATAGTTTTCACTTGCCTTAATCCAAAGCACCAAGTATGATTTCTGTCTGCTTTGTCATTTACAGTATCTCACAAAAGTGAGAACACCCTCACATTTTTGTAAATATTTTATTATATCTTTTCATGTGACAACACTGAAGAAATTATACTTTGCTACAATGTAAAGTTTGTATAACAGTGTAAATTTGCTGTCCCCTCAAAATAACTCAACACACAGCCATTAATGTCTAAACCGCTGGCGACAAAAGTCAGTACACCCCTAAGTGAAAATGTCCAAATTGGACCCAAAGTGTCAATATTTTGTGTGGCCGCCATTATTTTGCAGCACTACCTTAACCCTCTTAGGCATGGAGTTCACCAGAGCTTCACAGGTTGCCACTGGAGTCCTCTTCCACTCCTCCATGATGACATCACGGAGCTGGTGGATGTTAGAGACCTTGCGCTCCTCCACCTTCCGTTTGAGGATGCCCCACAGATGCTCAATAGGGTTTAGATCTGGAGACAAGGCAGTGGCTGTCTTAAAGATGTGTTTGCGGTTGTTATCATGTTGGAATACTACCCTGCGGCCCAGTCTCTGAAGGGAGGAGATCATGCTCTGCTTCAGTATGTCACAGTGCATGTTGGCATTCATGGTTCCCTCAATGAACTGTAGCTCCCCAGTGGCGGCAGCACTCATGTAGCCCCAGACCATGACGCTCCCACCACCATGCTTGACTGTAGGCAAGACACACTTGCCTTTGTACTCCTCACATGGTTGCCACCACACACGCTTGACACCATCTGAACCAAATACGTTTATCTTGGTCTCATCAGACTACAGGACATGGTTCCAGTAATCCATGTCCTTAGTCTGCTTGTCTTCAGCAAACTGTTTACGGGCTTTCTTGTGCATCATCTTTAGAAGAGGCTTTCTTCTGGGATGACAGCCATGCAGACCAATTTGATGCACTGTACGGCGTATGGTCTGAGCAGTGACAGGCTGACCCCCCCCACCCCTTCAACCTCTGCAGCAATGGTGGCAGCACTCATATGTCTATTTCCCCAAGACAACCTCTGGATATGACGCAGAGCATGTGCACTCAACTTCTTTGGTCGACCATGGGGAGGCCTGTTCTGAGTGGAACCTGTTCTGTTAAACCGCTATATTGTCTTAGCCACCGTGCTGCAGTTCAGTTTCAGGGTCTTGGCTATCATCTTATAGCCTAGGCCATCTTTATGTAGAGCAACAATCCTTTTTTTCAGATCCTCAGAGAGTTCTTTGCCATGAGGTGCCATGTTGAACTTCCAGTGACTAGTATGAGAGAGTGAGAGCGATAACACCAAATTTAACACACCTGCTCCCCATTCACACCTGAGACCTTATAACACTAACGAGTCACATAACACCGGGGAGAAAAAATGGCTAATTGGGCCCAATTTGGACATTTCACTGAGGGGTGTACTCACTTTTGTTGCCAGTGGTTTAGACATTAATGGCTGTGTGTTGAGTTATTTTGAGGAGACAGCTAGGTTACACTGTTATACAAGCTGTACACTCACTGCTTTACATTGTAGCAAAATGTTATTTCTTCAGTGTTGTCACATGAAAAGATATAATAAAATATTTACAAAAATGTGAGGGGTGTACTCACTTTTGTGAGATACTGTATCTGCTATCTGCAGTGTTACTTCTGACACTCTATGCCAACACCAGGCCATTCCATGGTACAACCCAGTGGGGGAGGGGGGTTGTCTCCTATATGGAATAGGTAATTGACAGCTGTGCATGTATCCCTATGAGACTGGGTAGAGGGGTATGTGTCCTTTCCTTCCACTCGGTTCTCAGATTACACTCAGCTCCCTGCTCTATGCTTGAAATGTGTGACATCAATTCCCCACCCCCGGCCTTCTGGAGCTCAGAAATGCTGTGTAAACAGTGTGTTTTAGGAAGCTGTAGAGAAGATAGAACTGCAGATAAAACTGTACAACTTATATAGGAAGATTTCTTTCAATCCTTTTGTATCAGCTGAGGCTTGTCACTTCAATGGGTATAAGGGTTTACAACCACGTTAAGGGAACCCTGTACTGATGGAAATGTGGTGGGAACCATTTCAGACTTCCTTCTGAAACACTGGTACCCCTGTTTCATTACTTTCAAAATCACTAATCCTGAAAGTGCATACAGCAAGCATAGCCTCAGTAGAGTCGGATCCATTTATCTATATACTTGTCCTGGGCCAGTAACTCAGAAGGTACTAAGGACATTGGATCAGTTTTACAACCAGCGAACTGGCATGTTCAGAAGGAAGGGTTAGCAGTGGGACCCTGGATATTTCTTCAGTGCAGGCTTCTTTTAACCAGCAAGCTACAACAGGAATTTTCCCATTCAGAGGTTCTGCAGGTGAGACATTTTTATCTCCTACCAGTTTTTAAGAACAAAAATGGGACATAGGGACATTATACAACTGTCACATCCAGATCTTTTGCCGATAGGATGTCCACTGTGCACACAGAAAGTGGAAAGCAACAAATGAAATATATGAAGAAAAAACTTAATTGACTTACTGTATGAGCATGTAAATGCTTTATGCGCATCCCATTTCTTTAAGATATTCTGACAGTTTCAGTGATTTTCTGCCTTTTTTCAAATGCAAATGAAGGTACATTGTAAAAATTGAAGGTTTATATGCAGGGACTTATTTTATCAGACCCTTCAGCTCTGAAGTAGAATATAAAAGGTTAATGTTGAAAAGGTTACTACTCCACCACAAGGATTTTATTGTGTTTTCCTGCTCTAGCTAGAGGTGCTCACCATTGGGCAGCTTTATGATGCGGGAACTTCACACTAAACCACCTGAGGTAGTGAAGCGGGGAATTATACCGTGAATCACCTCTCAGGAAGCAAGTGTATACATAACCTGAAGTCTCGTGTTCTCTCTTTCTCTGTCTGCAGCCTTGCATCTGTAATCCGAGGCCAACTTCTCACAGCTGATGGAACACCGCTCATTGGAGTCAATGTGTCATTTCTACATTACCCCAACTATGGATATACAATCACACGCCAAGATGGGATGTGAGTACATAAACCGAAAAATAACTGGGGGTGTACATAGTAAAAGGCAAAAGGAAATGCCATATTTTACGACTCTGCTCTTTCATTTTCAGCAAAGGTTTATTACTGAATTAATACAGATTGCAATAGCAGCCGGCAAAATGTAACTTGTCTGTATTAAAATTGTCAATATTCTGATTCTGTAAGGGACACGTTATTACTTTAAAGGGAATGTACAGTATTTTCAAGGTTTTCTTAGATAAACATGTAAATGAGATTCCTGTAATGTGAATAATCTTATCAACATGTGTTAGCATTTTAAAACCTTAAAGTGGTGATGAACTCTTATAAGCTTGTACCTACTGCTAAGCTTATAAGGATTACCTGTAAGTATCTTGAATATCTTCTAAACTAGAAGATATTTATATTGACTGAAGCCAATGACGTCACCGGTGCATGTTCCGTAGCTGTGCATTCAGGGCCCACTGAGTGTGCCATTAATGCAGAGAATGCTCTGCCATGATCATGGCTGCCATGTGCATGTTCGAAAAGCCAAAGAGCGCAGACCGGAAAGGAAGACCAAGAGAAGATGGAACCTCCAGGAGTGGTGACAGCTTGGCGCTGGAAGGCCAAGGTAAAGCAAAGGTGTGTCAGTGATAATTTGCTATTATTTGGTGCATATTTGCAAATTATGCCATAAACCAGCCCTGGCCATTTTTAAAAAAACAGTAGAGTTTACTACCATTTTAAAGCTGAACTGCAGACAAACACATAGTTGAAATACATATAAGAGAGCCGTTTACATATCAGAGGATATGTATTCTTGTCCAGTAAATCCTGAGACACAGCCATTTCTTCCTTGTACTGACCAGGTGACCAGGCAAATCCTGAGACACAGCCTTGGCTTTCCTCTACTACCTGCCCTCAACCTGTAATTGGACACGCCCCCCCCTCTTACCCTTATTTGACATTGCTACCTGTTCAGCAGTGATGGTAATTGTAATGTAAAAATAACCAATAGAAAGGGATGTACTGCAGAACATGAAATCAAATAAAATAGTGCTTGCAGGCAGGCATTACAGTAATAACTCTATAAATGTACTCATTGAAAATACACTATAATAATATGGAGGAAAATGTATTCATACATATATTGGATGTCACTGTACCATGTTCATTGATTCCAGGAAGGTTGATATAGATGTCAGCACTAGCAGAACTATTATGGGTACGCAATGTGAAGCTGCTTGTAGAACCTTGAGGAGGGATGGTGACAGGGGATTTCAATGACTCTGTCCCATAGATAATATGCAGGTCATCTGATTTACACAAAGAAAGACAATGTCACTGAGAGCAGCATGATGACCTTATCAGAGATGACATCCAGATATGTCCACCTGCATTCTTTGTTGTAACATGACAGTGTTACAAACTGGTAACCATTTGGATAAATAGTCAATCAAATGCAATGTCATAGATACGTTTTCATGAATGCCACCTATCTTTATTAACACTGTCAACCTTCATTAAGATTTAAAACCTGTAGTTTAATAATAGTAAAGTGAAATCGCCGCAAAAAAAAAACATACTGTATATCTCAATGGATATTACTTGGCCAGTAGAAGATGAGTCATAAACATTATCTAATATTCTATGGTAAATTAAAATTATAATGGTAAAAGGTTACAACTACCTTTGTTAAGCAAAAATGGCTAAAACTGAACATAAACATAATTTAAAAATGTTCTCTAGGGGCATGTGCAAATAAAAGATTATACCAAAAATTCCCCATGTTAGGTATATTAGGTTACACTTTCAGTAAAGCATGGAAAAAAAAGTGCAAAAGGCTGTTATGAAAATTGAACCTATATCTGAACTTATACGTCTAAAGTTGTCCATAATAGTACTAATAAATTATGACAAGTAATGGACATTAATGACGTGCATGCCCAGTTTTTAATTGAGTTTGCCTAATAAATCTTATTGTTATACTTTTCATTTACCATTGGATCCTAAATCTCAGTTTTATGTGACGTGATATATACTTCATTTCGATTCCTGTTACAGGTAAGAATGAAGAGGGTCAACTAGATCATGAAAGATTGATGTGTGATAAAGTAAATATGTATACATGTGCATTTGTTCCCACTTCCTGCCACAATTACATTCCTGCACTTTACATAATTATGTGTCACATTTTGATACATGTCTTTAGTTTAGCATTGTTAGGGCTGCCTGTGCTATACATGATTTAGAACGTAGGCTGATCCTCAATAATAATTGCAAGTCTTGCCCCCAGGCTGCATTACGGTCTCCTGGTTCTTGTTTATTCCTGGCATCTCTTCGGTTTTGCAGACATGATCTGCAGCCCAGTTAGATCCTGGGTATAACAGTCCCACATCGCTTTCCTCTCTTATGTCTCTAGGCTGGAGCTAAGATGATATAAGCAGATAAGCACTAAATTAGAAAGTGCGCAGTGATGCTTGTGGTTCTGGGAGCCCTCTACCAGATGTGATGGAATGAAGTTGGGCCATTGTAGCCTGCAAACTGCATGTTCAGGCTCATTTTCATGTTGATACAATAAAGGTTATCATATACAGCAAATAAATCAATATTCTTTAAACCCAGCAGAGCTCTTTGGGCTTTGCTGCGTAGCGTTTCACTATTATTACAAGCTCGGCATCTGCTGGCATAGTACCATCGCTGCTTCTTTTCATTTGGAACACACGGGGGCCAACCAGAGCTTGTTAGTATTAGATTCCACTATTTTATTTTATCAAGGCTTTTTTTTTTTTCCTTGTGTCTGTGCAGGTTTGATCTTGTTGCGAATGGAGGTGCATCTCTTACACTCATGTTTGAAAGGGCTCCGTTTCTGACACAATATCACACAGTTTGGATTCCATGGAACGTATTTTATGTGATGGACACCTTGGTAATGAAGAAAGAGGAGAACGACATCCCTAGTTGTGACCTGAGTGGGTTTGTCCGGCCGAACCCGGTGATAGTATCATCTCCTTTATCAACTTTTTTCAGATCCTCGCCTGAGGAAAGCCCCATAATTCCTGAGACACAGGTATTACTCTGTTCTGTTTAACCTAATCCTGTTGTATTGCATTTGCTATATGTGAAGGTATAATCAGTACTCGTTTAAGCAGAGTGAAAGCTTTGTTACACATCTAACCCAAACAGAAAATAAAGCAGGAAGAGTCAGTTCAGAGAAGCAAAGGCCCTATTTATTTATGTCAGGCAGTACTACACATACACAGAAAATGTATGTATGTTGTGGAGGAAACCCCCTTCTCAGACACATTTACCCTTACAATTGAAGAACAACAAAGTATTTGAAAATGTATCAGTAATCCTGCACAATTTCAGATTACGTCCTTTAATTGCAACAGCAATATATATGTTAAGGTTTGCAAATGAGATCCCTAACCTAAGGGGAAGTTATTAAGAGATTAATAACGTTTATCTTTGGGTAGGAGTGCATTGCATACAATGGCTAATTGAGGTTTAAAAGCTGTTGCCATAGCTAGGCCTCATTTAAAGCCAAAAAGCCCCTTTCTTAATCCCAATTTACCTTTTTTTCTAGGTTATACCTAATAAATATACCCACATGCCCAAAAATTCCAGCCTTGTTCTGTTGTAATCCTCCTCGCCCCTGCTGTTTACCCAGACTTGTGCTTCCATTTTCCTATCCTACATCCTCAGGAGCTGGCTGCCTTGTCTTGGTTTTGCAGCTGTTCCCCTGATGATACACCGTGGTGTATGGGTACATTCTGTAGATTGCCCTGAAGCCTCTTAGGATGCATGATGTGCATTAGCCTGTAGGCAATATTAGGTAGGTCATTCTCATCTTGTGTGGGGCTGGTTTAACTAAAAAAAAGAGATTTATAAAATATATATATATATATATATATATATATATATATATATTATCTGCAATTGTGAGAAAGAAGGGGGGGAAGGGGTAATATTATGGAAAGTGTAAAAAGAGGTTGAACGGCCATAAAGGATACACTTTTGGGCCGGTGTTGACGGGCTATAAGAAGGCAAAACTCACTTGAAGTCAACTGCAGCAGTCAATATCAGCCATGATCAAGGCCTGATGGCTGAAATGCGTTGTTTTTCTTTTTTACTGTAGGTCACATCAATAATAAAACAATGTTTTAATCGACTTACATGGCACGAGCCTTTCTCCCATTTTTGCATGCACCAGTAAATGTATTCTGAATGTGCTCAGAAGTTTCTCAAACTGATGTCATTGACACATGCCTGAACCCCAACCACAAAGGTTCTTCCCAGAAGATAACTATTACTGAACTTTTTTCTTTAGCTGCAAATCTTTTTTACAGTATTTATAAAGTGATGGTAATTATCATCTAGTATAAATCATTTTGTGCCTTTATATGGTAAATGGACACTATAACGCAGTGAATTGATTATCAATCCCAGAATTATTGAGGGCTTTAGGCAAAGCTACACTGGACTTACAGACTCACATCATTCCTCCATCACAGTCTTGATAAATCTTATGTTCCTTAGCCCCACTTTACCCAAATGTTTTATAGTATATGTTGATTTACAGACAACGTGATTTTACAACAGTACCAACAAAAACTTCCCACATAAGCTTACACATGGGCAGCATGTTGCATACACATAACATAATTTTGGCTATTTTATTAACATTTTTTTCTTTTAAAAGCTGTAATGCGCTCATAGAATTTTTGACAGACTTTATATATAGCCTGTTACTCTTGGATCCCAGTAACTGTGTAAATATAATCTACCTTCACACTGTGTTAGCCTAGGCTATTCCCTAGGATGCTTTCCAAGTGAGATCCAGCTTAGATTAGCGAACACTGTCATGTGACTTGAATAAACCATTTATAAGGAAGAGACTGTGAACAAGCACTTGCAATCAACATGCTTGACTGCACAGAAAGTGAGCCCTGTCTGTGTGCAATCTTTTATTCTATTTTGCCAGCAGATCACAGATATGAAATGAAAAGCTATTATTTTTCAAAGATACTTTGAAAAAAAAAATGCTGCGCATAGAAAAAGAATGCAGAAATGTATAGCTGCAGACTATATCATTCAACTTATATGTATCCTCTGGGATAATAGACTGAAATGTATAGTTTACCTTCAAAGTACATACTTATAATGTAATATGTAATATGTATGCAGGTCTCAGACTTCAGACCATTGGAGTCTAACCATTTCCTATCTTAATGTGTATCCACAGTCAAAACTTTTTTTCAGTTTTAGACTGAATGGGGGGGATTCATGCTGTCCTGATCTCCTTTTAAAGCTCTGTAATTTTCTGTAAAGTGCAATGCAATATGGCTACCTGAAGGTGTTCTGTACACAGAGTGTGTACAGAACGCCCCCGAGAAACATAATTTCCTGCTTGTGTGGTTGGCTCACTGATTTTCCTAGAAGTCTACACAAAGATACAAGTCAGATATCAGGCATCCCCTGCAAAAAAAATCATTTTTAGTGAGATACTCCCAATAAAAAAAATCACGTCTAAAGGGATGCAGACCCTGCAATTTTCCTCCATAGAGCCCCGGAGGTGCAGCAGCTGGTTGACAATTATGAAACCACTCCCATTATAGTGACTTCGCACATGGGCACAGACAGACACAGGGATTCCTTCAGAATAACAAAAGGTAGGACTCTGCAACAAAGTTTGTTAAAATCCTTGTAATGTACATAGATCCCCCAGAGGGGAATGCTTTTTCACAACAAAAGTGGAGTTACTCTTTAAAACATGTTACAAATAAGCAGAGCGCACTATAAATGGTAATCTGTTTGTAGCCATGATGAACGTGTTCAGATTTGAGGCACAAGTGACTTAGTGCTTAGTTGTGAGGTATAAATTTACTTGTCCCTCAGTGGCATTCTGGGCCTAGCAGATGCTGGTCACTCATTGCTGTCAACCTCTAGTATAAAGCATTACACATTGCACACATTGTATAATATTGTTTTAGCATGTTTATTTTAGAGTATAGGTCAAAGTAATTATAGATCAAAGTAATTTCACTTAATAATTTTACTTTTAAAGTGGATGTAAGCCCGAAAAAAAAAATGTAATTAATAATTCTGCCTGGTAGAGTATAGCATGTTATGTCATCTGTGCCTAGTCTTGCCACAAAGAGTTAATCCAACTGTGAGTAATGTGCTTATCTTTTTTCAGGAAGAGAAAGTCAGACTAACAGGGAAATACACAGTCAATCCGCCCCTTGCTCTGTGAGTGACAAGCAATTTGCTTCTCCTTCACACAGCAGAGAAAGTTTTACACGCCCCCCCCCCTCCCTCCTTCCTCAATGTCTCAGTATAGAGGTGGGTGGGGAGGCTTGTGACATCACAACTCCACCCATCAAACTCCAGCAAACACAGAAACCTACTGATTTTAGAGTTTTACTGAGCTGCTGGTGCTTACAGGAAGGATATTTGCAAGGTAGGGATAGATGCAGGAGGCTTGCATGTATATATACATTAATACTGTATCATTAGTTTATACTGGGTAAGTGGTGGGTTTACATCCACTTTAATGAAGTTGTCCTCTGAACTTCCCGGCCCTTTGAATGCAGTCCACTTTGAATAGTACCTACCTTACTATCTGAACCAGTGATCTTTCCTCTGACTTAGGTACTGGCTCCTCTTTATACTGTGCATGTGAGCTACAACCTTATTCATTCCTATGGGTAAGCTGTACGCCATGGGAATGCTGGAAAGTGACATGGCCCACAGAATAAATGGGTGCCCATACATAGCATCAAGCAGTTTAACCACTTCAGCCCCGGAAGGATTTGCCCCCTTCCTGACCAGAGCCCTTTTTGCGATTCGGCACTGCGTCGCTTTAACTGAAAATTGCGCGGTCGTGCGACATTGTACCCAAACGAAATTTGTGCCCTTTTTT
>BLSH010347747.1:1236376-1250147 GCA_018402905.1 Glandirana rugosa
AAAAAATAAAGAAAAAAACCTAAACATTCTTTAAACCCAAAAAAACGTTTTAACAGCGTAAAGAAAACAAATATCGCCGCTAGTCTTTACTGCGTCGGTATTTGATCACCGCTGCGTCATTTCTGATCGCCGCTATAAACAAAAGAAATGCGACAATTTTGCAAAAAAACCCAAATTTCTTACAAATCCAAAAAAAGAAATAAAAAAAACATTTTTTTTTCATCGGTTTTGGCCGATTTATATTCTTCCTCATATTTGTGATAAAAAAATCGCAATCGCCGTTTATTGATTGGTTTGCGCAAAAGTTGACGCGTTTACGGATGATGAGAATTCATTTCTGGGGTTTTTATTTTTTTTTATTTTTTACTAGTAATGGCGGCGATCTGCAATTTTTAGCGGTACTGCGATATTAGGGCGGACATGTCGGAACATTTTGACACTTTTTTGGGACCATTGGCATTTATACAGCGATCAGTGCTATAAAAATGCACTGATTACTGTGTAAATGCCATTGGCAGTGAAGGGGTTAACCTGCAGGGGGCGCTCTAAGGGTTAACAGTGTTCCCTGGGCGTGTTCTAACTGTGTTTGGCCTGCCCTAGCTGGGGAAGGGAAGTGATCACAGCTTCCATGTAGAGGAAGGCTGTGATCACAGCCCTTCCCCGCTCACAGAACGGAGGTCCGTGTTTACTTACACGGACCTCCGTTCTTTCACTCCAGGGGGGGCATCGCGGGTAGCCGGCGGAGATCGAATCCGCCGCACCCGCTCCCTGGCCCTCCCCGGACACAGTGAGCGCGCGGGCGCTCACTGTGCGCGATCTGGCAGCCGCCGTCAGATGATGGCGTTTTGCGCAGGAGAGCCACTCTGTCGCCGTCAGATGCCGATCGGCGGTCGGCTAGTGGTTAAAGATCTGCCAGTCAGGACAATGTCAGAGAAAAAAATTCAGTGGATAGGGGTTAAAGGTAACTATTATTGCAGATGGGCTGTAATCTGGGTGGTGGGAGATTCATTAAATGTGAAGTTGTCCTCTAAAATACATTTTAGATTACTTTGGACTTTACAGACCACAATGTGAAGCAAATTATAACTGATTCTGCTTACACGTACATATAGGGGTTAATTTAACAATGTTTTCCCCAAGATTCACCCAACTTTACCCATTTTAACATTGGATTCTATTTGCAAAATGGGTGAAAGTTGGGTGAATTCTGGGTGAGAACATTAATAAATATAGCCAACATTCTCTTTGGTCCTTCATTCCTACTTTGCTACTACCGTACTTTACTGATCAGAAAAGAAAACAAGAGCAAAAAAAAGTGTAATTGCTCTGGTACCTTCTCTTTTCTGTAAGGCCTCATGCACACAGGATGTTTTTTGACTGTTTTTCAGCAGCTGTTTTCAGCTGCAGACGTTTTTTCCTACAGTCAATAAACCCTCCATCATGTTATCCTATGTGTTCATGCACACATAGGCTGTTATCAACTGTTTTAGCAGTGGCGTTTTTGAGTTGTAAAAAAACCCCAAGAGCTTTTTTTGGACTGATTTCAACTGTAAAAACGTGCAAACACTTAAAAACTTCCAAAAACGCTCAAAAACGTCAATCCCCAATGTTTTTGGACGTTTTAGACCAATTGAAGAAAAAAAAAATGCTGGCCCTTTAAAAACGGGAAAAAACAGCGGTAATATAACGCTGGTAAAAGCTGAAAACATCCCTGATAAGCTACTGACGTCTTTTGGCTGTTTCTTTAAAGTCCTGTGTGCATGAAGCCTTAGGATTAACTAGTAAATGTCTTAGGCCTCATGCACACAGGACGTTTTTAGACCTTTTTACAGCTGCTGTTTTCAACGGCAGACATTTTTTCCTACAGTCAATAAACCCTCCATCATGTTATCCTATGTGTTCATGCAGACACAGGCTGTTATCAACTGTTTTTAGCAGTGACATTTTTGAGCTGTAAAAAAAACCCAAGACCAGAGGGTTCTGAGAGATGTTTTTCAGCTGTAAAAACACTCTGATGCCCAAAAACGCTCACTAACGCCCACTAATGCCACTCACCAACGTTTTTGGATGTTTTGTGTCCATTGAAAAAAGAATAAAAAAAAAAGAAAAAACGCCCATTGACGCCGGAGCTAAAAAAACGCGCATTAACGCTCATTAACGCCGGCACAAAAATGCTAAAAAAAGCTGAAAAAAAATCACTGATAAGCTACTGATGTTTTTTGGACGTTTTGTTAAAGTCCTATGAGCATGAAGCCTAATAGTGCATACAATCTTGAATATGCAGTGAACAAAGGCATTTAAACAGATGTTTGTTGTCATGGTTTAACTGCAGCTGAGTTGCATCACAGAAAACAGGTCATTTAATGCTATGCTCCTGATCTTACCATGCCTTGTCAAATTCAGTCCATGTAATTTAGCATTCACAACTCAGGGCAATACTGTCAAAATATGTACATTTTTGGAAATATATTGTAACAATTGATAGGCTCCAAAAGAAAAGAGGGGTTCATAATTCATTTTCCCAGCTATACCAAGGTCTCTAAAAATGAGGACACCTACTGAGACATTCAATTCTCTGTTTCAAGATACTTTCATACATTTATATGTTTCTATTATAAGAGGTGTTCGCAGCAGGTAGGTTATGGGTGAGGTGCTTACAAAAAAAAAACCTCAAATTCTATTTTTGCATATTTAATAATAAATTCCCATTCTGACAATAGAAGCAATTTTATTTGGTATGGTAGCAAAGTCTGTACATCTTTTCCTATCTCAGCACCAACTTCACCCAACTTTAACTCGGTGGTCATTGGTTATATTCCCAGTAGACAAAAGAAAATGGTGAAGCTGGCTTTTGTAATTATGTTTTTGAAACAACAGTAGGAGAAACCTGCAGATTACAGGCAGCTGTTTTATTTAAGATCCGGCAGTGAGATGAAAACCTGACAAATGAAAACGCTGGGTAATAAAATGTGAGAATGACATAGGAAAGCAAAGTCTCTCTGCCAAAATATTCCAATAAAAAGGAATGTTTGAAAGCTCTCCCATGGGAACCCTCCGAATTCTTATTTTCTGCACTTGGCTATGCATATCAAATGAGCAGTGCTTGGTGGCTTAGCAACTATAAATGCTAGTCTTCTTTGTGTAGGAATCTTATTATAGATTGTAATCCTGTCATTTCGGCTCGAAGTGAAATAAAGGTGATTGCGTTAGTTGCCAGATCTGAGTAAGTAAAAGTCTGAAATCTCCATGACTAATGACTGCACAGAACCTTCAATCATCAGACTGTAGTTAAAATGTCTGTCAGTTTCCCATTTGGAAAAGCCAAACCCTTTGCAACAGAGCAGCGATAACGGAGCGAGCAATGTGTGGGAGCCTTTTATGTATCCTCAACATGAAAAGAAAAACAATAAAGGACTGAGTCAAGCCTGATAATATAACCAACACATATCTCACGTGCCTTGGAACCTCATCAAAACCGACAGCTTTATAGATGAGATAAGTTGTTCAGTAAGCTAAAACCATTTGGCATAATTTACAGTGATGCGTCATGCCAGTTATTTACCTGATATTGAAAATGCTGCATAAAGTGGTTGCTTAACAAAACACTCCTTGAAGGGAGCATACATTTCCTCAATAGGCATCCTATTCACCAAAATATATTGGCGGTTATAGGCATATTATTGATAAACATGCTTGATGATAAATTTATACTTTCAAAACAATGTTGAATAAAGAAATGCATGTATGTTTTACATTTAGAAGATTTTCTACTAATTAGCTTAAATATTTTCTGCATACTTTTTTTAATCCTAAAGCCTAGTACACGCTACTAGTTTTTGTTTGGTTCAACCCAACAGGCTGAACGAAGAAAACTGACAGCTCAGGTTGGAGCCGCTGTACTAACTATGCAATGTTAGGACAGTGATCTCCCCTGCTGTGCTATTGTGTTCTGACAGTGGGACGGATACCCCCCTGCCAAAAAACTCTAGCTGGGAGCCAGTTAGCAGACATTTTTTGGTCATGCCCCTTCGTCAGAAGATGGCTGGAAGGCCAGCTTCTGACGGACCGGCTGCAGTACACATGAGCTAATGTGGCCAACATTCAGCCCGTGTGTCTCAGGCAATCAGGAGGAGTGTCCTAGACGGCTTAGACATTCGTGGACATCGCTGGAGATAGAAGGGGCTCAGGTAAGTAATTAGGGGGTACTGGGGAAGCTGCTACATACAAAAGGTTTTTATCTTAATGCATACAATGCATTAAGATAAAAAACCTTCTGCCTTTACAACCCCTTTAAGGGAGTTGAGAGAACAGCCACGTTGTGCAAAATGTAGTAACCCCCTAGCAGACAATCTGATTTCAGTTTGCTGCAGTCAGATCGGTTAGGAACATATGATTACCAGTATCTTTGCACATTATTTATGTTCTTTGCATTAATTTATTGCACTGCTCTGATACTGCTAAGTGAACTAAGGCTTATGAGAAAATAGCCAGTGCTTTGGTTTCCAAGCAAAGGATTATACATACATTCATATTTCTGCCCCATATGGTCTTAGGAAACGTGGATAACCCTTTATTTCTTATAGCAGAATCTCCTATTTCTGCTGAGTTAATCAATCAAAGAAAATGTTTGCAGCAAATGACATTTTATTGATCAGCTCAGTGGGTCAGTGGTTAGAGCTTCGGGCTTGTAGAGCTGAGATCCTAGCTTGGAGAAGAAAATTAAAGGCTAATACCATCCTGAATTTTTTTTTGTTTTCTTTGTTTTAAATAGAATTGTAAAGAGTTAAAATTTCTGTCCCCTACAGGGAGCGATATCCCCACTTCTTGTTCCTGAGACAGAAAATGGGGGAGGGGTGGTTGCCAGTAGGACAGGAAGGCGCAGACACCAATAACATTTTTGCCAAAAATTCTAACCCCTCTGTACTATTTATTTTTTTTGCCCTAATGGGGAGAAATCCTACCTTGTCCTAAGAGAAAGTAGAGGGAAGGGGACTGGGGATGGCGATAAAAACCTGAAAGAGGCACTAACCATCCCCTGCTTAATCCAGGGAACAAAATACGTTTTAGCTTTATGTCCTAGTCCAGCTTGAGCAACATAAATTCTTAAACATAACCATACTTTTTGAGCAATATAAGGGGTTAAGTGTGATTAAAACTGGGCCATGCTACTGGCCCATCAGTAGCTCATAGTCTATCACTTGTTCCAAGACATAGAATATGAATATATATATATATATATATATATATATATATATACACACAAGACATATAATATATAATGTTACCCCCTGTTCTAAGAAGCCTCGACTGTGCTATGTATGATAAAGTCTTTCCAATTTTTTAGTCACTTTATATCATTCATGTTTTTCTTTTATTAAACTTTTTATATTCCAGTGATTTGCTAACAGTTTCTTTACAATATTTGCAAGTTTCCAGTCATAAATCTGCTTACTTTTGTTTGAAACCAGGTTCTTCATGAAGAAACAACAATCCCGGGGACTGATTTGAAATTATCCTATTTGAGTTCGAGAGCTGCAGGATATAAATCTGTGCTTAAAATTACAATGACGCATTCTGTAATACCATTCAATCTGATGAAGGTGCATCTGATGGTTGCAGTGGTGGGGCGACTTTTCCAGAAATGGTTCCCTGCATCCCCCAACCTTTCCTATACATTTATATGGGATAAGACGGATGCGTACAATCAGAAAGTTTATGGACTGTCTGAAGCTGTCGGTACGTATTTTTGCTATATTTATATAATTTAAGAAGTAATTTTAGGTACTACAGTATGTCAGATAGTAGTTGTTTGATTACCATGTAAAATGAACGGCTGGCTATGTTTCGGCATAAACATTCATCCTATTTTAAATAGCACTTTAAATATTTCAGTGGCATTTAATTTGATGCCTTAGAATTTAGTGTTTTCTCTGGTTTTCAACTTGCCGGAATTTACCAGTATGCTGTGTGATGTTATTGAATGTATTTCCAAAAAAACATTGCTAATCAGTCCTTAAGAGTAGTTGCTAACAAGTTCTCTTTGCTCAGAGATAAACTGATATGTCCGTATAGTTCATCCTCATGGCCCACAGAGGTAATGCCACAAAATATATAAAATAGAGCATGGGCATAAATCTTGCAGAATTGGTTGATCGGAGATCATGCAGCACTACATACTTAGATTAAATAACAGAATTAGAAATATTTATATAGTTGTGCCAAATTAAAGCTAAACAACAATTAAAATAACTCTTTTATTATTGAATATAATGAAAAGTATGTTTTTGTATATAGTACATTCGTAGCATGAACATCCTGTTTTGAAGCCTAAGTGAACCTTTGGATGCCACCCTGAATAAACCTCTACTTCTTGCATGTACAATTGCTAGACAATTTAAAGATATGAATACTTTCAATGATTACACATATACACGTACCTATGCATATATTTTGCAGTAAGCTTCATCAGAAAGACAGAGGTAATCTTCCACTTGATACCTTAGATTACCTCTATCTTCCTGATGAAGCTTACTGTGAAATGTATTGAAATAACAGAGACCACCTCAAGCTAACTGTATATATGTATAATTATTTGAAAGTATTCATACCTTTAGCCCGGGTTCAGACTTGTGCGATCCTCAGAGATCGCATGTGATCGGGTGCCGATCACATGCGATCTCTGAGCAGTGCGAGTTCAGCCTTACACTTGTATGGCTGAACTTGTATTAGACTCACACAAAAAAGGTACATGTACCCTCCCCCCCCCCCCCGCTCTAGAATCCCATTGCATGGGTGTTCTCACCCATGCGATCTGATTCATGTGCAAGTGCACTGCGATCAGTGAAGAAAGCTGGGGGGTGTCATTAACTTTGTAATGACACCCGCCAGCGGTTCGCAGAAGGCAGTGTGAACTGCCTTCGGGAGAGGAGCGATGCGGGAACCGGCTCTGTAATCGTGCTGGTTCCTGCATCATTTCTATGTGAACCAGGGCTAAAGACTATCTAATGATTGTTCACATGACAAGTAAGGCCCCTTTCACACTTGTGCGACTTGTCTTGCGACTTGATTTCCAATGAGTACTATTCATATCTGTGCAACTTCAAGTTTCAGCAACTTGAAAGTAGTCCCTGCACTACTTTGGTCCAACTTTGATGCGATTTGTGGTCCATAGACCTCAAGATTACACAGGCATTGCTTAAAGTCACATCAAAATCGGGGCAGAATTGTGGGAAAAAATTGCTGTAAAATCGTGGCAAAATCATGCGACTTTCAGGTCGCACAAGTGTGAAAGGGGCCTTAAGCTTTTATTTAGGGGTGATGTCCTGAAGTAAGCTTTGAAACCTATGATGCCCTTGCTATGAATATACTATGTACAAAAAGAACTTTTAATGTGCCCAGTAACTAAACAGAGTTAATGTATTTGTTGTTTTGCTTTATTTTGGCACCCTAAAACTCCCATATAAATATTTCTAGTTTCTCTATGTTTGCCGTCAGCCCACAAATTCATTATGCCTAAAGAAAAAGAAGTATGAAGGGCCTTTCTGCAAATCTGTCTTGGATGGTCTGTCTTTTACAGTAGCATTCTTAAAGAAACGTCATTAATGTGACCAGTGATGATTAATAACAGTTAGCATATCGGTTGATAACAGCACAGTATGTGTTTCTGTTCCCATGCCATCCTCTCACTAAAAATGGTGAAGTAACAGAAACCTGGACCAGATATTATTTCATACAGGGTAAGAAAACATGGATGGGATGACTTGGGAGATTTATTAAAAATGGTGCACACACAATCTGGTGCAGCTGTGCATAGTAACCAGCTGGCTTGTGACTTCAGCTTGTTCAATTAAAGTGGTAGTAGAGGCATTTTTTGTATGTCCATAGGACACCAAGAACGGGGCTCGGTCCAGCTCCTTCCTCACTGGCTGCTGTCTCTGAACCAATGAGGAGGCAGAGAGAAAATGGGCTTGGGTAAGTATTTTGGGGGTTATGGTTAGAGCTGCATACTTAGTTTATTACTGCATAGAATTCTTGAAGGTACAAACCCTTCAGACTTTACAACTATTTTAAGCTTTGTCAATACAACCTAGAAGCTGATTGGTTACTATGCACAGCTGTATCAGATTCTATGTGCACCAATTTTAGTAAATCTCCCCCTGTGCTTCAACCTTTGCCATTGGGTTTTACATTGTATCTACAGTTTATTCTAATTGTTGGTATGCTGGAAGTTACTGTATTTCTGTTTCACATGCAGTGAACTAATATGTTCAAGTGGATAAGTGGATATTTTAGTAAAACGCGAATTATTCCAAACATAGACATATTCAACATATTTTGCTAGATGCAGAAGCACATCCAGCACCCATGGCATGAGTCCTGTGCATCTACTTGTCTGAGTAACTAGACTACAATGTATAATCACATTTAATATTATTATTATACACGATTTATATAGCGCCAACAGTTTACGCATGTAGAGGGGGGACAGTACAATTACAATACAGTTCAATACAGAAGGGACAAGAGGGCCCTGCTTGCTGTTCGTAGAGCTTACATTCTAAAGGGAGGGGGTCGTTGTACAAAAGGTAATAGCTGCGGGGGATGGGTTGATTGGGTGGTTCAGGTACAATTCTTAGGTGGGTGAGGGATAGGCTTCCCTGAATTAATGAGTTTTCAGGGATCTCCTAAAGGTGGACAGGGTAGGGGCTGAACAGACATACCGGGGCGTTCCAGAGGATGGGAGAGGCTCTGGGGAAGTCCTGAAGGTGAGCATGGGAGGAGGTAATAAGGGAGCTATGTTCATTTGGATGCATATCAGTGCCATCCAGTGTGATCACCTTGTTTAGCGCTTCAGCTCAATATGCTTTTTCAGGTCTGATGTTAGGTAGCACTCAGGGGCATGAGGACTATCTACCAACCAATAGCTCCTGTTGTAATGGCTGTGTCCAAGGAGACTAACATCAGGCTGTGTTGCATTTACTAGACCCTTACATGCTGATGTCTGATAGTATATGTAAGGAAGATTCACATTACTTCATTCTTGCGATAGCTGATTAACACTTACAAGCAAGCTTTGGTGGGATCTTGACTATGGAACATAGAAGAAGCAGTTTGGCTGTTTCCATGTCCCTTCGTCTACCCTGTATAACTGCCAGCTATCAAAGGCACCAGTGATCCTTACATTTTTACCTGGCAAAATTCTGTTTACCATATGGTGCGAGGGGAACATGGTGAGAACCAAATCATGTGCCATCTGTATGAGCCGTTAGGCAGCATCTGTAGCAGCTGATCCAGGAAGTCTCTAATAGATAGAAGAGCAATAGTGTAATCACAAAGGTAATGAAGCAATCTATTGGTAAGAAGATCATTTTAAACCCTCAATTAAGGATGCTGTGAATAAACAGATAAAAAAGGAATACAGGTTAGAAAGTAAAGATCACAGCTCTGCCATTAAGAAACAAACTGCTGTCCCAGATGATTGAGGTGAGAAGCACTGAGAATGGTGTGTCCTGGAGGCATGGAGATAATCCTGGCAGAAGCAGCAGGAGTGAGAGATGATGAGACTAGCTCAGCTCTTGACATGCTGTAACCAGGGAAAATATGTAAAAACACTGCAGGGTAGCTGCAATTCATCACATGAGGTGTTACACAACTCAAGGTGTCTGTACAGAATATTATCTGTGATTTCAGCTGTCACTGGTGTTTTATTGGGTAAATCATAATACAGAATATGTTTAATAGCTAAAAACGAATTACGCCTGAAGTGTATTTTGTTAATTATAGTACATGTCATTGTCTCATAACAAAGAAATATGTCACAATATATGTTTGAATAATGTCTCTGGCTAAAAGGCATTTTTCAAGTTGAATGCTTGCTTTATTTCTAAAAGGTCCGTGCCAATTGTTTTTAAATTATGTAATGCAGTATGCATTCTGCAAAGTACAATAACCCATGGTGGCCAATCAGCAACTTTAAAAACTGCATTCACATACTGCAAACAATCCGTTTGTCCGTTTCTTGTTTCTAGGCCTAATTAAGAAATGTATGGGGGATGCTGGCTAAATGGCATAAAGACAGTACATTTTTTATCAGGCATTCTTTATAGTACTTCATAGATAAATAGACTTATGATGAGTTCACCATTTATGAGTTTAGATTATTAGATATTCAGACTTCAAGCTGTTTATTTATTTATCTATCAGCAGGGGTGTTATTTATTTATGAAACCAAGTCTGGATCCACAAATTCAAAATTAGACACGTTTGACCCATGTAGGTTGGTAAGATGTATAGTGCATATTTAGAACATTTAACCATGGGATTTCCAGTTCCTAGCATCAAACACTGGAGGTGACATTATCCATGATCAGCACACTGTGATGTTTACTGCCTGGTATTTGTCTCCCTGGTTCTCTACAGAGGATTCCACTGCATTAAATCATATTATTAAACATCAGACGCGGGGAAGTGTAGCACAGCCTGCAATTATGTCATTGAATGCTTTAATGGAAACTAATAAACGTTGATAATATGCACCGAAGAGAGTCATTTTGATAATTTTGGTATTTAGACAGTTGGCGCTCATGGTGACTTTGTCTTGCAGTGTCTGTTGGATATGAATATGAATCTTGTCTTGACCTGACACTATGGGAAAAAAGAACTGCAGTTTTACAAGGCTATGAGCTGGATGCCTCTAACATGGGTGGTTGGACGTTAGATAAGCATCATGTTTTGGATGTCCAAAATGGTGAGTCTTTCCTGTTGTTTTTAGACTTTGGCATATTCTGATGTAGCTGGAGTCAGAGGTGAAAGTACTGGCAGGTCAGGCAGTACACCTTCACTGGGGCATAGGGCAGCCATTTTTTCAAGTGTAAGTGTGTTGAAGAAGATCTACCTAGAACTCATGCAAATGGGCAAAAGGGACCATACAATGTAAGTTGTGGCCATAATAAGAAATGGCTTATGCTAGCTGTATGTAAATGTAATTCCCTATGGAAATGGCTTGTGTGTATTCAGGAACTTATGCCCATGTGCATGTTTATGAAAACATTGCAAATATATGCGTACAGCTAGTGTACAGCCATGTATTAATATGGGTGGTTTTAGGCTGAAGCTGTGTTTCACGGGGATATAAATATACCTTTAATTTACATTGCATGGTGTTAGCTGTATGCTGGTATACACCATGCTTACATAAAGACGTGCACAATTGTAAGACCCAAAGGCATGTGCTCATTGGCTGCCAGGTGTGCCTGGGCTTGCCCTATTCACTCTGTGCTATGCAGATTCCTCCTGCTGCCTGGCTGCAGAGAAAGGGACTGGGGAACCTCTGTTCCTCAGGCCCTTTCTCTGTCTCAAAAGTGAGACATCAGGGGTCTGTTTAGGCCCCTGATATTTCACCAAAGCCCCCCAACGTGGCTCCTAAAAAAAAAAATAGTAAAGAAAAAAAGTAAAAAATAATATTGTAAAAAATTATAAAATAACAAAATTGTAAAAAATATAACATAAAATCAAACTAGTGACACCAATCTGCCCTACTGATACATATAGTACTCTACTGACACTGTCCACTGCCCTATATTTATATATAGTATATATACGCACATCTGTGTTTGAGCTTTGGGGTGCACACCCTAATTCAATAGGCTGCACACACCTATGGTAAGACCCTATGGACATGGCTTGTGTGCATCCAGGGACTTGCGACCATGTGCATGTTTATGCAAGCAAACATCTGTGTGCAGTGAGCATACAGACAAGTATTAATATGAGCAGCGCTACACTGCAGCTATGTTTCATGAATGTGGAAATACACCCATAATTTGCATTGCATGGGCCTGTGCACTCATGAGGCCGTATATATACATATTGCTTTCTTGTATCGCCACTAGCTAATATTGATGAACAGGGATTTTAAATTGTGTGCATTACAGATAGAGTTAAAGCAGAACTTTCAACATATAAAAGCACCCTTTAGTTATGTATTTTTCAAAATATTAAACATAACGTACTGCTGGTAGTTCAGTTGCCTGAGTGGTGTCATTGACCTGGCTATGCAGTATTGCAGATCTGCATGAATCACAGGTCTGCCTGAAAAGAATTACAATTATTTTGACAGGTAAAACTGTTCATTTATATGCATTCCAACTGTCTGTTTAGCTATTTGGGCAGAATTCCACTTTACATTTAGTGTGATGAATAATGAAATAAAACTATCCTGTTTCAGTGATGTGGAAACTTTGTTATATTTATCTTACATTTTCTTCCCCTAGGCATACAGATCACTCTTCAGCTCTATCTCTAGGTGGTCAGAGCTGTGTTCACACATAAAAACAAACTGGATTCTGGCAAGAATCCGTGAAAAAAACAAACCTGCCTTGAAATAAACAACTTCGATAGTGGATGCAAACTCATAAAAGCACTGCTAGAGAGAGTATTGTTATATATGTGTGTACATATACTGTGTATATATACTATCTGAAGGAAAAGGCCCAGATCTTCACTACTACATACCTATTGTTAAATGTAAAATTTTACTGCACTATGAAATTATTTATGTTATTGGCCTAGTCATTAAGTTACTTTGCTCATCCAGGGGTTAATGCGACTAAACCTTCAGATGCCAGTTGCGTTTTCCATGCTTTATCACTTGACTGCCCACAATTAACCTTAAACATATGCTACTGGGCTGCGTTATCAAATTCTAAACAAATTATCTGGCATTGGTCAGCACTGAGAAATAATGTTTTGTTTACTATATAATTATGAATGTGCCAAACAACACTAAAACAGTATGTCTCAGTGCAATGTATAATGTATGTTGTCCCCTCGTTGCTTTTATGATTTGAATTCTTAGGAACATAAATCGACAAAAGTTCAGAAATGGTACTAGATCTTAAAGTGTATTTCCACTTTTGCAGACAAATTGTTACATTTGTCACATATGTCCCCATTCACATAGCATTACTAAAAAAAAAAAAATCAAAATTGCAGCTTACCTTTTTTAGAAGCTCTATTCTGGTTCCCCCAGGAAAGAAAAAAATCCTAGTTAGTTTCTTTGTTTATGAGGGGTTGGGCAATTGTGTTTTGCCATTATTAACCCTGTCTGTACTGTTCTAGCAGATCTACATAATCGGTTCTAACTAGATTACAACACTGTCTGTCCTAACAAAGGGTTAAAGGTTTAGAGGCTGGGCTTCTTGCATTGTATGTTAATAAGGACCGACTTACATCCTCTCCCCTCCCCTTCTCTCCATTAATGAGAACAGATTTACACCCTCTCCTCTCCCTTTTCCTTTCCTTTCCTTTCCTTTCCTTTCCTTTCCTTTCCTTTCCTTTCCTTTCCTTTCCTTTCCTTTCCTTTCCTTTCCTTTCCTTTCCTTTCCTTTCCTTTCCTTTCCTCTCCTCTCCTCTCCTCTCCTCTCCTCTCCTCTCCTTTCCCCTCCTTTCCTCTCCTTTCCTCTCATCTTTCCTTTCATCTCATCTCCTCTTTCCTTTCCTTTCCTCTCCTCTCCTTTCATCTCATCTTTCCTTTCCTTTCCTCTCCTCTCCTCGCCTCTCCTCTCCTCGCCTCTCCTCTCCTCTCCTCAGGACAGACTTACATCCTCTCCCGTCCCCTCCTCTCCTCTCCTCTCCACTCATGAGGACAGACTTACATCCTCTCCCCTCCCCTCCTCTCCTCTCCTCTCCTCTAATGAGGACAGACTTACATCCTCTCCCCTCCCCTCCTCTCCTCTCCTCAAATGAGGACAGACTTACATCTTCTCCCCTC